>JAQMYJ010000033.1:9535781-9546674 GCA_030014305.1 Clarias laeviceps
GATTTTTACAACATTATTGTTGAAATACACAGTCCTGAAAAAGGGACGTTTCTTTTTTTGCTGAGTATATATATATGCTCCCAATGGCTAGTCTGGGCCTGGTGCACAGACATGCAGACAATGTAGGTGGCAGCACAGTGGCTTAGTGGTTAACACTGTCGCCTTGCACCTCCTGGATTGTGGGTGTAATTCCCGCCTCTGGTCTGTGTGCATGAAATTTGCACGTTCTACCTGTGTTTGGTGGGTTTCCTCCCACAGTCCTCAAGACATGCAGATTAGGCTAATTGGTGTTCCCTAATTTGCCTGTAGTGTGTACATGAGCGTTTGTGTATGTGCCCTGCGATGCAGGGCTACACAGTAAAAGTCATAAGATTAAGCTGATTAATATATTCTGTGATAACTGATCATAGGGTTCAGCTGGTGGTCTTGCACATACAGTAGTATAATGTCTGTGTTTCATTCTAAAATGTCATTTTTAGTTTGCTTCCAAAGAGACTTATAACACAACCTAGGAAATATAATGAACTGAATTTTATTTCATTTTAACTATACAGTACAATACACGTGTCCATGGTGTACCCTGCCTTGTGCGGTATAGGTGATGAGTGTGTGTTATCAGGATGTCCCAAGACAGGCTCCAGGCCCATCCTATACCCTACACAGGATAGGCGGCATAGAAGGTGAATGAATGATACATTGACAGAAGAGAGCCTGGTCTTAAATATGAAATATTATATAATTTATATAAATACAAAAATTGTAATAAAAAAAAGTTTAATTTGAAAAATGAAAGAAATCATTGTATTATTATTGTTATTGTTATGAAAACACAAACATATGCGCGCGCGCGCGCACACACGCACACGGAAGATGCCCCAGTGTGACCCAGCTCGTGCACGTTACTCAGTAGAACCGCGGGGAAATTTTCACAATGCAACGCGCACTCCATACAACATCCAATCAAAGAGCATGCTTTTTTGACTGACACACATGCCAACTAATCAGCTTTAGGCAGCAACTAATCTGACCAATGGGCAGTCGTGTTTACATTTAAGGCGTGTCTTACGTTGCCGGAAGTGTTCATCGCTGCTGCAGCTGCGGGGTAAAGTATACGATTGTAAAGTATTTAAAGCAATTAAAAGAGTAAAGGCGTTCACAATAAATTAACAGGCTTTAAATGTAACACTGTGGCATGTTTTTACGCCTGTAATGATTTCTTTGAAAGTGGAAAGTGTCGGGTTAGGAAGTAGCTGGAGAGCTAACACCACTGCAACACTTATTTATTCAGTGTGTTTATGATCACATTGAGGAGATCAGCTGGTGGTTTAAATACAGACACCTGTGCGCTATGTACTGGGAGGTTGCCATGACGACGACGATGGTGTTCATACTGTAATCCTTGATGTGTGTGTGTGTGTGTGTGTGTGTCCTCGGAAGGCCTGCATGGACGCGACCCAGCAGATCGAGGACTCTTTCTTCGGAGAGGAGGATGACTCTGATGAAGAGCACGAGGATGGAGAAGGAAAGGGTCAGAGAAGGCCACTGGCTGTACTGAAAGTGTTCAAGAACAACCACATCCCAGAGACAGGTGCACACTCAGCACTACACTGACAACACCGTGCACGTACAGATGTGTGTTTTTAACCTGGCATGCACTCAAAGTTTAAATGTTAAAGGAAATCTCCACTGTACATTGAATACGTTGGTGTTGGGAGTTAATGGCTAGCACTGTCGCCTTGCACCTTCAGGGTCCGGGTTCGATTCCCACCTCGGGTCTTTGTGCACGGAGTTCGCATGTTCTCCGGGTGCTCTGGTTTCCTCCCACAGTCCAAAGACATGCATTTAGGTTAATAGGTGTTCCAAATTGCCTGTAGTGTGTGTGTGAGTGTGTGTGTGCCCTGCAATGGATTGGCACCCTGTCCAGTGTATACCCTGCATTGTGCCCTGACTCCAGGCCCCCCGCAACCCTGTATACAGGATAAAGCAGTAATAGTCAATGAGTGTGTGATATTGATGTTGAAATGTTTTGATAGTGTTCTTGCTCCTGATTACCTACTAGTTGCTGCATTTGACAAGGTACAGTGACATTTAATAAGAGAATCACCTTAAATGTACTTACATTTACTATATGCACAAAAGTATTTGGACAAACCTGTTAATTATTGAGTTCAGGTGTTTCAATCAGGCCCCTCATTCCCAGTGGATGGTAATCTTAATGCTTCAGCATACCAAGACATCTTGAACAATGCTCTACTTCCAAATTTACAGTTTGGGAAAGACCCTTTTCAATGACCCCAGTGCACTAAGCAAGGACTATAAAGACATGGTTTGATGAGTTCGATGTGGAAGAACTTGACTAGCTTGAATGCACAGAGCCCTGACCTCAACCCCATCAAACACCTTCGGGATGAACTGGAACGGAGATTGCGAGTCAGGCCTTCTCGTCCAACATCAAAACCTGACCTCATACAGAATAAATGGCCACGAATTCCCACAGAAACACACCAAAATCTTGTGGACAGCTGTTCCGGGAAGAGTGGAAGCTGTTTATAGCTGTAAAAGTGCAACCAACTCAATATCAAAGTATATGTACTCGAATACAATGTCATCACAGGTTTGGCCAAATAGTTCAAACACTTACTTTTTGCTTGCCCAAAATATAAGTGCTTAAATATTACAATGTCATATTTGTGCCTCATTCCTAAGCAAAGAACAAGACATTCTGCAAACAGGGAGTTCTTTACTGTTACTGTTGTTGTTTTTTTGTTTTGTTTTTTGCATGCATGCAAATTGTATTTTTGCTCACACAAACCCTCTGTCTCTCACACTCACTTAACATCTGAGCCCTGTGCTTGTTCAGCTGGCACAGCGTGACAAATTTGGCACAAAACCAGCCAACCAGAGAGGGAGAAAAGGTAAATTCTGACTAGGTGTTTCAGATTGCAAAGGAAAGAGCCAATCAGAATTTACCTACTTTTAGTTTCTGATGGGCTGGTTTTGTAGCACATTTGTCACAATTACATTAAAAAATTCGAATAAAAATTTCATTTGTCACAAATAGTCATACACAGGACGATATGCAGTGAAATGCTTAGACGACGGCCCGTGACCTTAAAAAATATATAATATTAAAATATTAATAGGAAATAAATATGGAATGAAATAAGATATAGAAAATAACTTTAGCTAAGGAAAATATATCTATAGAAGATAAAACTAAATATAAAATATAAGAACAACCTAGCTGTACAAATATGGGAAAAAAATATTTTTCTGTACAAATATAGAAACTTTAGTGTGGAGATGAAGTGGGATTTAAATAGAAAGTGTGCTAATATGCATAAAAGTGTTTATGTGCAACGAGCAAAAATGAAATAGAAATATGTGTAAATGTTCATAAATGTGCAGGTGTGCAATGTCCATAAGTGTCCATGGTGTCCATAAACATTACATTACATTTACAGCATTTGGCAGATACCCTTATCCAGAAGCATCACATATTTATTTATTTATTTATTTTTATCTCATTACTGATCTAAACAGTTGAACATTTAAGTGCCTTGCTCACGAGCCCAACACTGGAAGCTAGGTGGTGCTGTGGCTTGAATCTAGGACCTTCTGAGCAGTAGTCCAATCCCTTAACCACTGAGCTACTATACAGTATGTATTAGGAATTAGAGCACAAAATGTCCATCAAGTAAATAATAACAAAATGTTCATACTGTATAAATACGCGGTCTCAGGTTTCCTATCTGGAAGTTGTTTATATAGATTGTTCAAGTGATATAATTAGCTTTGTTGGATCCCGTCCCATTGGTGGTCTAGCGCATGTGAAAGATGGTTGTCAGAGCTTATAAAATCGACCATGCTGGAGACTTTCTGCATAAGTGATGAACTGCACAGTTCTGTAAGATGGAAATGAGATACAGTTTTGATCATCCTGACACAGTAGAAAATACTCACCCGACAAGAATCTTTTCCCGGACTCATCCGTTTGAAACACATCTGATACGAACAGTTTCACAAAAAGTGTCACGGTTACTACCTGGAGTGATGAATAATAAATATTAAAACCTTCATGCAAATCCTTTAAAAAAATGAGAAACAGTCTATTTAAGATTTTTTTTTTTTTCTGTGTCTCATGAATGTATGAACTTTAAACAAATGAAATTATCAGAAAGTGCTTGTGGATTTGAGCAACGTGCACGAAGAGCAAGTCCAGCATCAAGCATGTAATCAGATGTGTGAGATACTTTGCTGGTTTATCTCCCCAGTAAACCAACAGTGAGACTGTTTTAAATGTGGTTATTGTTGGAACATAGTAAACAGGAGAGCAGCAGAAGAGCCAGAACTAAGCATAATAAAATTAAATCTAGCTTGAAAGTTAGAGAGTAAAAAAAGTTTCCTACTGTGGCATGAATAAAGGTATATCTTATCTTATTCTAAGTCAGAATTAATTTAATGTGAGTCTAACATGAATTTAATCTTCGGCTGTCCATCGTTGGTCTTAGGGAGAGCTTTACAGTAATAAAGGACATTTAATTACAATCAAAATGTTTGGCACATTGTTTGAAATGGCCGTCTAGAAGATTTAAAGCTACAGAGTAGAATTTTCAGAAATCAGCACAATGACTAGGCAGGCTGACGAGGTGTGAGTGCGACCTGCAAGTAGCTGCGCAAGGTCTATGTGTAACCAAAAACAAGTACATTTTCGCATAATTGTTGATTAAAGCCTTATCCTGATTGAGTTTACTGCACAACATGCATTTGCATTGGATTCTTTACAACATTTATTTAACTAGGGCTTCACAATTTGATGGAAATAACACATGACACATACTGTACTGTTATTGAGATTTAAAATGGGATATTTAATTATTAAATGTACCTTTTTAGCAAGTAATGGCACAGTTAATCTTAAGAGGACGTCCACTAATATTTATTAATAATACCTATTAAGTTTTTTAAAAATAAGCAAATACTTAAATTATAAACAAACTCTAAAAAGTAGTTGCCCCTTTCTGCCTTTTTTTTTATTTTTTGTGTATTTGTCACAATTAGATGTTTTCGTTGCTGAATCAAAAGAATTCTGCAAAGAAGAGTGTGCCAAAATTTTTCCACAGTGATGTGAAAGACTCATTGTCAGTTATCACTAACACTTTATAGTTAGGTTATTAAGTTTAGGGGGCAATTACTTTTTCACAGAGGGCCAGGCAGGTTTGAACAGCCTAAAAAATAGTTTTTGCCATGAAATAACGGCAGAAGGTCAATACTGTGATTTGTATTTGTTTAATTGTGCAGCACTAAAAATACTAAGATGTATTCGAGTGGGTTCAACTTCAACGTGTTTTCCACAGAGGTGCCTCTCTACCAGGGGGAGAACGTTTTGGGGAGAGACCCCACCTCCTGCTCGGTGCCGCTCCAAGCCCGTTCCGTATCCGGCCGTCATGCCGTCATCTCCGTCTCTGTGTTTGGTCCTAACGAACGTCATGCCCACAGTGAAGCCACCGAGGCCCTGCTGTGGGACCTGGGCAGTTTAAATGGCACCAGGAAGGGTCGGCTTAAACTGTCCCCGCATGTACGATACGCGCTGACTGAAGGAGACGGCCTGGTGCTCGCTGATCTGCCCTGCCAATATGTCAGCCTGAAGAACGCAGACACGTTCACAGCTGACAATGGGAGAGAGAAAGCCAGGGGTCTGATATCCGCTAGCGGCGGATCAGAAGGAGGGACGGGGACAGGAGCGGAGAATGGCGGGAAGAAGTGTGCGCTACCTCCTGTGCCCTTGTGGACTGAAGAAGCGAAAAGTGTTGAATCGGTACAGATGACTCCCAAAAAGCCAGAGAGAACCCTGGTGCCCGAGTCTGACTCAGACTCTGATGGAGAGAGACATGGAAGAAGAGACAGGAAGAGGATTGTGGGTAAGTGAAGCGTGTAGCAAACATGCATATGATTATAATGTACTGTAACCAGACATGCATTCAGAGCATCTGTCTCGACCTCTTGTTTTTTTTTTTTTTTTTAAGTCTCCGACTCGGCTTCTTCTGACCTTTCCAGCCCAACGTGTTCAACATTCCTGACCCCGGCAAACAAGGTCATTCCAGAGAGGTAACCAGCAGATCAGACACCATATTTGCTCTGACAGTGTGAAAACATGCTGTATGTACACCGTGTGATGCTCTAGAGGTGAAGGATAGCAAGTTGGCTACCATCACAGAGATGTTGCCTTGGATGACATCATGGCTGATGTATTTCTTATCGATGCTGATAACTACAGACGTGTCTTTTCGTCTCTCTTCATCTTTTTTTACGCAGTGAGGATGAGAGCTCCATTACTCCGTCCTCAGCGCTGAAGGGTCGATTTCTAAAGACGGGGAACGACACCAAAGTCTCATCAGACTCCCCTAAACCAGCCCCACTGCTCTTCAACATAGACAGCGATACGGACGTCGAGGATGAAGAGGAGGAAATGATGAAGGACGCACCAAAAACCGTCACAGCAGAAGGGGGTGCTGTAACGCCTGCTGATCTGCATATGGACAGCGACACCGATGTAGAAGACGAGGACATTGAGAAGGCCAAGAGCGATCCTGAAGCTTTAGCTGTACCCGTGAAACAGGACGTGGTAAATCCAGCTGTTTTGAACATGGACAGCGATACAGATGTGGAGGACAATGAGCCCGTTAAAACGCACACCACGACGGTGCTTTCTGGAGATGAGATGTCTCTAGAGGAGAAGAAAGATACAGAGAGCAGTTCTGGTCAGCTCCACATGGAGAGCGATACAGATGAAGATGATGTTCCTCGCATGCAAGACTCGAAACTTCCAACCAGTCATGTAGCCGAGTTCAACCTGAACAGCGATACTGACGTAGATGAAGATGAGACAACAAAAGGCGATGAGACGGAAAGCAAAGATTTGGAACCCAAATCTGTGGACAGCGTCAAAGTTCCAGATGCCAAAATGTCACATGATCAGTCAGACATTGATACAGATGTGGAGGATGATGACGACGACACTGAGATCAGAACCCCCGCTGCAGCCAAGGTCACAGGAAAGTCTTTGACACGTTCAGAGAACCAGACTGCTGATACAAGCAGCACAAACGCACAGCATGACAGTCCTGTTCAAGGCGAGGCTCCGTTCAGGCTGGACAGCGACACAGACGTGGAGGAGGATGAAGACAAGACGGAGGAGAAAGAGCAGAAGAGTGCAGAATCAACAGTACAGGTTGTCCACTCCTCTACACCAAAAGGTGCAGGTTGGTTAATTAAAAATTTTTTAGTTACACTCAAAACACGAGGGGCGTTCAAGTCAAACCGGGACTTTTGACTGTGCAGAATAACAGTTATGAAAGTAAGCACTCCACTTTATTTCTCTATATAATCTCCTGCTACCCTAATGCACTCATCCCAGTGTTTCACTAGTGCTTAGAAACCATCAAGGTAGAAAGTTTTCTCAGTACACCAGATCCATAAACAGACTTACCACTTCACCTGGCCTCCCAGGAACTCCTTTATTGACCCAAAGATGTGGAATTGGCTTTGAGTGAGATCAGGACTGTACGGAGGATGTGGCAATAAATCCCAGCAGAGTTCCTGTAATGTGCAAGTGGTGTTCGTAAATTATTGTTTGTGCGTTTCCCAGACTGATGCGTCTCTACCGCCAGTTGGCAACAGGTTATCCGCTGATTTTTAAGGATCAGGCTTTCTATTCGCTGAATGTTCACAGGAACAGGATCGTCATTCACAGATGTACATCCTTTCATAGTTAAAGTTTGCACCATTCAAATATTTGTAATATCGTACAGTGCTTAAAGTGTTCTGTACATCTCAGTTAGTGTTACGCCTTCATTCTCAAGAAGCATAATCATCAAATCCCAGTTTGACTTGAACGCCCCCCATATTTTTTTTTTTGCAAAAAAAAATCATATTTAATTATGTTGGAGTGTAATAAACTGCGATGTGGTGGAGTGGACGTACCCTCCCCCCCCCCCCCCCAACCACACACTAAAGCAATTTACCAGCAATAATGCATTTTTATTTATTCATGAACATGACGTGCTTTGTAACAGTCTATAGTTATATTTGTGAAAATTCAACAAGAAAAGTCTTTTGCTTGCGTTATTATAGCTGTCAACAGTAGTTCCTTCATCATCCTAATCCTAATATCCCAGCGTCACAATTTGTGAAAAACTGAAACACTCAAAACCTTTTCACCCCTATGAAGACTCAAGATATGGTGGAAAACCCACTGATACCTAAGATGTCTCCCAAATGTTAAAAAAAATCTCCTTCGAGAAACCTAATCACATCAATGAATACAAATGTTTCATTACAAAAGAAAATAATGTCTTTTAACAGTTTTAAAAGTCTTTCATTATGTGTAGCACCCATTGGACAAGTCCATTTATATGAGCTGTTACCATGGAAACAATAAGAAATGTACAAATACTTCTCTGTTAAATACTGTTATTTACCTGAAATTTAGGTTATCAACCTGAGAATTGTGTGTGTGTGTGTGTGTGTGTGTGTGTGTGTGTGTTCCACAGGCGTGTCTGGAGAGGAGCTGGAAACACAAGCATTCCTCAGTCCGTCTCAGCTGTTCAAGCGTGAGTCATTCACATTCATCTCGGGTGATCAGACCACAAGTGGACAGTGTTAAATGAAGGTCTAAACGCGAACGTGTCTTGTGATCTGATCACTTAATCACTCGAACCACTTGTAAAGGGGAAAGCACTTGTCCGCGTGGCATTTCCTGTCGCCGTTTCCATAAATGAAGAATCACTAGCGGTGTAAGATTTCAACCGCATTGAATTTAGCTGCTTTTATCTTATGTTATATGAATTCAATCTGTAGATTCGTCCTATTTATTCATTTTATTTATTTATTTATTTTTATATATAGGTACACTCTTTATCATACTGAAAAATGAGCACTGCTTGTTACTGCGTGTCAGGGGATTAGTTAATTCATTCTGATTTATGGCAGTGTGTAATAGTATCACATCATTTTAACACTGTACTTAGTTAGTAACCCAGTGTAAGGCTCTGTCCAATGATGAAATCTTCAAAGCACTTTTGTAAGTCGCTCCGGATAAGAGCGTCCGCCAAATGCCCAAACGTATAGCCAAAAGTATGTGGACACCTGACTGTTGCACCCACAAAGTTGGAAGTGCACTAATTGTATAAGATTATTATTATTATTTTGTAAATATATATTTTTAATTATTAATATTTTCATTTAATATATGGTGCTAAATTAGGTTTGCATGATATTCGCAAGACAGATCGAAGAAACAGGTTTTAGAACGGCAAGCACATACGGGAGTGACAGTCAGGTGTCCGTATACTTCTGGTCATTTAGTGTATTTTAAGAAATACCATGGTTTTATAATGCTTTGTTAGAAAATATTGTGGCATTTATTATTGAATGATGATGGCCTTAAAGTTCGGATACACCTTCTAATTCAGTGGGGTTTTTTTTGTTGTTTTTTTCGGGATTTTATTTTCTACATTCTAGCACAATACTGGAGATTTAAAAATAAAACTATTCAATAACATGTATGGCATTAGGTAATTAAGCGACTACAACAACAACAGTCAGTTGTTATTTTAAGACACGAAGGTCAGCTGTTCTGGAACAGTTCGTGCTAGAACAGTATTGTCGAGTGCCTTTGCAAAACCCATTAAGCACTTGCACGAACTAGTCAAGAACAGCTGACATTTATACCAGACACATCTCAATATCGACTGTTCAAAGGAGATCATTGCATATTATGGATGCCTTAAGCATTGTTTTGCAATGTAGAAAGAATTAGAAGGGGTGTACAAACTTTTGACTGGTAGGGTATTTCTTTTGGAAGGGGCAGGTTTTAAGTCTGATGGCATACTGTACTGTATATTCAGGTGTTGCAAAGCTCTGATAAAGGAAACTGTATAACCTGAGGTGTGAGAAGGTGGGTGGGAAGAAGGACTCTCGAGAACTGAAGAGGGAACTTTTTGTTATTTCTGCTGAGTGTTGAGAGCTACATCGAAAAATAAAGTCTCTGTCAAGGCTCTGTAGCACGCTCTCAACACTCAGCAGAAATAACAAAGTTCACCACTTCAGACTCCTGGTGTACATGTGTTACGTGTGACCTCGGCCAACTCCATTTCTTTTTTTTTTTTCCCCCTCATAGGGCCAACCGTGCACACACAAGTAAACTTGCTATGCTCACACAAAGGTGAAAATCTTGCCTCCTATCCGCTTCCAATACACCATTTAATTTCTTGTCTTGGTCTCACTCTCACTCATTCAGGGCCGGGTCTCCCCTCCCTCCTTCACCCGTCTGTCTCCCCTGGAGGTATCACTCACCCAGATGATGACTTTGCTGTGGCTGAAACTCAGCCCTTTGTGTGCGATGCCGCTCAAGTCGATGCCACTCTAGACGAGACGCCTCAGTCGCTGGATGGCCCCGAATCTCGGCACTCACATGGAGCCTCATCCTTCCAGCTGAGCCTTTCAGACAACAGCCATCAGTTGCCAAAAGCTGCTGAGCACGATGGGGAACCTGCAGAGGAGGAATGGCAGCTGCAGGCAACTCAGTTATATGGTAATTACAACTATCATGTCCTTCAGCTAGCATGAAAAACAGTACTGAAGCCAAGGCATGGCAGTCACAAGTTTAGTAATGTTGCTACACAGTAATACCAAATAACGCCACAAGGTGCCACTTCTTGTTTTGTTGGGGTAGATTAAAGTTGAATGTGTGTTTAGAGCCGTTGTTCTCAAAGTGTGGGGCGCCCCACTAGTGGGGAATACAGACATGACAGGTGGGGAGGAAATTAGTGGAAAATTTTAGGAAAGTACCTATTCTAATTCATGTTTTTCTTTATTGACAATGAAGAGCGT
>JAQMYJ010000033.1:9566205-9586205 GCA_030014305.1 Clarias laeviceps
AAAACAAGAAGCGCATGCGTGATACATGATACTCGGTGCTCGTAAACCAAGACAATGCTCGTTTTTCAAGTCAAAATATATTAAAAATCTTTGCTAGTCTTGCGGAAACACCCGTAAACTGCGTTACTCGTAATCCGAGGTTCCACTGTATTTAGTGAATTTTCATTTGCACGCTGCTGAGCTGTAAAGGAATGTGAAAGGATTTGTTGCTCTGTCATACCAGGCTCTCAGTTCGGGGAATTTTACTTGCGGATATACAGTATATTCTCTCTCAAAAAAAAAAAATTTATATATATATATATATATATTTTTTTTTTTTTTTGTTTTTTTTTTTGTGTTTTGTGTCATAGTGGCTGTGCACATTACTGCATTTTTTTACTGCCACGGTTTCGGAACATACGAGACAAACAGGTTTTAAACTTCCCGCAGGAGGAATAAACGTATATTGATCTGTCCATTCATCTTTGAAGGTTCAGTTTTCATAGTCTACTTTCCTTTTTTTAGAATGTTTCTTCTGCACACTTCGTCTATAGACTGTAAACTATCACATTGATTGGCTCTGTTGAATGGCGCATATAGCCACGCCCACCTCGAGAAAAAAGCTGCTAGATTAATTATTCTCATTTATCAGAAAAGCATCAGGGTCTGGACAGAACTGTCACTCGGTCCGGGTGATGACCGATTTGGTGTCCATGTGAGGTCATCCACAACGACAGAGGGTGAGTCAGGATCAGGCACCAAGATCACATCAGGCAGAAGGAATGTGTCTACTGCTCAGCAGAAAGACACGGAGAGAAAGAGCAGATTATTGCTGTAGGTATGCTCCTCAATCAATGTCCTATTGTTAGAGGTATTTTTATGGCTCAGGCCAATGTTTTATTCAGGGATTTTTTTTTGGTTTATCCCCACCAGGCTCTCAGATTCATGTCATTCCACAGCAAAAACTAAACTTGACCCGGTGTTACACAATGCATCATATTGTTTGATGCTAAAAAACTGATTTCTACACAGGAATCCAGTATTTTAGAAAAAGCAATGCACTCTGCTGCATCGACAAGAAAGTGGAAAATCAAGCACAGTGACTGGGAATCAGAAATAGCATTCAAATACAAACTGTTAAATCAACTAAGAGCAAATTCATTATTTTTCGTTAATCTCAGTGTCCTACACGGATCGACAAATCAATGGACAACCCCGGATCAGCAATAAATCCAGCAAGGTCCGGACTCCCGTGATCACAAACATGCAGTATTGAGGTTTTTTTTTTTTTAATGAGCTCAATCAGCAACACTGCCCTAAGCAACCATTAACGCTCTCAGTAATTACACGAACAGAACAAATTAGCTTCCTGATCCAAACCTGCACGAGTGTACATTGCTCAAACTATGTGTTAACTGAATCTCTTATCTGAACGGTGAAATATCTGGATATTAATATGGTTGTTTTCTTTCGGTGATTAAGAATTAATTACATTCCTGTCCCTCTGTTCAGATCCAGCATGGAGGGCCTGAGAGTCGTGGGCATCAGCATGCTGCTCTGTGTAGGTAAGAAATGCAGGGTTTTCTTTTAAATCCTTCATGATTATTGGTTATGACAGCAAAATTATATGTTATTAGTCATATTTGAGACAACCTACACTAGCAGTTAAAAAAAAAAAAAAAAACATACTCTGCCTGGCCCCAAAAAAGCATCAAATTATTGGGCTGCATCCAGCAAAGAAAACAACTAAGGAGATTTGAAATGACTGGAACTGGGTTAAGAACTCATTATTAAAACCTGGAAGGATAGCGCTGAACTGTCAGTTTTGGGGATGAAATGCGCTCAGATCGGATATGACTTAAACATTTGGTGAAGTTGCATGATCGCAATGTAATGAGAACTCACAGGATTGGGACTAAACAGCTGTTTGTCCATAGGAAAATCACTTGTTTGTGAGAGTAATTAGAAAAAGAAAAGATTGGATTTGGCTGGGAGCATAAAGATTGGGCTTTGGAGAAATGGAAAAAGGTCATGTGATCAGATGAGTTCAGAATGACTCTATTCCAAAATGATGGGTGTGTCAGGGTGAGAAGGGAATCATGCCCACTGTATAAACCTCTGGACGCAGTGTTATGATCTGGGGTTGCTTCAGTTGGTCAGGTCTAGACCAGTAAATGTTATGTGGCAAAAAAAATGAACGACCTGACGACCTGATTGTACTTTCATACGTGAACTGGCCACTACATTGTGTGCTGTAATCAAAGATAAAGGATGAAATCTTAGAGCATGCAACTTTTTTTTTGTTTGCCAGGCAGTGTATTTTGATCAATGGTTTTAATAAAAATTATTTTGTGTATTGTTATATAAAAGAAAAGAAATGAATAAACATGAAAAAAGTGTTTAAACTTGTGATTTGCAGTGAAATGATTCACTTGTGTCAGACTTGAGTATAAACGTACATACTTTATTTTTCAGCTTTCTCTGAGAATCCAACTGGTAAGATTTCCACCCATGCAAAAAAAAAAAAAAAAAAGAACAAATAAATGTTCTTTATAAATTCTAAGTGAAACCACTCCCATTTGTACAGTAACTGATCGATCACTATGTGCTTTGGTGTTTCTTAATGAAAGATGTGGCGGTGTTCTTGGGCGAGGATTATCATATCTCGTTGCCGGAGGGTGGTGCCAAGGTGACCTTCAAGCCCAGTATCGGTGCAGCGGACCGGGAGCTGGAGTTGATGAAGGATGGGAATGTGGTGAACCCGCGGGGCAAAGTGAACCAGGCTCTAAGTCACCTGATTCTGGAGAATATTGGAGAAAGCGATGAGGGCGTGTACATCATCACATCTGAACAGAACCCTGACGTCATCAAGCGGATCAATCTGTTCGTCAGAGGTAATACACGGCTCAGTCAAATGAACCCTCCAGGTTCTGGTTATAAACAAAATATATAGACTGCATAAGATAATGGTGATATCTTTATCCATCCCTGAGCAATACCCAGATTCAGATTCAGATTCAGATTAATTAAAGTTTTTTTGGTCAAAAAATTTAATGAATCAATTAAATAATCCTTCTTGCATGAAGTGAGCTGAAAGCAATCCGATCAGATTGATATCTGTGTATTTTTTAAACTCCTAAGAGGAAACGTCCAACGTTGTCATATACAGTGATGGAGCAACTGATTTACCCAAGATTTCCTAGAAAGCCACTGACACCCACATCTTAACCATGTACAATATTGTGGATGAAAATGATATAAATCGATCATATGTAGACTCTAGATTAGTCAGTTCAACTTTAGACCAATTCATAGACCGAGTCATATAATAGGTAATACCTTCTTATAACCATATGTCAAAGGAATTGAAAGGGTGAACAGGTCATTCTTTAAAACCCATTACAGCAGGTGAAAGATCATTAAAAGTGAGTCTTAATAGAGAGTAATCCCTCAAGGTTTCACATACAAGGGGTGTTCTTGTCAAACTGGGACTTTTGATTATGCAGAATAACAGAACACGTTGATGAGAGTAAAAACTCCCTTTACTTCTTTATATAATCCAGTTACACTAATGCACATAACTCCTTTAATGGCCTGAACATGTGGAAATGGCTGGAATGAGGACTGTACAGGGGATGTGGCAGCTGAATTCCCTGTAATGAGTTATAATAATAATAATAATAATAATAATATAATTCCATTTTTCAATTGAAGAAAACAAAATTTTAATTTGTATGTTTAAATAAAAATTTCAAAAGGATTTTTTTAATCGAACCTCAAAGGGATAGAGTGGCATAAAATTATTGTGTAACATCCATGAATGGTAGCCTGCTACATTAGTACTAAGTCTTATGTACAGTATGTTGTAGTCACACAGAAGCAAATGCAGCATCAGCCCCGAATAGTGTGCATTATTACAGGGTGCATGTGGTTAACAACACGGGGGTGTAATGATGCAGAAGTTAATTGCAGCTCTGTCAAACCACCCTTGGTGCCTTCCGTTTTTCGTTTTTTGTCTCTTTCCTTCATTTTCATTCTTTCCTCAAAATCCCATATTCTTTGTACAGATTGCACAGCGGAGATGAGTGTGATATACGGAGCCGACTTCCATATTATGCTGCATGAAGCCTCTACCCCTGTCACTGTGGGCTTTCGTCCCAGCGCCGTGGAGGCCAACCAGACGTCTCAACCCGCAGTGGAGCTTCTGAAAGCTGATGGAACTTTCCATGATGGTTACGAGGGCCGCCTGAGCGTTACCGAAGACCGCCTTGTCCTGAAAGCTGTGACTGGGACTGATGAAGGCAGCTACACCATCTCTGGAGTCAGTGGGAAAGTGAGCAATAAGATCTGCCTTAATGTAAAAGGTGAGAAAAAGGAAGATGGTCCAAGGTGGAATAACAATCAACTTATAGTCTTAACCTAGAGGTCTTATAGTGCCTCATTTGTATCAACTGTAAATAAATAAGTCTTTTAGTGGTTAGCACGGTCGCCTTGCACCTCCAGGGCACGGTTTCGAATCCCTCCTCAGGGTCTGTGTGAATGGAGTTTGTGTGTTCTCCCCGTGTACTCTGGTTTCCTCCCACAGTCCAAAGAATGCGTGTGTGAGTGTGTCTGTATACAGTATGTGCCCTGAAATAGATTGGCAGCCTGTCCAGGCTGTACCCCACCTCGTGCCCTAAGTCTCCTGGGATAGGCTCCAGGCCCCCCGCGACCCTGCCCACAGGATAAAGTGGTATAGACGATGATGACGACGATGGGTTATAAATATACTCTTGATCAGGGAAGGTTTTCTGTATTGATAGGCTCACAGGTTAACACACACACACACACACAAACTACACTACATCAATCTGAATATGGTGTCTAGATCTTGGCATAGTTGCCAAGCTTCCTGTCAACATGATTGGCTTTTGTTGAAACGTAATGGGTGTAATAATGACTCAGGAAGCTTGGTTGACTTAATCCTTGGCCCTTAAGTACCCATTATCACGGGCATAATGATTGTGTAACATTAATAGTGCCCCAGTTAAGTTTGAAGTTGTATCACTGAACATGTCCTTTCATCTTTTAAAAGGGAAATTCAAAGACAGAACCCTGGCTGGTGTGTGTGTGCGGGGGGGTGTTAGGTTGTAGCAATGCGGGAATCGATTCTGGCTTTTATAGCACAGCCAGATGAGAAGGCAGGACAAATGGGAAAATGACAGAAGACGTGGCACAAGAGAGGCAGGCAGGATGTATAGATGGAGCTTTGGATGGGAAAAAAAGAATGAGATCTTTCTGGACAGTGCATCCATTTGAAGCAACGATGTACGACCGCAGTGAGATACTGCAACAATGCAGTGAACTAATAAATTGTTTAGAATTCCTCCTATCTTGACTGCACTATCCATCTTATAAAATATTCATGCTGTCTCTTCCTCTCCTCCACTGACCTCATTCCCGTTCTCATACTCTTTGTTCACCACTGTCTCCTGCTTCTCTTCTCTCCTTTTGCATTGAAGAATAATAATGTAATCTTAACGCTTTCTTTCTGTCTTTCTTTCTGTCCTTGCAGAGTTTCGTAAGTTCATCACAGTGCCATATGGAGGCACGTTTAAGTTTAACCTGCATCTAAACAGTTCCTTTGCCCGTCTGACATACTCACCCGACTCTATTGAAACGAACAACCCCAGTTTGATGCTTGTGGACAGAGGTGCGATTAACCTGCCTCCTGAGCGCAACATGGAGGGCCGATTCTCCATGGAGGACTCGGTGTGTATATTGGAGCAGGTGACGGCCAGTGATGCAGGAATCTATCAGGTCACTGATCTAGAGGGCTTCCCTGTGTCCAGAATCTACTTGGGGGTTGAACGTAAGAAAACATAGGCATTTAATATTTCTACACATGTATGATATCTGATGTATACTGTACTATATGGCCAACGGTTTGTAGACACCTCACCATTCATGCCCATATGCGGAGGTTCCGTTCCAGATTTAGTCCCCGATTACTATTATAATAAGCTGTGATGGGTGTGGGGAATTGCTCACAGTGAGATTCCTCTTTGTATATGCCATTTTGTTAGGAGACTGGGGTCAACCCTTATACGGCACCCCTGGAGCAGACCAGTTTAAGGGCCTTGCTTAAGGGCCCAACAGAGGTGGCTTAATGAAACTGGGGCTTGAACCGCTCACCTTCTGATCAGAAACTCTGAGCCGTAACACACCAAGCTACCCCTGCCCATTTCCGTTGATCCCAAAGGTGTTCAGGTGTTCTGTACATGCTTTCTTCTCCAACCTTGCGGACCATGTCTTCATAGACCTAGCTTTGTGCACAGGGGCGTTCACTGAAGTACAAAGATATTCTATTCCATTGTTTGCGTCCGACCTTGTGGTAACAGTTTGGGCACCAGTCACATATAAGTGTAATAGACAAGTGTCAACAAACCCAGGCACAGGTGGCTCAGTGGTAGGTGTTTCGTCTGCCATGCGGAAGGCCCGGGTTCGATTCCCAGCCAGTGCCCAAACCCCAGCCACTGGATGCAGTGTCGGTCCCAAGCCCGGATAGAATGGGAGGGTTGCGTCAGGAAGGGCATCCGGCGTAAAACCTGTGCCAAGTTGTAGTGCGGACTGGGTATTCCGCTGGTATTCCGCTGTGGCGACCCCTTGTCGGGAGCAGCCCGACAAGGGCTTGTTGACACAACAAGACAAGTGTCAACAAAGTATTGTCATAATGTACTAATGCACTATATGGCCAAAAATATGCACTTCATATGCATATGTGTAAAATGCATTAAATATCTATTACAAATTGTCATTTATTTCACAAAGATGGTGGTCGAACAAAGTATGGTAGTACAAGTGCACCAGAGTCCAGCATTCAAGTATTGATTCAAGTATTCTCTGAGGACAGAAATATACATAGACAACCAGACAGAACCACTGATCAGCAATAAGAATCATAATTTTTGAATGGATTCTGCAAAGAAAGTTCGAATTCAGAACGCTGATGTTCTTATATAGGCAGCAGACCTACACGTGTTTGGGTGGGTGTGGTTTTGAATTGAAAACTAAAGAGACTGAAAGACTGTAGAAATGGGAAGCTTGTTTTTTATATGTTAATAATTGGACATTTTTCTCTCTGTGTCACAGCGTACAGGCTGCCTAACGTCTTTGTGGCAGTGATTTCTCTGGTGGCTTTGCTGGTGGTGCTGCTCCTGGTGTGTTTGGTGTCATGTTTGGTGAAGGTGCGCAAACGGGCAGCAAAAGCCCGGGCCATTGAGAAGATTGCAAAAAATGCTGGCAAAGAGGAAGGGGATGCCTTCAGACAGGTAACACACAGCTGTTAAACGTTCAGCATTCATAGATAGATACTAATAGTACTTTATTAAACCCAATGGGAAATTGTATAAAAGGGAAATTGTATTCATATATACAGTACGTATATAGTAGACAGCTATTAACTGAAAACCCTTTATGATTTCAAGACTCGTATTAGAATATTAGCTTGATTGACAAAAACATCAATAACTTGGCTACAGAAGATCTAATTTATCTAGTCAGGAAAGTGACACATTAATGATTGATGCTCAGTGTGTTAGACGTTGGTGGGCTGTACAGTTTAGCTCTAACAAAAAACCTTTTATATAGCTTTATAAATAGATGACAGTTCAGGCATCATATTGTATCATAAGATCCTAAGAGCGATTCAAGTTTTATTCATGTAATTTGTCATATGCACAGTATGCCAGAGACAATTATACATTGAAATGCTTGTGGCGAGACTTTGTACAAGGCACAGGATGAATATGACGATGAAAAAATTGGTTTCCCCTGTAGCACTATGTAGGATTGTTAAAAAAATAAATAAAAATAAAAAAGCATGACTCAATAGTATCGATCCATATTCAGGTCAGTATGAGTCAGCATTCCCAATTCCCAACAACTACCCAATACACCCCTATCACATGACACTGATTAGACAAAGAGGTTGAGGGTTGAGGGTTGTACTTTCTCCTAGAAAGATTGAGCCATGCCTTTTCAAGCTGCTGCCTGTGCTACAGTACTGTATGTCACAGGCCATCTGAACATTTACAAGAAAGCATTAACTGCCCTCGTCCATATGTATGATCATTTACGCTCTCTTCGCCTTTTGGCCAACCAATTAATTGCAAATTCGTGAACAAATCCAACTAGACCTCTTCTGCCAACACTTTGCTATAATGATCAATATCATTTCGGTTTGAAAGGACACGCACACTTTGCTTAATAGAAATCATTGACCTGCTTTATGAATCTCCAGGATCGTGCCCTCATTGTAAGTGTATTGATTAGCCTTTTTAATTAAGAGAGGATTATTCGGTCAATAATAAAATCTTGGACCACCCACTGCAGCTGTGATGAATGCTGCCCCATGTCTGTGCGCAGGTAGTAAAGGAAGCTTGCTCTCGTCAAAACGACGAGGCTCCGGCGCTCTCGCAAAAAGAAGATATTACAGAGAAATCCCAGAGCACTGAAATCAGCATTAAGGTTGGTACTCTGACAAGTATAAACCTTATTCTTGAATAGAATAGAATATTTAAGGTATTTTATATGCATGGTATTTTCCACCATATATACTGTCTGTTATGTATACCATTCAGGGGCTAGAAGTATCTGCTAAGGACACAAGTATCCATGATAAGAACCTGGAGACCAGTGACTCAGGGGTAGGCTTCACCACTGCTGGCCTTCCACTTGACAGTGATACCGAGGCACCAACAATAGCCATTGCAGACACCGATAGCCAGAGCGATGCCAAACCTATTGCCAAACAAGAGTCCAAACTCACAGTGTCTTCACCTCCCAAGCCAGCAACTACTCCTGATACAAAGCCAGAATCTGTGGGACCAGTTACAGCAGCTCTGAAACCAGCACCATCTCCTGAACCCAAGCTCTCAGTTACACCAACACAAGAAACAAAAATGACCATCTCACCCACTCCTGAGTCGAAACCAAGCCTTAGTCCGTCACCTGAACCTAAGCCCGCAGTAACACCAACAGTTAGCCCTACTCCTAAAGCTCTAGAAGTCCAACCATCTTCCACTTCTGAAGTCAAACTTTCCCCAAGTCATGAAGCTCCAAAAGCATTGACACCAACCCCTGACTCAAAACTAGCCACAACTCCGACTAAAATGGCAGCCTCTCCAGCTTCTGATCTCACACCGAGCAAACCTGATGCCACGGCATCTGCTGTGAGTCCATCACCAGCAACTCCTGACACCAAGCCTGCCCTCACTCCAACTCCTGAACCCAAACCAGCTCTCTCACCAACTCCTGAGGCAAAACCAACCACCAATGGAACCCTTGAGCCTACCCCAGATATAGGATCATCTGAGTCGAGTGCAATCCCTGAAAAAACCCCAGAGACTGATAAAAGCTCTGTAAAAGTCCCAGAAGTCATCTCGACCGTGGTTCCAGTTCCGGAGGCCAACCAAGACTCTGCCTCCTCCAGCGATGGTGCCCCTGCGTCAGGAGTGGAGGAAACCTCCACCACTTGAGGTCCAAGTCATTGCCTGATTACTACTCCCTCCACATGTCCTTTAACACCGCTGACAATCGAGATCTAACAACAAGCAAAAACTCAACAACTTATTATGAAGGAGGGCAACTTTAGTCTAAATCTCACTCTTAATGCATACACTGTAAATTTACCAGATCACTTCCTATTTAATCACTTTGTAACACAGTTCTATATACACAGTTCCAGATGTACCACTACAAGGTACCACTACAGGTATTTCCATTGACTGTTTATCTAACGCAGACTGACAAAGGCTGCATCTTCCATGCAAACAAGATGTACAGATGCATCATCCCAATGATACCTAAATATGATTCCACTGCATGCAAAAAAAAGAAAAAGAAAAAAAACCAAGAGAATGAACTAACTTCACGTAATCTTTGATGTATTTGGAGATTGTAGTATTGAACTGGGTGATGGTGACCATAGACCCTTTCCTTCTTGTTCCGAGCCCAAAGACTTTGGCTACTTTAGTTCCTTTTCCACATCCAAATCAATAGAAATATCAACGATATAAGAAATCAGAAAATAACACTGAAGGCCAAAAAATGCACCGATCTAAAAAATGTTTACTGGGATGAGAAAAAAAGAAAGAAAGAAAGTTTTCTGGGACTTGAGATCTGATGCGGAACAACCAAAACCTACAACATTACCTAGAGCATTTTGATGGAACTATTTTTGGAGTAACTCCATTGAAACTGAAAAAAAAAAAGAAAAATCCAGACCACATTCAAAATTTTAGGCACAATTTTACTGGATCCCCAATGTCGGCACATGAGCCAAGATTTCCAACAATGGACTGACTTAGAAAGGTAATCGATAAAACAAACAAAAAAAACTTTGTCATAACATTCCTTCCCTTTGGATTGTTTCTAATGTTAGATACTTTGAGTATAATACAGGCAAAAAATATTTAGATTTAGGTCTATCTGGCATGAGTGTGTTACAGTATTTGTTTATGGATGCCTATACTTAGTAGTTCTCAACTGTGTGATTTTTATTTTTATTTTTATGAGAAACTCTAGAATTCTCTTGGATAGTCCTAGAGAATGTAGAATGACATAAAAGGCACTTACAGTACCACAGGACATCGTTACTGATTCTAATTTTGGACTACGGGGAGCTGATTGAAAATCGGTGCTTTTAATCTAGGAATCTTAGGGATGATTGATTAATTGATCGTTTAAAAAAAAAAACAACAACACATTTTACCATCAGCTGTCAGAATCAGTTTACAGACATTTCGGGTGCCTCTTGTGGAATCTGAACACCACTGCCCTTTTGCTATTGCACCAACAGTGTAGGAAAGGAAGCAGTTCTCACAGTCACCTGTTTAGATGGGTTTTAGATTTTTTTTTTTAGATCCAGAAAAGGATGTGTTGAAGCTCGTTTACATGAAGTAGGGGTATAGCAAGAAACTGTCAGGTTTTAGTACTGGGTAGATGTTTGGTATTGCAGATGATTTCTCTGATGCCTCTACCTCGTGTTGTAAAACATCTTAGGAGACACTGAGGCCTTGTTCAGACTGCCAGCGTAAATCCCATTTTTGCTGTATCCAGATTCGATTCATTTTGGAATCACATTGCTTCTATGTAGTCTGAATGTTAAAAAAAAAAAAAAAAATCCCCCCAAAATTTTTGAAAATCCCATTTCGAATTCCCATTTCAGCCAAGAAAACCAACTGCTATTGATGACAGAGACATTGTGAGAGCTGTAAAGAGAAAAAGGAAACATTTAATGACATCACCGTAACATCCCCAGGATGAATGAGGATGAATGCATCACAATCCAGCATTCAAGGAACACTCTAAGGACGGGAAATAAACATAGCTGCCATAAGACACAAACCACCATACAATGAAAAAAAGAGCTTTTATATCTCTATTCCTAACTGTCTTTCTGTTATCTGTCTGTTGCTATAATTCGCCAGCATTTGACGTCACTTCACACCACCCACTTGCCACAGTGTACCCACACCTCCGACGTCGTTACCGTAGCAACCAATGCAGATAGGTCGACAGTGTGTCCGATCTGGGCTGCCGGTCTGAACGGAGCCGAATCCAATCTGATCACCGTCAAATACCAGTGTGGGGAAATTAATCGGATTTGCCTGTAGTCTGAACAAGACCTAAGAGAGCTGGCGGTACTGTAGTGCACTGATGCGGGAGAAAAAGTTCTACACTTTAGCAATTTCTGATTAAAGCACAAAATTTGATCTTGTTACATTTTTGAAACCAGAAATCTTAGGCACTGAGGATGCCGTCCTCCCTCGCCGTTATCTCAGAATGGCCTTGTTCTTTCTAAGCCTTTTACACATACAGTATATATATATATATCAGTATTATGAATTGAAGTTTTAAAGCCATATGCGCTTATAGTGTAATACGTCATGACGTGTACCGTTATTGGGTTTGTAATTAACTTGTATTACCCACTCTAGATAATTAGACACTTTGAGGTTAATAAGGACGTTTTATCTGACGTTTTTGGCTTTTTAACTGACTATACTGTCTCGATATTGTCAAACCACAGAATTATCAGATAGGATCTTAGAAGGTCTCAAATGGTTCTCAGATGGCTCGGTAATATGATTTCTGAGAAATAATTAATAGCTCTAGCTGCAGAGGAAATGGGTTGCTACCAATATTACCAATATTAGCTAATAAATCTTGCAGTCACTCTCGCTTTCACAGTCTCTCTCTCTCTCTCTCTCTCCCTCTCTCTCTCTCTCTCTCTAACCAAAGTGCTATAGGCCACGAGCCGTTTTTTTCCCCCTCCCCAAACAGCTGGTCTGTCATTTCGAGATCTATTTAAGCAATACTAAGTGCAAAGACTATGCACGTTCACGCACATCAGTCGTTAAAAGGCAGGAGCTCCTGAAACGGGTTCTGCGAGGCAATGACAATGGATATGCACCATTCCTTTTGTGTTGTCATCACAGAAATATTGGTGAATTGCACATTTATTATATAAGCATGATATTATACGATCGATAGTCCCTTCGTCATGATAATATAGATCCTGCAAATCTTATCAGATCCAGAATGCAACGCTCTGATTGTCTCAGACATGCATTTACACATGCAACTCATCAGGCAATCAGAAATACTGCATAATGAAAAAAAGCAACAAAAAAAACAAGGTGGAGGAATAATCAATACATACTGTACATGAAGATGTTTGGTTATACTGTATGGCATGAATACACTTTGGAACTCATTGAAATTATTACAGGTTTAATTAAAGCTTATTAAAAAAAAAAAAAAAAGATAAAAGATTAAAAAAAAAAACATCCCTGTGAGTGTGAGTGTAGTGTGTCAATCAACTAAAGTTCTGGTTTTCTACAGCATGGTAGTACTAGTAGAAGAGCATCAGGGTGTAGACAGTGACAGGAGGAGGGTCAGGCAAAGAAATTGCTTTCGCCCCTGCGCTAGTTAAAGGTTAAGTGCCTTGCTTGGGGCACAGCCGCGTTTAACAAAGCAGAATGGGGCGTCGGACCCGTTCATATAGACACCAGCTCTTGAACACAGTCTGTTCGAGTACGAAAACTTTGTATGATTTTGCCGTAAACCGCTCACTAACCTGCACCTTTGTATGTGCTTCGCCGTAACACGAAGAACAGCAACAGCCGTACGTAACAGACGAACGAAATGCTAGTTTAAATAACTACAGTATATAACCTCTAGACGCGTAGTAATCATAGTAACTAAGTGTGTTTGCAAAAAAAAAAAAAAAAAAAAAACGATAGCTAAGGTAGAGCATGAACTCAGTGAAATCATTTTCTGAACAAGTGATAACATGCATCTTTTTTGTTTTAAAAAAAAATATAATAATAAAATCAAATCAAATAAAAAAAAGTTTAATATTTAGTGTACACCCACCAAGGCGGGGGAATGGGTTTTTTTCTCCACACGTTTGTACTGTGTGCGCAGTATGTGTGTGTATTCCGTATTTGGTACTTATATGTATTTACTATCGGCACAGTAAGTATGCATTAGATGGATGTGTGTGTGTATGGGTTCTGTGTTTACAATAAAACTACACTGGATACACGATGGATAGTGAATGCCGCTGTTTCAGAGAGATAGCTGTTTCTACTTTCTCTCTCTCTCTCTCTCTCTCTCTCACACACACGCATTCAAGAACTTTCGCACGACCCCCTTTTAATTTTTCTTGCCTAACATTCGGCTATGACCTCAGGAGAGACCGGATATGAGATGTGTGATGCAGGGTGTGCTTTTTTATGGTGTCATGTTTGACATGTCATGTGTGGGATTATAGGTTTTAAAAGCTGTGACATCTCTGATATGCTTCCCAGTAGGTCAAAGGCTCAGCAGGTAATTTCTCAAGAGCATTTTTTCAGCACTGTCACCTTGCACCTCTAGGGTCTGGGTTCGATTCCCGTGTCAGGGTCTGTGTGCATGATGTTTGCATGTTCTCCCTGTGCTTGGTGGGTTTCCTACGGGTACTCCGGTTTCCTCGTACAGTCTAAAGATTAGGCTAAATGGCGTTCCCAAATCACCCGTAGTACTTAAACTGGGAATAAATACAATGGTCACCATTGGCCTCCACGGCCCCTACAGTGGTTCCTATATATTAATGACACAAAACTTGATACAAATGTGATCTATTGTGAATTATATATATTGTTTTTATTGCGTAATTCGTCTGTTTAATGCCACAACGGTCATGTTTCTATCTAGCATAGGTTTAAATACATGATTGGACGTAATAAAGGAAGAACGTTATGCTCACCCTGTATACCGACTCATAAAAGGGAAAAAGGTCGGAGACATCTGTACTGGGTTATCATAATTAAAAGCAATGCTTTCTAAGTCACGGTGGATTCATGGTGAGGATGATCGGTCTGTGTATGTTGCTTTCATTTGTTTTTCTTTATGACATGAAAATCCTAAATGAAGAAACAGGCTTTTTTCCCCCTGTATAGTAAAATCCAAAAAATTTATACATTTAGAAAAAGAAAATGCAAAGAAATGGAAATTGCAGTAAAAGAATCCCCCTCCTCTTTTTTTTTTTTTGCATTTTTCACACTTAAATGATTGAGACCATCAAGCAAAATAAAACAAATATTAAGATAAAAAAGCTGTCTAACCCCACCTAAACCTATGTGAAAAAGTAATTGCACCCCCTTGCTCAATCATGCTTCAACTGTGATCAGCTAAATCTTTTGGAAAGTTAAATTTCACCCAAGCCTGATTACTGCCAAACCTGTTGAATCAAGAAATCACATAAATATGTTAAAATATTTCACATCATGCCACGATCTAAAGAAATTCAAGACTGGATGAGAATTGACTTCTGTCAAATCAGTCAGGAAAGAAACAAAAGTCATTTCTAAACGAACCACGGTGAGGTCTGTTATTCACAAATGGAGAAAACTTGGAACAGTGGAGAACCACCTCTCAGAAGAGGGAAATTACTCCATGAGCACAACGATGACTCATCCAGGAGCTGAATCATTCAAGTGTAACAAATGTGTAAAAAGAAAAAAAAAAAATCAGTAATACCTTTCATTTAAGTGTATGATAAAAATAGGATCCACAATCAATCCTTAATCAAACCGCTTCCCATCGATTGTTGAAAACCGCATTCGCATGATACTGTGCAAGTTTTTAGATTTTAGCCTTATAATGAAGCTGAAATTATAAAAAGCAAGCAAAGGAGAATAGATTGGAGAGCTTCTTGTAATATTTATTGTGTTAACGCCCAAATCTTATTTTAACATCCTGATTGCAATGTACAGTGCAGAATATTACATCATTACTGAAATGAAAAAACAAACAAACAAATAAACGCAGCATACACAGACAATTATTCTCATGCAGGATCTACTGATTTTATACACATTTCCACTTCCCTGATCAGGATATAGATCTATATAATAGTAATCAGATATCCATGAGTTATTCAAAAAGCAAAAGTGCTGACGACCGTTGTGCGTTTTAGGCTTATTTCTCATTAATCCCCATTATCTCTCTCACTGTCTCGTGTGATTCGCAGAACTCCAGAAAAGAGTGATCTGTATGGAATGGTCAGTATCTATGACTCATTAAGTGTGTGTGTGTGTGTGTCCTAAAAGCATAGAAGACACAGCATTAGAACAAGCATTCAGACTTAGTGAAGTCAGTGGCTTGATAGAGTTGGTCACTTATATCTGAGGCAACCTACAGTATAGAGTGAGTGTGTGTGTGTGTGTGTGTGTGTGTTAGGCTGCATCCTGCAGGACAACATACGGTTCTAACTGGCTCCGTCGTCTGTCCGTCACACAGCCCAGCTTCGCTTCGATGACCTATTTCCAGCCCGTCCATCTCTGTAGTGTTTTGCACAGACACAAACGCACACATTTTGTGAAGGAACATATATACGTTTGTAATGTTATAATAAAAAGCAAGGTTTGAAACAGAAACCGTTTCTGGGAGTTTTTCTTGCGGGTTTTAAATTTTGATGGTTTGTATCACAGTCAAATATACAAGACAACACCAACACACACACACACACAACCCACAACCCACAACTCCTCCCCACCCCCCCAACCCGTGCATTGTTCACATAGTAGCTCCTCACTGGTACTCGACTGTGCCGAGCTCAGCAGGTGACTGTGATAATAATAGACAGCTTAAAGGGAACGATATAACACTCAAACACTGGCTTACCATCCGTCTACTCTTTACATCTTTATCTCCCTTTCTATTCTTTTCTTTGCTCTTTTGTTCTCTTTCCACTCTTCAATCCAGAGAAAGAGATGATTTAGGACATTCACAGTGCCATTTTTATTCCACCTTGAAAAGCTTGACATTAAACATCAAACATACTGTACACACACTCTTAAGCAAATGAAAAACATATATATATATATATATATATATATATATATAGCAACAGCTATTTTAAAGTATTTCTCCCCATAAGGAAATCCAGATCTAATTTAAAAAGGTTTAACTTATAACTAATTGCAATTCCATCTGCTCGAAGCGTCTGTCAGAGTGACGGATGGAAGATGGAGATAGGGGCGTCGTTCTTCCCGTCGTCTAAATCACAAGGGTTGTAGAACGGGTAAACGGGCATTAGAATGGAATCCATAGGAAACGAGAAGAGCGCCATCATGGTGAGGGCGTCGTAAAAGGCCACTTCCTCCTTGTCGCAGTCCAGGAAGACGCCAACGCGGGTGGGCAGAGCGGCAGTACGTATGACCGTGGGTTTGGGGTCGGTGCAGGCCACGATCGAGCCGTTCTTCAGCGCCAGTGTCCAAAGCCCGTTCGCTGTGGTGGATGAGTCCATCTCTCCACGGCACACGTCCTCCCTGGCCACGCCCAGGCGCCACGCACTCTTGCCTCGCACCGTCACCTCCCAGTAATGGCGACCGTGCATGAAGCCCTCTCTTCCCATCACGCAGTAGTAATAGTGGAAACGCTTCTCGTTCTCGTCCGCAACTGGTTCCTTCTTCTCATCGAAATGCACCGTTGTGTTGTTCGCAGACAGGGTCAGCAGCGGGTGAGCGGTCTCAGGGTCGAAGGTCAGCAAAGATATGTCTGCGCACAAGAGGGAGTTTTACAATCAAGCTAAATTACATTAGAAATGGACACAAAATAGGCAAGCAATAAATCAAAGATCAAAGAATCAAAGATGTTCATATTGTGCCAAAAAACAAAACAGCTTCAGAAGAGGCAAATTGTTAGCCTGGATCAAGCAAAGAAAACAGTAAAATTGCTACAATTGGGTTAAAAACCATCCATCGCATTAATAGCCCCTGGAAGTATAGCCTGGAACCTTGTGGTCGTGAATGATGCTCATAAATCTTTTAAATGCTTGGTACCGTCTGGCCATAAGAAAACCACTTGTTACTGAGACTAATCATAAAACGGCTTGGATTTGCTAGGGAGCATAAAGACTGGACATTAGAGCAATGGAAAAGGGTCATGTTGTCTGATGAGTCCAGACTGACCCTATTCCAGAGTGATAGGTTCGTCAGGGTGAGAAGGTAAAGCACAAGAAGCGACGCACCCATCATGCATAGTGGCCACTGTACAAGCCTCTGGAGGCAGTGTTATGATCTGGGGTTGCTTCAGTTGGTCAGGTCTAGGCTCAGCAAGGTTACGTAGCAATGAAATGAAGTCAGCTGACAACACAGGAATTAGACACCATTTTAATAACTGTAATGAAAACTAAAGGCAGCTAAATGAAATATTAGACTGTGTGACTGTTTTCATCTGGCCAGGCAGTGTATATATAGTATATATACTCCCTCTCTCAGTTCTTTTTCCATTCCGTAAACCATGCCCTTGACTGGCTAACACCCAACTCTGTATTCATGTTGCCATCAGGTGTAACAGTTATACTTCACATGACATGAAAGCAATGCAATGCCATAGATCTCTCTCTTTTTTTTTTTTGCACCTGTTATAAATGAAAAATCATTTAGTTTTTAATTAGTTTAAGAGATCAGTATGCAGCTAAGGCTCCTAGTGACTGATACAAACAGTACTTGGGTAGAGAGAAGCCTTCATGTGTTTCCAGATCCTGTACTGAATCGGACCCACAAACTGTCCTGAACAAATCTCACTGTCCACTGGAGCCGGACGGACAAAGTTCACCTCACACCTGGAAGTCAGATGGACAGAGTTAACTAATTAGTCCTAGTCGCATTTATACATATTAATAATGTTAAAGCACTTGTACAGTAGTATGTAGGATGTTCAGATCAAACTGGGACTTGTGACGAAATTTCTTGTGAATGTTTTGACATTGAATCTACTGACATTTACCTAAAACCTTAAGTGCATTAGAGTGATGAGACTCTTAGCCCCAGTAAAATATGTGATTGCAGGCTATACATCCATGAACGATGATGCTGGTCAAGATGGCTCGGACCCGACTGCAGTCGTTCCTGTGACCATTCAGCAAATGGAATATCTGATCCTTCAAAATCTGTACACACACTCATTCACGAACACAACTTGCACGTTACAGGATCTCGGCTGGGAGTTGAGGTCCACACACATCTGCTTTACAGTCCTGACCTCACTCCAAGCCATTTCCACATGTTTGGACCATTAAAGGAGTTCCTTGGAGGCCAGCGCTTCAGACCTGAAGCAAGCAGTCTGATCATGGCTCTGGCATACTGAGAAACCTTTCTACCTTGATGGTATTATGGATTATATAGCGAAATAAAGGTTGTTTTTGCACAATCAAAAGTCCCGGTTTGACTTGAACACCCTTAATTGCAAATGGATGTATTAATGAGACTAAGGAATGGATGCTAGACTTCAAAATGGAGTTTCAAGGGACGAAGGAGTTCAGGGGTTGGGTCCATATTTAAAAAAAGAAAAGACAAAAAAAAACAAATGTGGGTTAGGGATTAATATAACCACGAAACGCTACACGACATTTCTTACCTCTTTAGGAGATCTTTGATTTCCTAAAAGAAGTTTTAAAAAGTAGAAACTGTGTCACAGACTGGTCAGGTCAATCTCAGTACTTTAGATTCCATTCACACCTATTTAATCATGTGATGTGGGCTAAACAGTGCCAGATAACATCCAGCATGTTCTGTGGATCTGATCCAAACCCCCCGTGTGGAACCTCCCCCTGTACACTTAACACGTTGCTCATAGAAATACTGTAATGCAGCGGCACACAGTTAAATCAACTACTCAATCCAAATAAGATGAAAAGAAATCTCCTGTTCATGCAAGTTGATCTTATTGAATCTAAAAATCATATATTAAGGATTCTGCACTGACGTTGATATTGAAAATGAATCTTCTAGGATAATGTTATTCCTAGAAAGAAGAATCCTACAAGAAACACCTTTAGTAATTTGGGACTGTCTTCTTCTGCCAGTTTGCTGTTCAAGGTCTCGATGGCTCTCTCCAGGTCTCTTCCCTGCATGGCGATCTTCTTCTCCCTCTCCTTCAGCGTTTTTATTCGTCTGTCCCTCTCCTTCCTCAGCCGTTCCAGGTCTCTCTCCTCCTCCTCATCCAGGAAGTTATGAAGGTTCTGGAACTCGGCTCGGATTTCCCGCTCCATGTCCTCAAACTGATTCTGCGAGGACACAGTGGGGAGATAAAATGAACCTCTGCTGGAGCAGGGCTTCGGAAACCATCGAGTTGTAAAGGAACACAATTACACGCTGTTATTTAATAAAGACATTAATATTACAGATATCATACTGTGAAGACGGATTTTGTGTGCTGATATTTTAAAACGTTACCGAGGCTTCACATTCGAGGAAGCCACATTGAGAATAAACTGGGAATGCTATTTTAGTCCTGACATTAGTGTAGGAGGTTAGCGATAGAACGAGATTGAATTTCTCCATCCGTCTACCATGTGAAAATAAAATTAGAATTATGCTGATTATGGATTGACAATCATTTTATAAATATTACTGATAATAGTCTGATATAATAAATCAAACTGGTCATAAGGCCATAATGTCCATTTGGGGTCGTCATCAGCT
>JAQMYJ010000033.1:9587781-9609870 GCA_030014305.1 Clarias laeviceps
TATATATCCCAAACCATTTCAATTGGATTTAGATCGGGTGATTGTGGATACCAGGCCATTAGATGCAGCACTCCATCACTCACTGTCTCAGACAAATAGCTCTTAAATAACCTAGAGATGTGTTTGGAGGTCATTGTCCTGTTGGAAAACAAATGATGGTCCAAAAGTACAAACCAGATGCCATCCCCGCCCATCTTTAGGGCACTCCCCCATCAAGGCTATTACTACCAATCAGAGAGGACCGAAGACTATCACATGCTTCCTTTAAGCCACGTGCCGCCAGTCGACCACATCTTTTTTGAACTGCTTGCTCACATACCATTGGGTAAGGGGCGTAACACACTCGGAGGACAGTGTTATCTGCTGCTTCTGCCTACATGAGCTCACAGATGCCCTTGATTAGCTAAGAGCCGCGATTGATGTGAAAGCGCAGAGTGCCTCGTATCCCTCCCCTCTGAGAGAGCTCTCCTTAGTCCCCCAGCTGCGGGAGGCTATAGCACCACCCTGGAATCAAACTCGCGATCTTCAGATGATAGGGCGAGCGAGGGCAAATGTGCCCTCAATTTTGAAGTCACCAAGAGTGTCACCAGCAAAGCAGCCCCACACCATCACACCACCTCCTCCTCCATGCTTCATAGTGGAAACCACACATTGAAGAACAATCTGTCCACCCGCTCTACAGCTAACAACCACACAGTGAGAACCAAAAATCTCAAATTTGGACGTATCAGACTAAACGACAGTTTTCCACTGATCCACGTCCATTCCTTGTATTTCTTGGCCCAAGCATGCCTCTTCTGCTTGTTGTTTTTCTGAAATGATGGTTTCTTTACTGCAATTGAACCATGAACGCATGACTCACGCAGTCTTCCGTGAATAGTGGATGCAGAAATATGTCTGCTTCTTATCGTTTTTGAGGCTGGTCATTCTAATAAACTTATTTTCTGCAGCAGAGGTAACTCTTGGTCTTCCTTTCCTAGAAGGTCCCCATGAGAGCCAGTTTCATCATATTGTTTAATGGTTTTGGCAACTGCACTTGGGGATACAGTATATTTAAAGTTCTTGAGATTTTTTGGATTGATTAACCTTCATTTCTTAAGGATTATCAGTTCTCTTTAGCTAAATTCCTGTTTCTTGGCATAATATGGATTTACACAGTTATATAAAACGTTATATATTTTTGTTCATCTGAGGTTGTATTTGCCTAATATTAAAACCCAGTACGATCAAGTAATTTTAATGATGTTTTTACAGAAAAACACATAGAATTGAAAAAGGTGGTACAAAATAATACACGATTGTACTTTGGACAATCTAAAATATAAAACACATTCTGGGTTATTTAACACTTTTAAGACTTTACCACTGTTCTTTCATTGTTTGTATGTCTTCAGTATTAATGTATATTGATAAAAAAAAAAAATAAATAATAAAAAAAATAATAATAATAATAATAATAAAAAAACAAATAGTTAAAACAGTTAAAACTACAGTTAAAAATAAAATAAAAAATAAAATAAAAACTCCTAATGGATCTTTTGACAGGTAGTGTATATATAATATGTTTTGTGAATACCAAACCACATTTCAACATAAACACTTCACATCCATTTTGGAGGGGTGATGATTTGGGCTTATTGTGCAGCCACCTCGCAGCCACTGATCCCCTGAGATCCACTGTTTTTTTATTATTATTTTTTTATTATTGAGACCCTGTACACCATAATAATATAACAATGAAACGTTTACATTTTCTACAAATTAAAAGTCTCACAAAAATGTAATTATTTAAAAAAGCAATACAATTCAAATCTACTTAAAACTATAGAAATTAAAACGTATTAATTATATGAACCGTGTTATTAAACAGTTGAAGATGGCTGTAATTTGATATGAAAGTTCGATCGGTTTTTATTTTAGATGTCTGTACACAAGTTGCTTATGGTTGACTTCCGGCGCAGGATTAAAACGTAGACGGAAGTAAACAATGCGGGTACCGTTTGTTCGTCTTGACTTGTTCATGTGCAGTTTTTGAGCGAAGTCCGTTTCTTACACGTCCGTAATTCAGGTTGCATTGTAATTTTGTATAACAACAAATGAATTCAAGAATAAAATGCTGCTGCTCGTAGTTTCTAAAAGAGCTGAATATCTAGTTTATAAACGCAGGCAGACTTAACACATTCTTAGATGAAGTAATAAATAGCAGTGCGCTTAACTGCTTATAAGAGGAATAAGACTGTTATGATTTAACTATGCATTGATCATCTGATGTCTGTATTTCACAATCCTTTGATGTTCTTTTATCTCCAGAGATGAACGGCCAAGCCGAATTAGATGTGGATTACAAGCGCAAATACAAAAACCTAAAGCGTAAATTAAAGTTTCTGGTGTATGTAAGTGAACTTTGTTTCCTGTGTGTATTAATGGTGTGTTACAGGGTGTCTCATGAACTTCACTTTAATGCGTCTTGTGTCATTTTAGGAGCAAGAATGTTTTCAAGAGGAGCTGAGAAGAGCACAGAGAAAGCTCCTGAAGGTCTCCAGAGATAAAAGGTTCAACATTTTCCCTCCATTGTTATTGTGTATATCATGTTTAGGCCTAAGGCACAGTGGCTTAGTGGTTATCACTGGGTCCAGGGTCCGGATCTGTGCTCTTCTCCGGGTGTTCATGGAGTTAGTGTGTGAGTGAGTGTTTGTGTGTGTATATGTGTGATCCCTGCGATGGATTGGCATCCCGTCCTGGGTTTCCCCAGCCTCATGCTCTCCCAGGAGAGGCTCCAGGCCCCTTGTGACCCTGTATACAGAATAAAGCGGTATAGATGATGAGTTGAGTGAGTGAGTGTTCAGCCATAATATTAAAACCACTGACTATCTCATTTAAAAGCCACCTGTTAAGGGGTGTGATATATTAGGCAGCAAGTGAACAGTCAGTTTGTAAAGTTGATGTGTTGGAGGCAGAAAAAAGATGGTTTGGTCAGTAGTAAGTGCTTCAGAGATTACCTGGATAAAATAGATAGATAGATAGATTGATAGATAGATAGATAAGACCGATCAGTTATAACATTATGACCACTGACAGATGAACTGAACAACTCTGATCACCAGCTATACTTCAGCAAACTGGTGACAAGATCATAGGCACCTAAGGCTCACCCAAGGCCAGGCCTTCAAGTTCAATCCCAAATAGAATGAAGCACAAATCTCTGAAAAAACTCAAGGCCGACCAAAATAGAAATCCGAGCAGGCACCCGTGGAATGCACCAGAAAAACAAATCCTATCCACATATGGCACCCAAAGGGTACCAGGCACAGCAGCACACCCCCAGAGGACCTTTGGAGGGGACAGAGCCACCCCTGTGGCAAAAGGGAATGCAAAACCTAGATGGATTTAATGTAAATAGTTTTATTATTATGGCTGATCGGTGTATAGAAACATAGTCTAAATATGAATATTATTTAATAATAGTAGTTACATGGTGAGTGATATGCCTTTCTCATTTCTCATTCAGTTTCCTGCTGGACAGATTGCTACAGTATGAGCGGGTGGATGAGGACTCTTCTGGTAAGTCTTTTATTCCAGAATAGTTTTCAGATTTCCTTATTTCTTCGATTTAAGTACTACAAGCAAGTCTGTTACATCGTGACCGAAACAGGCTCCCTTGTGGAGCCTAAAAAATTCCCTGGCCATTAGCATCAACCCAAGTGACTCAGATGGTCCGGGGATCTTCCACTTAGTCAGAGAGCTGCACTTATGGACACAGACTTCCGGAGCTAGCGGAAGCTGCATATTAAAATCATCATAAGCGTTTGTAACACGACCCAAGCAGTTCATTTCCGCATTTCTGATGATGACTCAAAGCCCTATAACACTTATCTTACTTTACTTACTCTCATAACTGTACACTACTGAGAACGTAATCGCTTAATAGATGGTGGTACTAATGCTGTACCAGTGCTGTTGGCTACCAAAGTACTTTGGGCCAGATATTTTTTCTAACTGAGGGCAAACACACTGCAGAACAGATGTGGCCCGATGAGATCATTCAGTCTGTCAAATTTGTTTAAGGTTGGTGATGAATTCTGTGACACACCACTTCACAATGTCTGTTAAAATCATACCTGTATTAGTGCTGCCTGTCAGGTAGCCATAGCGCCTTTCAGGTATGCTTGTGCCGTTTTTGAAAAAGAATTTGAAAAACTCTTTGTGACATCACTCATAGGTTTAATAAAGAGCCGTTCTGAAGTGGGAGCTCTAGACGTCGCCATCTTGGAAGGAATCCGCCTAAACCCTGGTTAATCCATAAATAGGCAATTGGCTGGAACCAATGGAGCCTAGACTTACCTCAATTACTACAAGCTAATGTTATGAAAATGTTATGTTGACTGTAAATGTATTTTAGTAAATGGAGAAAGAGGACAAGGATGAAAGTATTAGATGGGTTTCTTAAGAGCGACAGAACTGGAAAAGGGGATTTAAACTGAAAGGAAAATGAGGTAGATCAAGACAAGAAGGTGGCGGTACACCAAGCAGTACTAGAATTTACTGTACATGCCAGCGTTACTTTGATTGAACTCCATCGTTCATACCCTTAAGTTAAATTACAACATTCTAATTGTCACTGTCATCCACGCCCCTAATTATGCATAATTTTATGGCTTTTATGTATAGGGTGTACCAAAAAATTTCGTGGTCTAATGACATGAGCAATTCTCGCTCAAATGATCACAAATTTTAACGCGATGTGTAAAAGCCAAGCTTATTATTTTGCTTATGAATGAGGTGTGCCAACTATAATGACAGTGTGCTATTGAAATGGCCACCACGTTCACCTGACTCGACACCATGTGATTTTTTTTCTTCTATGGTTTTAAGTGAAAGGCCCGGTCTGTATCCCCCCCCTCTTTCTACCAGCCTAGAGGAACTAGGAAGCAGAGAATCGATGAGGAGCTGCATAATGCTTTGCAAGATATGCTATACAATAGGCATTTGTGAAGCTTTCCGTTATAAAATCAGTTATAAAATCTATATCCATTCGAATATGTTATTGGAATTTTGATAAATACATATTTTATTATTTAACATGAAGCCTATTTAATTTTGTTTGCCTAGGATATGTATTTCCCCTGTTATTCATATTTCAAATAATGTAAAATTATTTGGGACACCCTGTATTTTTAACTGATGGGTTACATAAAAATTCAATTTCTAGTCAGTTGTCATGAATAGGAAATCTAGCTATGGAGACCAAAACCATTTTTAAACCAAAAAAACAATCCTGTCATAAAGAAGCAATTGTTTTTCTTGTGCCTGGTTGAATAACCTCTCTTTAGACAACCAAAACCCATAATGGTGCTCCTCAAAATGCATAAATGCAGAATCAGGCAGATTCTACTGTACATCAATTTTGAAAAATTCCCTCTGGAAGAGTCTTTTTGGTTTTTAGGGATTTTTCCCAAGTTTACTTCCTAATTTAGTCATATCCAATTCCTCTCCGTCACTAGGGGCTCCCACATTAAGGCTAGTACGATCACTTAGTCGGGAGGGCCGAAGATTATCATGCGTTTCCTCTGACCCACTTGACGGCAACGGCCGCATCTTTTCGAACTGCTTGATCACACCTCATTGTTGGGTGCAGCGTAACACACTCGGGGCAGCTTGCGTAAGCTCACAGATGCCCCTGATTGGCCGTAGAGCCGTAATTATTGTGAGGGCACGATGTGCCTCCCATTCCACCCCGCTAAGAGAGCTCGGCCAATCAGCTCTCTCTAGGCCCTCGGAAGTGAGAGGCTAAAGCATCACCAAGCAAGCACTTTTACCTCTGCGCCACTCTGGAAGACTTTTAATCATGCTCGGAGGCTCTGCATACACCACCGACTAGTGCACTCTTTTCTAGCATGTGGATAATTATTTTTTAAACTGGTTTTGAAATCCTGTGTTTTTTTTTTTGGTGGATATTTGATCCACCAAATATTCACCTTGACCTAATTTTTTATCAGCCATCGCAGTCTTTGAAGCTCATTGTTCCTGGATTGTTGTGACCATGGTTCCCACTGTTAGTTCATGTTTAAGCTGAGGAGATCTATTTGAGGAGCCTCACGAACCTGTATGTCTAAGGACTGGCTTGTTGGTTAGTGGAAGGTTGAATGAAGTAAAGATCATGGCACTTGTCCAAGTCAAACTTGCTTTCTCATTTGAGTCCATGACCCAGGCTTTATTTGATTCCCTTTCCCCGTTGCCATGGCTTCCTGAGCTGGGAACACTGCTTGTTAGATTTCCGAGCCCACTGTATTGTCCATCATGGGCGTTATATATTTGAGAGCCGAGAGCAAATGTGGAATGATTTTTGTGCGTCAACTTTCACTTCAAAGTCCATCATACACTTTGCAAATGAGTGTCAGTACTTTAACAGCGTGTTGCTCGTAACTGTTCCCTTAGTAACGCTGCTGGTCTCTCTTCTGACAGCTTCGACTTCATCCCTGTGGTTTTCACATATGCCACTGCTGGCATTATCCCGCATGTGCTCTTATACCAGGTCGCTGCTTTTCTACACTCTCAAACACACAAGAGATCGTAATGAAACTGGTGCACTGTGGAATATAGCCTTGGCGTTTCACTACGAAAGGTGTCGGACACCTGAGCCAACGTATTAGATCCAAGATCAATGTGTAGTTTTGCCAAGGACGCATTGATGACTTTTTGGTGCAGACTCTCTGCTGCTACTGTGCCAGGTTCCAGAGTTACACTCTGACCTTTTCAAAGCTCTGTTGAAAGGCTGTCAGTACTGTATTTCAAAGTGTGGCTCAAACCTAGAGCATGACATTTACCGAAAGTGCTTCATGGTCACTCTGTACAAGTGAGGCAATTGTGGTAAGTTCCTGCATATTTTCTAGCTGCATCGTCACTAACAGCTTTTGCATTTTTTTTTTGTGTCTGATCCTCACATTCGGGACGTTTGTTCTTTCCTCTTGATGGAACTAAGCAGTTAAAAGTCAGTTGCTGTTTTTTTTTAATTTTTTTTATCCCTCTTCTTTGTTTTCCGCAGAGTAACTTGCTGTGCTTTTCCTAGCAGGATGTGCAGTCACGTCAGTCGGCTCCCTCGTTCCCCTGCAGCATCAGCTTTGCAAGGCTGTTGAATAATTCTCTGTAAAGCTGTTTTGCAACAAAGACCACTGTTAAAAGTGCTATATAGACAACATTTAATTGAACTGAATTGGAATTGAATTATGCTGCAATCAGGGTGGGGCTTTATAAGTGCTTGTGCAAGACACTCTGTTTCCAGTTAGTTGTGGCTTCGGTAATGACCATCACCCAACTCCACTGAGGCTCGTTAGAACAAACGTTTTGTCAGTGTAGTCTGAATTACAGGAAATCAAAGATCGTTAGAACATGCAAGGGGCGTTGAAGTCAAACCGGGACTTTTGATTGTGCAGAATAACCGAACACAGTTATGAGATAAAAACTAAACTTTATTTCTCTATATAGACCCCTGCTACACTAGTGCACTTATCCCAGCGTTTCACCAGTGCTTGGACACCATCAAGGTAGAAAGTTTTTTCAGTACACTAGATCCATGATCGGACTGCCTACTTCACGTCTGAAACGCTGGCCTCCCAGGAACTCCTTTAACGGCCCAAACATGTGGAAATGGCTTGGAGTTAGGTCAGGACTGTATGGGGGTGTGGCCACAGAGTTCCTGTAATGGGCAGGAAGTGTCGGTGAATGATTTCGTGTACAGGTCCCACAGACAGATGTGTCTCTTCCGCATGTTGCCAACAAGTTATTCGTCAATTTTCATGACTACGAGTCTTATCACCGTATGAAAGGTCCTGGTTTGATATGAATCCCCCTTGTATATGAACGTTGAGTCTCATTATGAGTCATAGGGCAGTGGTCGATCAAGTTAAGGCTCTGGGTTACAGGTCAAGGGTTCAAGTCCCAGCACCATCAAGTTGCCACCTGATCAAGGCCCTTAATCATATCTTCTCCAATGACACTGTATTTGAACCTGAACCTGCACTCGAACCGCAGCTTCTTAACTGTGATATGAGAAAATAAAAATTATTTCACAAGGTACATATGACAAATAATTGAATCTTAATATCAATAAATGAGTATTGATGTCACAGATGCACATCAAGACACTTTAATTGACTGTGCAGATTCGACTATAACAACATTATAGAGACTTTATAAGACACGAATCGGTTTCTTCGGCAAGACAAGAGCAGGACAAATCCCTGATGTAATGGTTTTTCGTCTTATCGGTCACACTCGTGAGATCACAATCGCATGGAGACGACTGTTATCAGTACTTTGCTATGAAATGATCACACACTACAAATTCTGAAAGAAAGTGCCTTGTACACATTACTTACATTACTGCGGTTGTGTTACAGACTCGGAAGCCACGGCGTCCTCAGACAGCGAGGCAGAAGCTCCAAGAGAAAGGGAAAGGGAACCAGGAAAGAAGTAAGTCAGTCATATAGTGTGTAGCTGGTTGCATGCTGTATCTTTTTCTTTTCTTTTTTATTTAGTCGTACATGTGGAGGTAAGAGCAAGTTTTTGAATGGAATAAGAGGATGGTGGACAAATATGATGATCGATAATATTTACTAGTGTATATGGATCATGTCACTTTCTTTGTTCCACAATTAATGAAAAAGACTATTTGATGATTTTTATTGCTAATATCATAGATCATAAAGAGACCTTTGTGTTACGTACACAAATGCCGAGCGACGTGAGCATCATCACGATCTTGATATGTACGCTCTCTTACCTCTAACCTTTTTTTTTTTTTTTTTCAATTGTATAATCTTTATTTCTTACAAATTGATGCATGAGCACATTCCTGTGTAAACCTCAGGAGGAGAAGTCCCGGCGGTCCGTCCCTTGCGTCATCCTCGTCCCCTCAGCTTTCTCTCCTCTCTCGGCCCGGAGCGAATGCTCTCCAGGCTTCAGCGCCCGCTCAGTACCTCAACACGGTGAGTGAATTCATACGCCACAACCTCACATGACTTACCTCATCCGACATCAGCATGTTGCTTTAAGTCTGAATCGTTTGTTTAAATTTTTCATATATTTGTTCTGTTCGTTTGTTATTTTGACGTTTTATTCATTCATTCTTTTTTTCTCTTTTCTGTTGTCGTCTGGTCACGTCATCTGGTTATTTTTGGACTCGTATCTCATGGGGTGGGGACTGTGCGTGTGGACATGGCGGTGGATTGTGTGTGTGTGTGTGTGTGTGTGTGGTGAACAGTTACCCTTCCCTCCTGACTATTTGGCTCCCTCTGCTGAGCGAGTGAGGAAAGAGAGAAAACCAAAACCACCAAAACAGAGAAAAGAGTCTGCAGGAAAGGTGAGAGAGAGATGAGAAGAAAAGAGGACAGGAAGTCTGAAATGGCTTCATTATTTTGTGTCCAGTTTTTTTTCCCCTCACCCTTTTTTAAGCATTTGTGCTGCCAATAGCAGGGTTAAAGACTGAGATGGATTTACTGACTCATGCTTTAGATTTTATGGGGAAAGTAACCCACATATTTAATTCGGATTGTTATAGCAAACTCATAAATGTGGGAATGAATCGTCGTCTGAAAAGCATAAATTAAAAAAAGCGATATTTTGGTCAGATCAGATTTGCATGTCATGACGGTTCACGTTCATATTCACAAGTCACTTTTCGCTGACTCTAACATGGACACATCTGTCCTGTGAAAAGACACGCACGCACACATCAATGCGTCCCCCTCAGACGCTCAGGTTTCCCCCCGGATCTCAGCTCTCTGGCAGACATCTCATCCTGGACGGATCATCAAGTAAACCTCAATCTCAGTATAACCAGACTGCTGTTCATGTCAGGATCCTTATGATCTCCCTGGACAACACCTTCAGTCACTGCCTGCAACCTTGGAGTAACTCGGGACAGTAACTCGATTGTCCTTTTCCTCTCACAGTGCTAACCATACGTGTACATGTCATTTTTTTTTTCTTTTCTTTATAACATGAGAAGAATTCGTCCTTTTCTCTCCACACAGGCCACTCAAATGCTTGTTCAGTCCTTTGTTATTTCAGGACTGGACCACTACAATTCTCCCACACCACCCCACCTCTCCGCTCCTCTCACTGGCGTCCTGTAGCTTCCCGCATCAAATTCGCAACCCTGATGCTTGCCTACAAAGCTAAAAACGGCCCAGCACCCACTTACAGTGCATTCGGAAAGTATTCATAGTGCTTCATTTTCCCCACATTTTGCTGTGTTACAGCCTTATTTCAAAATGGATTCAATTCATTATTTTTCTCAAAATTCTACAAACAATACCCCAGAATGACGATGTGAAAGAAGTTTGTTTGAAATCTTTGCCATGACACTCAAAATTGAGCTCAGGTGCATCCTGTTTCCACTGATCATCCCCGAGATGTTTCTACAACTCGATTGGAGTCCACCTGTGGTAAATTCAGTTCATTGGACGTAATTTCAAAATAAACACACCTGTCTATATAAGGTCCCACAGTTAACTGTGCAAGTCAGAGCCCAAACCACGCCATGAAGTCCAAGGAATTGTCTGTAGACCTCCGAGACAGGATTGTATCGAGGCAAAGGTCAGAGGAAGGGTACAGAAAAATTTCTGCAGCATTGAAGGTCCTGATGAGCACAGTGGACTCCATCATCCATAAATGGAAGAAGTTTGGAATCACCAGGACTCTTCCTAGAGCGGGCCGTCCGGCCAAAGTGAGCGATCGGCGGAGAAGAACCTTAGTCAGGGAGGTGACCAAGAACCTGATGGTTAGTCTGAAAAAACTCCAGTGTTCTCTCCTGTGGAGAGATGAGAACCTTCCAGAAGAAAAAACATCTTGTAGCATCATACTCAAAAAGACTTGAGGTTGTAATTGGTGCCAAAGATGCTTCAACAAAAAAAAATTGTTTCTCATGGTCTGAGAGTCCTTCAGGTACCTTTTGGCAAACTCCAGACGCCTGTCATGCGCCTTTTACTGAGGAGTGGCCACTTCCGTCTGGCCACTCTACCATACAGGCCTGATTGGTGGAGTGCTCCAGAGATGGTTGTTCTTCTGGAAGGTTCTCCTCTCTCCACAGAGAAACACTGAAGATTTTTCAGAGTGACCATCGGGTTTTTGGTCACCTCCCTGGCTAAGGCCCTTCTCCCCCCTTGTCTTTTGAAATCATGTCCAATCAACTGAATTTACCACAGGTGGACTCCAATCGAGTTGTGGAAACATCTCGGGGATGGTCAGTGTAAACAGGATGCACCTGAGCTCTATTTTGAGTGTCATGGCAAAGTCTGTGTATACTTGAGTTAAAAAAAATTTTTTTTAAAATAAATTTTCAATAATTTCAAACAAACTTCTTTCAAGTTGTCATAATGAATTTAATGAATTTAATCCATTTGGAAATTAGGCTGTAACATAGCAAAAGGTGGAAAGAGTGAAGCACTGTGAATACTTTCCGGATGCACTGTACCTCTAAGCTCTAAACACACCACGTTCCCTCCGATTCTACAGCACTGCCCAACTGTCCCCACCATCTCTCAGAATTCGAGGCAGACATACATCTAGACTGTTTACCGTTCGGGTTTCTGGGTGGTCTGTCATCTTTAAGCGACGACTAAAATCCTGAAATCTGTTTCTTTGGTATTTGGGTTAAACATCCGCTCACACACCAAAAAAATTCTTCCCAACAGTGTTTGACTGATGTTACTTTTAGTCAGTGACCTATTGAACCAGTATAAGGATGTACTGTACTGTATCTAATAAAGGAATCTTCAAAACACTAATGTAAGGATGAGAGCGTCTGCCAAATGCCTCAGTGTAAAAGTAAAAACACATCATACTGTATATGTGCGTCTGCTCGTTCATTTCTAACAGTGGATGCGATTTAAGCAAAAGACATGCTTGTGGTTTTGCTTTTAAGGATGCCAAGCAGTTAGTCGGCTGTTTTTGTTAAGGTGCAGAAGGAGGAAGAAAGCCAGATGCCTCGCTCGAGCTGTTTTAGCAGCTATTGCTAGCAAGAAATCACGCGAGTACCCAATGTATATGCAAAAGCAAAAAATCGCATGAATTTCGTTTGGAATCTGCCCAATCCGCTTCAAGTCACATGACCATGTCGTACATCCAATTGAGGACCACATACGAAAGGCTACGTTCACATTACCAGCCTAAAGTGATTCAAAGCCCATTTTTTTACTCTAATGTGAGACAGATTATTTTAGGGCTGTCTGAATGGAAAGATCTGATGTTTTTCTGATCGGATCGAAGTCTCTTTCATATGTTGAATGACTTGAATGACAACGTGCAGATCGGACTTCATGTGACTTGGTGCCATTGTGTATCTGTAGGGCGCTGATGTCATTAGTCGCTTCTTAAACAGTTAAAGCGAGACGTCTGGCTTTCTTCCTTTTTTCAGGAACTCAACAAATACCGCCGACTGACTGCTTGCCTTCCTCCCGAGCAAAATCCCAAGCATACTTTTGCTAAAATCACATCCATTGTTTGGAATGAATGAGTGGTTGCACAAATATGACCAGTTTAAACCGTTTCAGAGGTTAGACACGTCCTTAGCGGGAAGTCTTGTAATTATGAATGTGAACCGTCATAACATGCAAAAAAATAATAATCTGATAAAAACAATGCCTTTAATGTAAATGTAGTGACTCGAGTTGTATCTGGGAAATCATCAGATTTGTGTGTTCAGACAGTCTGAAAAGAAACAAATCAGATCTAGGTCACGTTAGGGTAAAAATTCATGTTCAGGCTTGTAGTGTGCGGATGCATTTTTGAAAGTTTGTATACTTTAAACTAATTAAAAAAAAAATTTGTGACCTTACTTATTAGACATGGACAGTTACAATGTATAAAATATTTAGTTTAGACTTGAAATTTCTTATCTGTCCGGTGGTGAAGTGGCACCATTTTATAATCCAGTCGCCACCTTTTAAACAGCATAGCATGTTGGTAAAGCTATATATAAACAGTGCGGATGAATCCCTGAAGAGCAGAGTTGAAGGTCCATTAATGCATTAGGGTGCATTAGTGCCAGGAGCGTGGGCGTGGGATAGAGCGAGAGAAAGAGAGAGCAGACTGAAATCCAAAGCTCTGCTTGTGTTCACCAACATGACCAACGTAGCATTGTCATGACCATCATTTTAAATCCACTATTGCCAAAATAACTTCAGTCTTTCTTGTTTCACTCTTTTTTTTTTTTCCCCAAGGTGGTATCTCCGTTGGCATCTAACTACCCAGCAGGGAGCACCCCGGGCGCGGGTTCGTTCAGCTGGGTGCCGCGGCAGATGCTGAGCGGAGATGCTGCAGAGGAGGAAGGAGAGAGCGAGGGAGAAAGTGATGGCGGAGAGGAGGAGAGAGGAGAGGGAGAGGAAGCAGAGCTGGTCATTGACATTCCTAACGAGTGAAGGTGAAGTGGACAAAGACTCTAGTGTTTGTTTAGCATCAGCGAAGGATTTATCCAGCTGTGTCTTGGCTGTAATTGTGCTACACGTGTCTCCTCTCCACTATTTTTTTACATTTGACATAACTGAACCTTTTTAACAAGTAAAGCTACAGCACATACGATAGGTTGAAAATGAAAAAAGTCATTGGTCTGTCTAGGAAGGAAACGCTACTGAAATCATGATGTGATATTTGCCACACAGCCGCTGTAGATGTTTTGGCAGACGTTCGTCTGTATGTAATGATTCAGGATCAGGCAAATTGTCTGTAAGAAGGTTGAAAAGATTTGCTGACTTATAATTTAGGCTTTAGGTGAGCAAACTGTCTGTTACAGGGCTCATGTTCCTCACCAAGGGCATTTGATGCTTTTTTATTATATGCATATACTGCTTGATCAAAAAAGATCTCCCACACTTTCATACAAGATTTCATACAATCATGTTTAGCTTTGACTACAGCACACGTGGTGTGGTGGCCAGGTCATGTGTGAAAATGATTCCTCATGCTGGCAGAACTGCTCTTTCACATCGTGAGTCCTAGAAGATGGCGTGTGCCATCAGGGAGGAAAAACCCTATAGATGTGATAACCTGGTCATTTAGTACATTCAGGTCGTCAGCTGATTGAATTTTATTGCCACATAACGTTAGCTGAGCCCAGACCTGGCCAGATCATGACACTGTCTCCAGAGGCTTGTACAGTGTGCACTATACATGATGGATGCATCGTTTCCCTTTTTAGCCTGGCACACACAAAGCTCTGGGATAGGATCGATCTGGACTCATCAGGTCACATGACCTCCTTCCAATGCTCCAAATTCCAATCTTTACACTCCCTAAAAAACTTTGTCTCACTAACAAGAGGTTTTCTTATGGCCCACACAGCTGTTTAGTCCCAGTCCTGTGATTTCACATCACATTGTGTGTGTGTATGGAAATGCTCTTGCTTTTTTATGATGCAATTCCCCAAACATTTAAATGATCATGATTTTGTATTTGATAATGTGTTGAAAGGTCCTTAATCCAGTTCCAGTAATTTCGAATCTCCTTAGTTGCCTTCTTTGCTTGATGCAGGTCAATAATTTGACGCTTCTAAACATTGATTTCTTTCTTTTTTTTTTTTTCTTTTTTTGCCAGGCAGTGTAGTACTGCATTAAAATCAACCACCTGGTCATTCTTTTTAGATGGGCAGAGACATGCTTTACTAGCAAATCTACCAGCTGCTCTTGTTATATTCAACATCTGGCTGATTATTATTATTATTACTGTTATGAGATAAAATGTCAAATATGATGAATTGTAATCAGATTTTTGTTAACACTGTGATCTGTTAGCTCTGTAATAATAAAAAAAAATAGTATTACAGTATTGTTCAGTTATTGTGTACATTTTTTCCCCCTTAAAATGGAAAATAAATACAGCCTGTAAGTCCTAGCCATGGTTAGAAGCCATGCTGTGGAAATATAATGAGGTACAGAAGAGAGTATGAACTCCTAGACAGCTTGCTTACTGTAACCTTTTATAAACCAGAGCTGATGCACACAGACAGATTCAGCTTGTTATATAATCATACGAGACATTTTCACTTTTTAGTCTAGTAATTAACCAGAAGCTGAATTTCTGTCTGCTTTTATTAGTAGACTTTCTGCATACTGTATTTAATGTCAGGGCACAAATTGTCTCTGTCCATCGACTAATGATCATCTGTTACCGCTAATGGACAGAGTAGGAGGGGAGAGTAATTTGTGCATAACAACTGAGCCACAGTCCATAATTGTATACCTATAACAGTTGATGTTGCATAAGTATTCACCCCCAGTGTGAACCTTTTTATCTTAGGTAGTGTTTTTGCTTTTTCAGCATTGTGTTATGAAATACATGAAATAACCTGCACTCATAAACTGGGGACAAGTAATACAAACAAATAAGCACAAATTGCTCACTTTTAAGGTAAAAATGATCTGCACTCCAGTTATATTAACACGTCTCTTGGCCACACTGTCTTATCAGCGCCGCAGTCACTGCGTTGCGAGCAAATATTGATGCCCCAATTGTGATTTGCAGTGATTTGTTTTCTGAGGGCGGACCTGGTACTGAAACAGCTCTGAGAAGAGCATAAACAGAAGAGTTTGGATATCTGGACTGACGATCTAAGGAAGCTGACAGTGGCCGCGGGGCGGGGCCCCCCTTGATTTTCTCCACATTAACGCTACTGAGTCAGGGAGGTCCGAAACATGTGACGCCGGCCAGCCGCATCTTTTCGGACTCCTCACTCATGCACCGTTGGGGGCGCCGTAACACACTTGCTCCTTCCGCTTGACGCCCATGGTGGGCTTTAGAGCCGCGATTAATGTGAGAGCACTACAGTTATGTGCCTCCCATCCCACCCCCACCCCGCTGAGAAAGCTCGGCCAATCAGCTCTCCCTAGGCCCTCGGCTGCGAGAGGCTACAGCATCTCCTGGGAAACCAACCAGAGTGAACAAGCCTCAGAATAAACAGCAAAAAACAGTGTTCGTTACAGTGAGATGCTGAAGCCTAAACTTTGGAGTAAACACAGAGGACTGCTATCCAAGGATGTCGTGATCTTGTGTTACGATGCACGTCCGCACACTTCTGCCCACACTGTCGACACTCTTCATAAACTTTGTTGTGCGGTGTTAAAGCATCCTCCCTATAGTCCTGATCTTCCTTCATCACTTTTTGGTGTATTATAAAGCAGGGAGATTATGTCGAAAAATGATGTATTTGTCTTTTCTTAAAGTTCTACAGCGAGAGTGCAGATAATTCTGTTGTCATCAGAGATCACATACAGTAATTAACTGAATGAAATTCACCTGTGTGGGATAAAAGGTGTCTCATTACCTTTTTTACGGTACTGAAGTACAAAATGTTTTTTTTTTTTCCATTAACCGATATAGATCATCCAAATTGCACATGTTGGTAGAGAATCCTCTTTGAAATTCTGCTTCGTCACAGTTGATGGTTTAGCGCTGCGTGGTTCGACTTCAATGCGAGAGGTGAGTTTAACGATGGCACGAATGCACGGCTTGTGATGGAGACTATGTTGAGGATTACCTTTGTATAGAAGAAGAGTTACTTTACTAAAATGTGCAGTTTGAACGAAAAAAAAGTTATGCCCAATTTTGCATTACTTTTGTTTATGGAAAACTCCAGAGTTTGTTAAGACGGGTCTAGGTCTAGACAAAGATCCTAAACTTTGTACACCGCGCAAGACACTATTAAAGTCATTGATATTAGCAAAGAGTACCTGACCGTACAGGAGGTTGTCTAAAATCAGTCAGCGACCGTGGGACAATCAGAGAAGCACCTGAGAAACCAAAGATACCAAACACTCAGCATGATTAAATCTCGACGGTGCTTTACACAATTGTACATTCTTAAAAGCTTCATGTTTTTATGTGGAAGGTGCTCTCACATGCCTGACTTCTGCGTCTGTAATCATTTAACTCCTAGTTAGTATTTTATTTAACTAGAGAGGTTTCTCAGGTAATTATCTTGATCATGCTCAAATATATGCAAACTGACATTGGCATGTGCGGTATGCATTAAATGTGTGAAACAAACACACACACACAGAAAAAAAAAATCATGTTGGAGTATGAGAGCCACACCTATCGTGCCCTTAAGCTCAGAGACTAGTTCAAACAAGCAAGTCTGCAGTCTAAGATTACAACTCACACTCACACACACACACGGCTTACTCTTAATACCTATAATACCTTTGCATAGTTCCTCCTGCCATTTGGCATCCATATCTCTGGGCAAGTGTGTTTAGTGATGCATGGACAGACAGAATTCTGATGCCAAGCTCTAAAACAGATGCTGTAAACTCTCAGAACAGGTGTGTCTGTCTGTTTTTGATTCCTGGTGCCAGAAAGATAGGGGTGTATGACTAGTGTGGGTAGATTCCAAAGATCGAGGTTTTCTTGGAAAAAGTTTAAAGAGTTGGATTGGAAGAAGTCTAGGAAAGCACCTGGCAAAGTTTATGAACCAAACATGCGTGTGAGGTTAGATGAACAAGGCGGGTACGTTCTCAAAATAGAGGTGTGTGTTCGAGAATGCTGATTTACAGGTAATGCCGATGGGTGGGAGAGGGTGTGTGTACAGGTTTGTGGACACTACAGCTGAACCGCCACCAGAGGAATTGATTTACTGTCAGGAAAAAGAGAGAGCAGAACGAGACGGGAGAGCAGGAGGGGTAAAAGCACCCAGGCTCTTAATGCGTAATCGAGAGAGCAGGAGCGGAGCGTAGAGAGTGGGAGGGAGGGAGAGAGAGAGAGAGAGAGAGACTGAGAGAGACGAGGGGGTGACTTGCAGGATCTTATCGAGCGTAATTGCTGCTACAGCGGCTGTCATTTACAGCCAGCGCCAGACTGCGGTGGAGAGTGTTTCGGCCATGCCGTGTACAGCACGGAGGAACGCCGTGTGTGGGCTTGCAGCACTGATCCTGGGCCTGCTCTCTCTGGCTCACGTTGTCACAGCTTCTGAGTGTGAGCAGAGCTTCTACAGAAACACCCCCCCAGAGCAGGTCACCGAGTCGGGCCTGGAGAGGAAATGCCACAGCCTGGGAGGTGGGCGCACTTTCATTTCGCTCCATCACCCTGGACGGCAGTCTGACGTCTACACGGCTCTGCACCTTGGAAAGCATAATGCATGGGGTAAAGGAACAGCCGAGGAGGTGGTAAGAAGATCTGTTGTTTGTTCCGTATATGAGAAGCCAAAGCTGTAATTGTAAACTGTAATTAAATTGCACTGCTTCTGCTTGGTGTTAAATCTAGTCGCAGATTTTGACCGATTCAAGTACATTTTTTTTTCTTTCGAAAAAGCGCTCTGAGCATTTTACTAAATAAACAAATGAAGCTTCCAGAGAATTCCTTGGTTTTAAACCAAAGCCTGCATCAAGGTATTGCATGCATATGAAAACGCTGAATAGGGAATAGATACGGAGCTTGGGCTTAGAACAAAACAAACTACAGCAAATTTCGTAATGACCCTTCTCACGTTTAATGAAAGGACCCATTTAGAGACGTTGCATACATTTGCGTCTCAGAACAGCTTCTTTCTTTCATTCAGCCACAAAGGAAACTTTTCTTTCTTGCTCCTCTTAGATTCTGTCATGCAATGCTGTAAGTGATAGAAAACCAATCTAAGACAAACAAGACATTATTGACCTTGAGATTTCTAGATTTAAAGAAAAGATTATAATATCTATTTGTGTGTGTTTGTCTTTTGTAAATGCATCTCAAGGACAGAACGAGTGAGACGGCAGGCCAAGAAGGAGTGCACATCCCAGCTTTGTACAAGAGGGACCATGATGACGCTTCATCATCCTCAGCTTCCCCCTTCCATAAACTCGATGCTCTTACTGCGAAGCTGGTGGAGAGCAGGATAGTGCCTCGGTGCTCTGAAGCAGGGGGGAGCGTGTACGCTCAGAGTGGAGTGGGTGGGCTGGGTGAGACCAAGCTAGATGTGCTGTGGTCGGCAGTGTGCTGCGATGTTCCTCATGGACCCGGCAGCTTCAGTACGGGAGTGCTCCAGGAGGGTGAGGGTGAGATGAAGCTGATGAGCGTGAAGGAGCTGGAGGAACTGGTGGACGTTAACGAGCTTTTCACAGGTGGTTGTGGAGAGACAGGAAGTCTGGAAGAAGATGAGCTCGGAGACTGTGCAGTTCTCGATGAAGTTCCCGATGAAGACTCAGACACGGCTGAGAAAGACAAAAGCAGTGATGAGGACGAGGTTTCCAGCAGGACAGGAGACAGATCCGAGTCTGAACCCAGTCAGGAGGAAAGCGGTAGTGGAACGGAGTCTCAAGAGGAAAGTGTTGTCCTCTATGTCTTGTCTTCTGCCGTCTCTCTCCTGTACGCTCCTATCTCTCCAGTTGTCTCCACCCTCACCAACCTCCCCTCTCAAGTCTGCTACGTCTTGCAAGAGGATGCAGCCGTGCTGGCATCGCTGCCTGGCGAAAGCTTCAGTTTAGTTCAGAACCTGGGCTCGGGCGTAGTCTCGGGTGTCGAGAATGTAGGCAGTGTCGCATACCAAGTGGGTGAGACTGGTGTCTGCTCAATCTACACTTTGTTAAGCACGTTAACCGGCACCCTCATGCTTTCATTCCAGGAGGGACTGACAGGTACAGGGACACTAATGTGTGACGTTCTGGGGCTTGGAACCGGCGCACTGGGTGAAGTCTGGGACTTGGGCACAGGGGTAGGTGGCCGCATATGCCAAGGGCTTGGTGGGTACATGGGTGCGCTGGGTTCAGAGATGGGCGAGCAGGGCTGGGAAGTAGGTCAAGGGATAGGCACGTTAGTCTGGAGGGTACAGAATGGACTTCTGCATGTAGTTAGTACGGTTTTTGGCGTTGTTGGGGGAGTGTTGGGAAACACCGTTGAAAACATACAGGAAGCGTTCCAAAAGGAGTGAGAGAACAGAGGGGGTATTTTTTTTTGTGCATGAGTGCATGGACCTGGCGCACGCTTGTTTATACGGCATTAAATCGTTGTCAGCGTCCTGCTGCTAAAACGCAGTCTGCACGAAAACGCTTATGAGGATTGGAATTAGGTTTATTTATGACGCAAAACTCAGCACTTAAATCAAAGGATCTGGGACTGACATGAAGATCTTGGACGGATTTGATGTATTAGTGATTGGCCTTTTGTAAAGTGGGTGTAAGATTGGTCGAAAGTGGCTAGACAACGGGTTATTCATTACAGAATGTATAGCATAATGCAAATGTTTTTGGTGTAAAATTAAATGAGTTTTGTTATGGAGACCATGATGTGAGCTCTTATACAGTATAATACAATGCAGTTCAGGCTTTCTCCCATCAATACATTTTCCAGCTTTGTCTCAGTGAAAGATTTGCACTAATGACCCTAGTTTTAAACAGTATATCAGAAAGTTAAATCTGTCACAATAAAAACCTCAGATTCAGTGTCAAGTGTTTGTACTCAGCATCTCCTCAGTGAAACTGAGACATGTATACACAAAATCTAGAGTGATATCCAAATAAAGGGTTGTTTAAAGGATTTTTGCATACTCGTCATTATTCGTTAAAAGGAATTACTTTGCCAAACTGTATAGAAATAAACCATCTTTTTATTGGATCTTTCTTGTGATGCAATGATGAATAAAGGGAAATATAAGACCCCAAGTCGAATGTTAAAAAGGGATTTTTTCTTTTATTTTAGGAAGGCATGCTACTGTATAGTTGTGCATACACTGTACGCCACAAAAAGGTTGCACACGTTAAAATGCCGTTCAACCTCATTTAGCGGTGCACAATCTGGTGGCCAGGTCATGTGTGAAAACGATTCCTTACGCTCCCAGAACCACTGTTTCCAGAAATCAGTACTGTGAAAAAGCCATAGGCATGCTGTTTTATTTATAGTAAAAATTTAGTTATACATGTTTATGCCTTCATTATTAAGTCAGTGCAAAAAATACATTCCTGATTTCCAAATATTAGCAAAAAAGAAAGCGTGAGCTCAATATTTAGCGTGAGCACCATCATTATCTAGCATGGCCTTAAACCCCCTTGGCATGGAATTCACCAGAGCTGCACATGTTGGTGCTGGGATCCTCTTCCACTCCTCCATAATGATATCACGGAGCTGCTGGATGCTAGACACATGACGCTTCGCCACCTTCCGCTTGAGGACGTCCCACAGGTGCTCAATAGGGTTCAGGTATGAAGACATACAGTACATGTACTTGGCCACTGACATACACATGAACATGATGAATAGGACATGTGACTTTGCATGGTTAAAGATGCATTTAAAGGTACAGCTGTTATCACTGGGTTTACTGACGTATGTTGCCAGCTTTTTTGACAATAATGGCTGTATGTTGAGTACAGTAAATCTATACTGTTATACAAGCTGTACATTGAATACTCTAAAATATCTCCAAGTTTCATTTCTATAGTAGATGTTTGCTAAAATTAAAGGGGTGAACTCACTTTTGTGAGTGGATGTATGTAAAAGACCCTTTTTGTGGGTCTTTAGGGCAATGGTGTCTTAAATGGATTAGGTTACTGATGGGAAGGTCAGGGGTTTGTGCCCCAGCATCACCAAGTTGTCACTGTTGAGCCCTTGAGCAAGTCTATTAACCCTATCTGCTCCAGGGCAGCTGTATCGTGGCTGATCCTGCACTTTGACCCCAGCTTCCTAACTGGGATATGCGAAAAAAATATTGTTTTGCTGTAAGGTACATGTGACAAATAATTGAATCTTCAGACCGAAAAAAGAAAGCTACCTAGGTTTTGGATTCATTAAAAAAGAAGCAGGTGCGACAAAGTCTTGACTCATAGTCTTGGTCTATGACTGATTCTGCGGGATGTTCAGTAAAGCAACTAATTTTCTTATAAAACTGCACAAATTGTACCTGAGACTATATATTACTGTTTACTGCTTTTATTTTATAGTTTTTTTTTTGTTTGTTTGTTTTTTAATGTAGAAACTTTCTTGCTCTACAAGTTTACAGGTTGTGGCTCTACAGGTATTGGCGTTTGTGCAAGACTTATGCACAGTACTGTACTCTACTTTCTGTAAGCTGTTAAGGTCTTAACGACCATTCCACAGGTGCATGTTAATTAATTGATTATGGTTAATTGA
>JAQMYJ010000033.1:9627073-9650489 GCA_030014305.1 Clarias laeviceps
AACCTATGATAAAAATTATAGACCCTTCATTTCTTTGTAAGTGGGCAAACTTAGAAAATCTGTAGGGGATCAAATACAGTACTTATTTCCCCCACTGTATGTCCTGCACACATTGATCAACTTTAGTAAGCTGGTTTTTCTCATCTGGTTGTATAACTGTGTGTCATCAGCATAACAATGAAAACTAATACCATGCTTACGAATTATGTTGCCCAGAGGAAGTATGTAAAGAGAAAAAAAGCAATGGGGCTAAAACCGAACCTTGTGGAACACCAAACTCCTCTTGAAAACATGCAGAATAATCACCATTTAAATCTACATACTGATAACGATCAGTCAAATAAGATCTGAGCCAGGAGAGGGCCGTTCCCTTAATCCCTACTACATTTTCCCATCTGTGAAGAATACTATGATCAATGGTGTCAAAAGCTTCAGGTTTTTTAATTAGTGGTTTAATAACTGCTAATTTAAAAGATTTTGGAACATGCCTACTGCTGAGTAAAGAATTAATTGTTTTCAACAGGGGTTCCATTATTGCTTCTTGAAAAAAAATATTTGTATAGGATCTAATACACAGGTTAATGATTTTGCAGAAGAGAATTAGTTCATTCTCTTCAAGGGGAATAAAGTATTCTAGGTTCTGTATTTTTTAAGAATTCGATTACTAGAATTTTCTCAGTCAATGAAAAAATTTGATCAAATGAATGAGGAATTTAAGTGTAATGTACAGAAGGCCATCTTCTCAATGTGTTCTTGTTGTGTGTAGAAAAAAGCCAAACCGGAAAAGAAGGAACTGGGGGTGATCACGTACAACATCCCGACTCCAGCAGGAGAGAAAAAAGGTCTGTTTAATTGAATAATCTTTACTAGATGTGTTTACAATCATTCCAGATCATCATATTGTGATCTATTTGCAATCTCTAAGCATTTAATTTGTTTACTGCATACACTGATTTTTGCCCCCCCGGCTTATTCTCTCTGATTTATAAACCACCCACACGCACACACACACACGCACACACAGATGTGCTGAGCCCTCTGCCGGACTCGTACAGTCCTCAGTACGTGGAAGCAGCCTGGTATCCGTGGTGGGAGAAACAGGGTTTCTTCAAACCTGAATATGGGGTAAGAAATTGTTATTTGATTAATAGAAGGTACATGTAGAAATCTATGCCATAAGAGGATTGCTTATTTTTATTTTTTTTATTTCCTAGCGGAAGAGCATCAGTGAAGTGAACCCTCGTGGGATTTTTATGATATGCATCCCTCCTCCCAATGTGACCGGCTCTCTTCATTTGGGTCACGCGTTAACCAACGCCATCCAGGACTGCCTCACCAGATGGTAAACAATCACTTTATTCCTATCAGGAGCTCATGTGGAGGTGGTATATTAATAGGCTTACATGATACTGATTTATTATTATAATTTATTTTTTTTCCCACTTGATCACCATTTACTATTAAAGAAATCTTACTTATCTACAAGTTACAGAAAAGATTAAATGAATGTCAGAAATAATACAACTTTAAGCCATGAGGTGGTGCTGTTGCATATCATTAGGTTTATATGTACAGTATACTAAAATCCAAAATCCAATCCTGAATATGTATATGGAAGTACAACAGATTTTCTTTGTTGCACGGCCCAACATATTCTTCAGCACCACTACAATGTGTTGAAAAATTTACACCGGTAAATTTTATTGTGCAGCCAGTTTAACCCTATTGAAAGATAAGTCAAAACTAAGACATACACGCCAATTTTTATTTATTAATTTTTTTTGACGACCTTTAAACCTTTCATTATGGCACACAATGTGGCGGCCAGTTCATGTATGAAAGTTATTCCTCATGCTCCCAGAATCACTCTTTCACACTTATAGTCACAGAATATCAGGGAAGAAAAATCACAGATGTGATAACCTGGTCATTCATTTTGATTTATTTATTATTTTTTTATGCCACATAACGTTTATGTGCCTAGACCTGACCAACTGAAGCAACCTCCGATCACAACATTGCCGCCAGAGACTCAGGCACACATGCACTTCCCTTCTTACCCTGATGCGCTCATTGTGTTTCTGTGGTATTTATTTCGAATAAAATGTTTTCTGATGATGTAGGCACAGGATGAAAGGCAAGACCACGCTGTGGAACCCGGGCTGTGATCACGCTGGCATTGCCACTCAGGTGGTGGTGGAGAAGAAACTGATGAGAGAGAGAGGCATGACCAGACACGACCTCGGCCGAGAGAACTTCATCGAAGAGGTCTGGAAGTGGAAAAATGAGTAAGTATGGGCGTGGTGTAGAGCCACATCACGAGCTGCAGAAACATGTGCTAGAACAGGTTTGGTAACGTGTTGAACGAGCTGTTCTTGTTTCAGTGACGACTTAATCAGAAATCACAGCATGGTATTAGGTCTAATGGTTAACACTGTACAACTCCAGAATATACTGTTGCTCACACCAAACACAGCACTTATCAGACGTTAGCAGACAAAGCAACTCCATAATTATCATTATTAACAAATTGTCCTGTACGCTTTTATGTTGAATTTTTTATTTTTATTTTATATGGCATCTGAAGGTCTATAGTGCATTCTATGCTAATGCTATACATTTTATTGTGAAGCCCGAGGAAATATAATCAGCAGGGTGGGTCCCTCATTTTTAAAAGGTATAACACATGATTAAGTTTCTTATATAAACTACGTGAGATGGTAGGAACCTGCCATAGAAGTCTCTGTGCTAAGTGATAATAATATAAACCTGTTGTTTATGTCACAGCCAGAGCTTATGTTCACCTTCGGATTTAAGAATTCAAATGTACTCTGGTTTAATTATTCTCTTCATGTTTTTAACAAAGTGAATATGAACTTGAGTAACATCCACTTCTTAATCCATAGGGATTAATATGATGTCGGCCCACCCTTTGACCCCCTACAATGTTTTGCAATGTAGAAAGAAATAAAAATCATGGAATTAGAAGGTGTCAAAGGTAGTGTAGCTGTTTGTGGGTTCATATTTTACATTTTCTATTCTTTCCATTTGCATTATAGTCTTAAGATCTTTGTAACGATGTTGTTTTTTTTCACTTGTAGACAAAGAAAAACAGGAAAGTGTCAATTTAATGAGAAATGGTATTCGCAGGGTCAGAATTACCCGTATTAGTTGACACGAACGAGTTGATTTCAATCAAACATTTAAGTGCTCTCTGATCTCTTGATCATCCAAAATCATGATTCTGATCATATTTCTTCCTTGAAGATGGTGGTTCACCAGGTTTTAATAGTATGTTTTAACTCAATTTTAGTAGTTTCAGCAATCTCTTTAGTTCTTTTCTTTGCTTGATGCAGGATAATAATTTGACCCTTCTGAAACAGAGTAACGTCTTTGGCATGATAACATGACAGGATATGCCTTCTGGCATGATTGTTTAAGAAATGAGACGCTGCTCACTGCATCAGTTAGGGTTAAATAACTTGTTGGTAAGAGAAACATATTAATCACGGTGGTAGTTACTATTTCCTTAGTTAAATCCAGTTGGTGATATATTTTTTTCCTTTGGCTTGGCAGTGTATGTACCTATAATATCCTGTAGTCATTAGAAATGTGTACATGTGGAATATCCCGATCAGTCCTCCTTATATATGCCTGTTGTATGATTATCGAAACATTCACAAGGGATGCTCTGTCTGTTCTGTCTTTAGAAAGGGAGACCGTATCTACCACCAGCTGAAGAAACTTGGCTCTTCCCTGGACTGGGACCGAGCATGCTTCACTATGGATCCTGTGAGTATATTATAAAAACACACACACATGCTCTCAGACGCATCATGTAACTAGTTGAGCTTGAATTGAATTTGAACAGCATTGTGCAGTCGGTCGTAAGCTTTGTTTAGACACCCCATTACTTTTATTTATTCATTTTCCCCCCAGACATCTAATGTCTTTTCAGTTCCACAGCAGACCACATTGATCTCCTGCATGTAATCTCCACTAATGTTCTCCTCTCTCTAGTATGTCTAAGCACTTAAATCTGATCATCCGAGGGAAATCGAATCTGATCATTTCAGCCTGGCAGATGATGCATTACAGGAATGCTGCGGAGAAGTTATGTAAGACGAGGCAAAGATACAGCAGGGTTTTTATTTATAGGAATGCAACAATCCTATTTTTGTTAGGAGTGATGAACGGCTGCTGATATCCAGTACTGATGAAAGCTGTTGGGGAGATCATTACAGGCGTAATGACTGCATGCTTTCAGTGTGTGTGTGTGTGTCTCTTGTTTAGGTGCACTGTCTCTGCAAATGAGCATTATACACAGAAGTATTCATAGAATATTTAGCAGTCTTTATGAAAAAATATACACGGGTGAATTTTTGAAACAAATTAATAAATGTTGTTTTTTATTGGGGGAACATTATTTTGGGTATACATGTTTTTAGACAAAATATTGTTAAAAATTTTGTTAGAATTTTATTTGAATCATTGTGTACATTGTATTTAAAAAATAATGTTTTGAAGGCCGTTTTCACTGTACAGTATATCAGTGTAAAGGGTTCTTGAATGTTACATTTCTTCAATGCGTTTTTCTTTTATTGTGTGTGAAATCATGGCTTTACACTTTTCACATTTCAGTTTTTGCCATCAAAATCTGACAATCTTTGAGAATGTACATTACCAGTGAAAAAGTTTGGATGTACAGTATTTTCCACATTTTTTTATTTTTTTTTCAAAACTATGAAATAACACATGTAGCATTAGGTAGTTAACTAACAACAACAGTCAGTTGATATTTTAAGAGACAAAAGTCAGCTGTACTGGAACCGTTCTTGTGAGTACAGTATTGTCAAGTGCATTTGTGAAACCCATCAAGCACCATGATGAAACTGGCTCTCACGAAGAACTTCGCAGGAAAGCAAGGCCTAAAATGACCTCTACTGGGGAGGAGAAGTTCATCTATAGTTACCAAAAATCACCATTTAACAAACATAACCACAGATTCGAGCCGTTATAAAGGCTTTACAGAGCACGAGTAGCAGATACATCACAATATCAGGGTCAGGGGTAGCTCAGTGGTTAAGGCGTTGGACTAAGATTCAGAAGGTCCCAGGTTCAAACCCTGCAACCCACAAGTTGCCACTGTTGGACCCTTGAGCAAGGCCCTTTACCCTCAACTGCTCGGATTTATAATGAGATAAAAATGTCAATCGCTCTATATAAGGGCATTTGCCAAATGCCCAAATGTAAATGATGTATGTAACCACTACATGATGGATGCATCGGTTTAAAGGAGATTATTGCATATTTTGGATGCCTTCAGCATTGATTTGCAATGTAGAAAGAAATAAACACCAGGAAAGATCATGGAATTAGAAGGTGTGTTCAAACTTTTGACAGGTTGTGTAGCTGTTTGTGGGTTCATATTTTATATTTTCTATTCTTTTCATTTGCATTATAGTCTTAAGATCTCTGTAATTATGTCGTTTTTCTCACTTGTAGACAAAGAAAAAACAGGAAAGTGTCAATTTAATGAGAAATGGTATTTGTAGGATCAGAATTACCCGAACTAGATGACACGAACAAGCAGGGGTTTTGATGTTCAGTGCAAAATGTGACACTTTTTCTCCCGAAATTGGCAATTAAGGCACTCATTTGAAACATCAACTTGTGTAATTGTACGGCGGCTTTCAAACAGTCTGTTTTAAAGACGCCTGTTAAAATAGTTTTCTGGGGGCGGGGGGACTTTGTATATTACAAAGTTAGAATGTCAAAAGGTGCCATTACTTGTGGAATTGACAGGATGCTGCTGTATTAGGTCTGAAAATATCTTCGATTAATGCCAAACTCAGCCTGATGCAAAGGTTCTTTACTAGTTTGTAACCTAGGTCTATTTATTTCCTGTGAATGTGTGTCTGGGCAGAAACTGTCCTACGCTGTCCAGGAGGCGTTTATCCGTATGCACGAGGAGGGGGTGATCTACAGGAGCAAGAGACTGGTCAACTGGTCCTGCACCCTCAACTCCGCCATCTCCGATATAGAGGTGCGTTCATTAATCTCATCTCTGCATGCTTCATAACCGACGAGTTCAACATTCTTGAGAAGTTTGCTCGCTGCCATACATGGTTATAAATGTACGAGTGTTTGTCGTCTTTGTGTCCTGCCTCAGGTGGATAAGAAGGAGCTGACGGGCAGAACTCTGCTTCCTGTGCCAGGCTATAAGGAGAAGGTGGAGTTCGGAGTGCTGGTGTCATTCTCCTACAAGATCGAGGGATCAGGTAAGAGGGTGGACATATTTACATGCGATATTCATTTCAAATAAAATTCTAACATTATCAGTTAATGTTTTTGCTGCTTTCCTGGCACAGATGAGGAGGTGGTTGTAGCGACCACACGTATCGAGACCATGTTGGGCGATACAGCTGTGGCTGTGCATCCTAAAGATCCCAGATATACGGTACAGATGTGTTCTTTTTCCTCCTTATATCTCTATTTTACTTTCTTTGGCCACTTTTTTTCTTTAAATGGCTGCGTTTTCGTGTCAGTCTGGATGAACTTGTAGCAGTTATATTGTATAAAACCTTTGGACATTGTTGGCACAGAATGGGGACGGAGTGGGTTCAATTTCCAAATCCTGCATCCTTAGGGCAGGTCCTAAGCCTGGATAGAAAGGGAGGGTTGTGTCAGAAAGGGCACGGATCAGATGGTTGAAATAACAATAACAGCATGTTGTATCAGATTTACTCTTTAAAAAAACATGCGAGTCTTAGCATGTAGCCTCGTAGTCTTCTACTGGTTTTTTTTTTTTTTTTTTTCCTATCGTGGTTCTTATTAACAGTGTAAACAGTTAGTGGCGCAGTGGTAAAGTGCTCGTCCTATCATCCAGAGATTGCGAGTTCGATTCCTAGGTGATGCTGTAACCTCTCGCAGCTGAAGGTCTAGAGACAGCTGATCGGCCGAGCTCTCTCAGAGGGGAGGGATGAGAGGTACTTAGTGCTCCCACATTAATTACTGGGCGTCTGTGAGCTCACGTAAGCGGAATGAGCGGATAGCGCTGTCCTCTGCGTGTGATACCCCGCCCCAACGGTACATGAGCGAGCAGGTGCGGTCGGCTGGCGTCATGTGGTTCGGAGGAAACACGACTGGTAGTAGTAGCCTTAATGTGGGAGCACCCTAGTGACGGGGAGGAATTGAATAAGACCAAATTAGGGAGAAAATAGGGGGGGAATCCAAAAAAAACAGGGTTAACAGTTCAGCAATTGGTCACATTAATAACACAATACTATCCTCCATCTAAATGTAGCCAGTGTATAGATTGGATTTTCCTTGCTCAGATTTCTCATCTTCTTTCCCTCTTTTTGTAGCACCTGAAAGGAAAGGTGGTGGTTCACCCGTTCTGTGACCGTAAGCTTCCCATCGTGTTCGACGACTTTGTGGACATGGACTTTGGAACAGGTGAAGACTGACAACGTCCTGATCGATTAAACTATTTGACTAATACTAACACCTAATCAGCACTGGGAGCCAAGCAGACAAGAAGTTTTTGATATTTATCAAAGTGATTTAACTCTGTTATTATTGCTCTAGGTGCGGTGAAGATCACACCTGCTCATGACCACAACGACTACGAAGTGGGCGAGAGACACAAATTGCCCTTCATCAATATCCTGGATGAGAATGGTTTACTCATCAATGTGCCTCCTCCATTCCTGGTATACATGCACCCACACACTAAACATGATATCCTGATCCTGTATTGTCCTGTGTTTTGTTCACTGTTGCTACCCCACTTATCCAGTCATCTTTTTCTTATTTTAGCCTCCTGATAGCCAGGCTGTGTGGTCTGTGTGTGTGTTTTTGATATTTGTGATGTAACTATAACTAGTGGCACCTGATAACTAAAGGATCTAAACAGTGCTAAAATGTGCATACTTTTCTGACCACACAGGGTTTCTCTTTTTATAAAATTATACAATGTTTTTGTCTGATATAAATAATATTCCATTGAAATTTACATGCAAAGCCCATTTTATAGCCCAATTTTGTATATTCATATGATGGTATGGGCTGAATATAGTCTTTGTAATATTAAATGTGATTTGAAAAAAAAAATCTTTAGTACGTATTTATCTTGAGGAGAATGAAGATGAAACAATGAAAAATCATTCATTGCTCCATTTTACAAAAACGATCAAAGTGGATTGTTTTGCTTCAACAAAACACTGAACAGAATTAAAAGGTTGAGTGTTGCTGTTCTTGTTAGGGCATGAAGCGTTTCGAGGCGAGGAAAGCGGTGCTCCAAGCCCTGAAGGACAAAGGCCAGTTTAAGGAGATCAAAGATAATCCCATGGTGGTGCCAGTGTGCAGGTCAGTGCACTGATCTCTCTGCAACCCTTAAGGTTCTTATTTTATTTTTTTTAAACACAGGTCTCAGGGCTTTCCCATGGTGTGTTTTAATGCTCCAGCTAAAATACACCTCGCATCAGCCTTTCACTGGCCACCCAAACCTTAAATCACAACTCGGATCATAAACAGGGTTATAATATGGTCATTTATAATAATGATCAAGTGGAATAAAAAAAGGGCCCACTCTTGGGAAAACGCTGCCTTAAATAGAACATTTTTTTCCATATCTTAAACTCGTATTACATATTTATTTAACTATCTTTATTTAACTCCTGAGCAAACAACAAGCTGGGGGAAGGGGATCTTCATATATGAGGTCACAATATGGAATTAAAAAAAAAAAAATTCTTGTTTAAACCCTGGCCAAGACACAAAAATTAAGCAGAGAATTTTTTTATTATGTTTTTTGTTCGCATACGCACCATAGAGACCCATTTCATCGTCTAAACATGACTGAAAAGTGAATCTTGCATAATAGGATCCCATTAGCACAACACTACAACTGTCATACTACAGGAAAGAGCTTATGGACTTCTGTGCAATCCTAAAACAAATATTTCCCTGAAACATCAAAAATCAATTAAAGCCGACCTTCTTTATATTATTCTTTATATTTTACAGTGTTTTCAAATGAGAGTAAAGGTGCATATGCTTAATATTCTATTTATTATTTGCAACATATACTTTACATGTTCATGTACATACATTATGCATGTTCTCAGGCGCTGTCTCCTATCTTTGTGAATATTTTTAAAAATATTTTCACCAGTTCCTTAGTTTTTTTGGAAGATGTATATTTGTAGAGCTCAATAGTTAAAGTAATAAAGAGTCTATATTTGAGCTAGGGATGTGTTTTGGTTGTGTATGCACAATTACAGTGGCATGCAGTACCATCACCGCCCACTAGAGGAAACACTGCCTTAAATAATGTATTTTTTCATACTTTTTTTTTTTTAAACTCACTTTATTTAACTCCTCCAAAAGGACTGTTTCAGTGTTTACGCCACCAGAGAACAGCAAAGCTGAGCCACAAGCCGGCAGAGAGGATCTTCTTCTTCTTATATGAGGTCACAATAGGGGAAAATTTCACTTGAATATCAAAGCACATTGAAATGTAAATCTTAAACCGGCCAAGTGGACTCGTCTGAGGGGTCTAATCAGTTCAGCTGAATGGTGAAAAGCTTTCCTGAATTTAAATCTCATGGTCGTGCGATATAGCTCGTCTCGGCTTGATGTAGGTCACTTTTACTCCTTCAATCATTCCAAGAGATTTTAAATGGAGAGCTGATGAGGCCCCTGACTGAGCGGAATCTAGAGAACATTTTCCGTTAACTTGATTAAAAGTAAGTCAAAAGGGTGTAAGACAGTAAGGTTAGAATTAGTTCCTGCAGCAAGGTTTCTCAGTAAATTTAATTGAGATGATTGGAAAATCCATCATGAGATTTAATTATCTAAAGCAAAGTTGCTGAACATTTGGCACAAGAAACAGAACAGCATGGACCGACTAGACCGTTACAAATTCGTCTGCAGCTTTAATACAAATCAAATGAATCAGATTTGGACAAATGAGATGTGCTGTCTGAACTTAAGACTGATTTTTGTGTGTATGAATATCATTTTACCATTAAAATAGTTATTATGACGGAAACCACTGAACCTACACCTCTGTTCTTTTTAGTAAATATGTTGAACCACAGCCTATGACTTATATATCCTGAAAGTCACTGCTCTAATATGCGTGTATTTACTTGTGTGCAGCCGCTCTAAGGACATCGTCGAGCCTTTCCTGAAGCCGCAGTGGTACGTTGACTGCGCGGACATGGGGAAGCAGGCGACCGAAGCCGTCAGGAGCGGAGAGCTGAAGATCATCCCAGACCACCACCTCAAAACCTGGTTTAACTGGATGGATAACATCAGGTGAGCTGTCGTCCTCTGTGACCATGAAAGCTATAAATAATCTGACGAGGAGTGTGTTGCACACTTTCAGTGTAACATTTCAGATCTGCTCATTGTGGGATGAAGGTAGCCATACTGTAGGTTTATCATCGTGTTAACACACACTGCCTGGCCCAAAAAAAAAAAAGATGCTGTTTGAAAAGAGTCTAATTGTTGAGTTTTATCAAGCAAAGAAAACAACTAAGGAGATTTTTCATTCCCTGGAACTGGGTTAAATAATTCTTCAACATGTGATGAAAACCTGCTTGAACTTTGTGGAAGAATTGTGGTCAGAAATAAATAATTTCACGGAGATCACTTAAACACATGGCGAAGTTGCATGGTAAAAAAAAAAAAAAATCAGTAATAAAAACCATAGCTGTGTTTAATAGTGAAAATAAGAGCATTTCCATGCACACACACACAATGTGATGAGAAATCACAGGATTGGGACTAAACAGGTGTTATAAGAAAACCACTTGTTAGTGAGACTAATGCAAAAAAAAAAAAAAAAGTGTGAATTTGCTAAGGAGCATAAAGATTGGACTCTGGAGCAACGGAAAAAGGTCATGTGGTCAGATGAATCCAGACTGATCCTGTATCGTCAGTGTAAGAAGGGAATCACATGAAGGAAGTGATGCACCCAGCATGCATAGTGGCCACCGTACAAGCCACTGGAGGCAGTGTTGTGATCTGGGGTTGCGTCAGTTGTCTCATCAATGTTATGTGGGAAGAAAATGAAGTCAGCTAATGACCTGAATGTACTGAATGACCAGGTTATCACATCTATGGAGTTTTTCCTTTCCTGATGGCACGGCCATATTCCAGGACTCAAATTGTGAAAGAGTGGTTCTGGGAGCACAAGGAATCATTTTTACATATGAACTGGCCACCACATTGTGTGTTGTAATTAAAGCTAAAGGTGACTAAACAAAATCTTAGTGTGTGCACCAATTTATTTTAATTTTTTTGTATGTTACAAACCAAGCACTTGTTGAGACGTTTGTGAGAAACCTCCTGTTTACACAAGATGTGTTCTGTGCTTGATTAGGGATTGGTGTATCTCTCGTCAGCTCTGGTGGGGTCACAGGATCCCAGCATATTTCGTCACAGTGAACGATCCTTCAGTGAAACCAGGGGAGGTGAGCATGCGTCTACTGCTACTCTAACACAACACAAAATGGGAGGGGGAAAAAAAGCACAGGCTACTTTAAACACACCATACAGTCTCCTAATCTAAAATAAATACAATACTGAATCCTACTCCCCATTAATTTGCATGTGTGTTTTTGAAGGATGTAGACGGTTATTACTGGGTCAGTGGAAGGTCAGAGGAAGAAGCGCGGGAAAAAGCTGCTAAGCGCTTCAACGTCACCGTAGACAAAATCTCCCTCCGCCAAGGTAACAGCTTCACCATGGATGCACTGATTATTGCTGTTACGTTTATTCCTTTACCGTTCTGTTCCTTGTATAGTATAGCGCTGACACCAGAAACAGTAAATCTTTTTAATGATGCATCATTTATGAACACATTTCTGCTGTCAAGATAAAAGCTGTTTCATCTTAGGCTTATCTTGAAAATCTTTGAGCTTTAAAAATGTGATGCATCAAATAAGACAGATGCAATGCTTTTTGGGACTGTAAAGGTGCAAAATAAATATGATGCAGATGTATGCATCATATTTAGTTATATTTCTGTTTCAGAACGTGCATGACTTATGATTTATGGGGACCTACATATGTGTGGAAGTGTTCAAAATAGTGTCCTGTGTGAACTTAAATTTTTTCAACATTTTAATCAAAGTAAAAAAAAAAATTTTCACTTGCTGCACAGATTCTGTTACTGTTTGTTTGCATCTATTTATTTTACAACTCTGTGCCAGTGATGTTTCCTATACAAGTATTATAATAATCACTAGTCACATGACTGAGTACACCTTTCAGAAACAATTTCCTTTTTTTAAAAAAAAATTTTTTATCGTATTTATTTTGGACAAATTTGTCGCACTATACAAATTGTTTTATCTGAAATTTTGTTTAATAAAAATGTCAATTGTTTTAAATAGAAGCCTAAAATTGGGCAAAAAAAACGATCAAGTATTCTAGTTTAATTCTTAATGTTTTAGGCTTGAATAAAAATGCATAGCTGAATGATTGTGTATGTTTGTGTGTGTGTGTCAGATGAGGACGTCTTGGATACCTGGTTTTCCTCTGGAATCTTTCCATTTTCCATCTTTGGATGGCCAAATGACGTAAGCTTGCGTCAGCTCATCATCTGACCGTTTCAGCTTTGAAGCCGTTAAGATATACCATTGGTGTGTCTGTGTGTGTGTGTGTGTGTGGCAGAACGAGGACCTGAGAGTGTTCTATCCAGGCACTCTTTTGGAGACGGGACACGACATCCTGTTCTTCTGGGTGGCCCGTATGGTCATGATGGGGCTCAAACTCACAGGCAAACTTCCTTTTAAAGAGGTGTGTGTTAGTCTTAAGCTTTTAATACGTAGCAAAACAGTGCTAAGTGCTGTTACACAGTTCTAAACACCCTGTGTTCTGTTAAGGTGTACCTGCACGCTGTGGTGAGGGACGCTCACGGCAGGAAGATGAGCAAGTCTCTGGGGAACGTCATTGATCCTCTGGATGTCATCACTGGAATCTCACTGGAGGTACAAAAAAAAAAGTCGAGTCGATACTGATGGGTTAGATTTAAGGATTTAAGCATAATATATTTGAAGCACATTTCTTTGCGATGTGTACAGAATACACATTTCATTTCACTGTGTGAGTGGTGCTGTGCATCCTGTTTTTTATTTTTATTATTCATTTATTTGTTTATTTGAATACATGTTCATCTTATGACTTCTTTATTAAGTCAGTGCAAAAGCATTTCTGGTTTCCAAACATTATTATTCCAGCAAAATAATAATAATAATAATAATAATAATAATAATAATCTCACGGGAAAACATCTGTAGGCCAGGAAAGGAAGCAGCATATTATGTAAAAGACCAAAAGACAGCTTCGGGGTTTTGCATGCATGAAAATGTCCTCATAAGGACTGTAGCTGGTTCTTATTATTTCCTTATAAAACTGCACAAATTGTGTCTGTGGCTATATTTTAAGTAGGACAAAATTTTATTTTCACTTTTATTTTATTATATGCTTAATGTAAATAAAACCATAAACTACAATGTGTATGAACGGTGCTCTAAAAATAAAATCTCTTCTTCATATTATTATTATTATTATTACGCTAAATAAGAAGTGCTTGACTGGTTTTCATGAATTGTGTGTGTGTGTGTGTGTGTGTGTGTGTGTGTGTGTGTGTGTGTGTGTGTGTAGGGTCTCTATGAGCAGCTGAAGGACAGCAATCTGGACCCTCTGGAGATCGAGAGGGCTAAACAGGGACAGGTAAAATTCTTTTCTAAAATGTCAAACACGTACTCGGCGTGTCGTCAGAGGATTAATAAGAATCCGGTCTGCGGTGTTCCTGGGGTGATGAGATCACACTGGATTAAGCTCCACTTTGAGTGCCATATTAATATTAATAACTAGCACACTACCTTCCTTATTGGTTGTATATACAGTACACTTGTCTCTGAACTGCACTCTTCTGAAATGTGCTCCTGAAGAATATTGAATATGACACTTTTAAACCAAATGTCCCACTTTTTATTTATTTTTTTTTTTGCACAGAAATCTGATTACCCCAGTGGAATTCCCGAGTGTGGAACTGATGCTCTGAGGTTTGCCCTGTGCGCCTACACCAGCCAGGGTAACCAGAGACTATTATTTATTATTAAACTCTCACCTGTCAATCAAACCACTAGTCAATACCAGTGAGCCACAAAGTGCTCGAAATACAGTACTGACCTTGTCAATTTCTCACTGCCTCAGGACGGGACATAAACCTGGACGTGAACAGGATCCTGGGCTACCGGCATTTCTGCAACAAGCTGTGGAACGCTGTGAAGTTTGCCATAAGGACGCTGGGGGAGGGCTTTGTGCCGTGCGAGAAAGCTCAGGTGAGAAGAACAGTTGTGTTTTTATTTTAATTTTTTACAAAAATATGCCATGAAAGTGAAGTGTTACTACAGTTATGAATTTACAAACTGTAACAAAATTGACGTTGACGGCGTCCCCTTGCTTCCTGTGCGTGGATCTGTGTGACGCAGCTGTCCGGCAGCGAGGGTGTGTCCGATAGGTGGATTTTGTCCCGCCTCAGCGCCGCCGTGGCCCTGTGTGAAAATGGATTCCAGGCCTATGATTTCCCAGCCATCACCACGTCCATCTACAACTTCTGGCTCTACGAACTGTGTGATGTTTATCTGGTAATATAATATGCTGCTCCTTCTCTTGGTTGCCTGTCACTTTTTTCTTTCTTGTATTTATTTATTTTTTTCTTGTTTTTTTACGTTCTTGCATTTATATATTTATTATAATTTTTTTCCATCTCACACGTGTGTTTTGTAGGAAAGCGTGAAACCTGTGATGAGCAGAACAGATGCAGAAGGCCAGAAGCAAGCAGACATTTGCAGGCAGACTCTCTACACCTGCCTGGATGTGGGGCTCCGCCTCCTGTCTCCCATCATGCCCTTCGTCACAGAAGAGCTCTTCCAAAGGTTGCCAAGGAGGCGGTCTAAGGACAGCCCCCCCAGCATCTCTGTCACCCCCTACCCAGAAACCTCGGAGGTGAGTCTGTGGTTGAATCTCAGTCAAGACGCAAAACTGTGAAAAAAATACCAATAAGCGGAAATATTATTGTAGAATTTCCCACGAGCGCCGGTGTTTCCCCCGGATTTCTTAAAATAGTATTGTAGGATTTTACACTGATGCAATATTGTATTTGGAAACAGGAAGAACATAGTGGGTGGACACGCTCGGGGATTTCCCAGGGTTTCACTGTCTCTGTGGTTTGATCTACAGTTTTGCTGGCACAGCGAGGAACTCGACCAGCAGATGGAGTTTGTGATGACCGTGGTCAGAACCATTAGATCGCTCAGGGCCGACTACAACCTGACCAAGACTCGCGCGGACTGTAAGTGCTTTGCACCAGACACCAAGGATGCACTAGGCTTCACCTCATTACTGAAACCACGTGAGACCAAATGCAAAACTCTCTGATGACTTGATGTTCTGATGTGAGCTGGATTAAATTAAGAGGAACGTATACATGCAGAATAGACACTCTGAATATGACTCGGGTTTATTTGGTAATGGATAACAATGATGAGAGTATTTTAAGTACCAATATTATTGTGTAAAAAAAAAAAAAAAGTTTAATTGAAATATAAAATGAATAGAATATGCAAAAATTTAATTAATGCAACAAATAGACCTCCATTTAAACATTTCTTCATCTGCAATTTCTTCTTCAAATTTATTAAACCGCTCTTACATTCAGTTCAATTCACTTTTACTTGTATAGCACTAATGAACCTTATCACAAATCATCTTTACATAAATGTCTGTCAGATATACATTTTAAATGTATACATTTATGCCTATCAAACAAGCCAGAGATGACTGAGGAAAGGGAAAACTCAGTGAGACAATATGATGAAAAAGAAACCGCACGAGAAACCAGACTCTCAACGAAACCCATTCCTATCTGGAGGGAACCACATTCATAATAATTTCCCTTCTGTAACTATATACTGCACTGCCGTTTCCCCAAAAAAGTCTGTTTCAGAAAGGTCAAAATGTTGGCCTGCATCAAACAACAACAACAAAAAAAAATTGAAAAAGAAAAAAACCCTGAAAACCCAGTTAAGGAAGTTGAGAAATGTGGTCAGAAAAAAAAAAAAAATCATGAATGACCATGATTTAAAATCACTTAAACACTTGGAAGGTGCATGGTTAACAGATTTATACTGGTGATCTTTTTTTTATGTTTAAAAATGAAATTAAGAGCATTTTCAAAAACACACAAAATGTATCGAGAACTCTTAGGTTTGGGACTAAACAGCTGTGCGTCCATAAGAAAAGCACTTGTTAGTGAGACTAATCAGAAAAAAATACTTAGAGTTTAGATCTATTCCAGTGTGATGGGTGCATCAGGGTAGGAAGGGAGGTACACGTACTTCACTGTACAAGACTCTAAAGGGAGGGGTGTTATGATTTGAGGTTGGTCAGGTCTAGTAACCCAGTGTAAGGATCTATCTAATGACGGAAACTTAAGCACGTCGCTGTAAGTCACTGAATAAGAGCACATGCCAAATTCTAGGAGCGAACTGCTTTCCACATTGTGTGCCGTGATCAAAGCTAAAGGCGGTCGAACGAAACATTAGAGTGAGCAACTGTTTTTTTTTTTTGTTTGTCCAGTCAGAAGGTGCAATTGTATAGACAAACTTAGAAGCAGCTTATGAGTATGAGAATAAAAGTAATTTCTGAATTAATTATAGTTGTAACGTAGTGTTTAAGATATCGCCGGTTGATTGATCGAGACTACGGTGGGATTCTGTTCTTTGCAATTGTAGTGATCTTTTGGCTTTCCACGAGGAGCCCTCTCTGCAGCTAAACCAAATCCTTCATAGCCACTTATGCAGTAAATATTCTTACAACATTTTTTCGAGTCGAAAGTATCCTCAGTGAAATTATTTGCAATTAGAGTCAAATTGAAATGGTTGAGTCGATGTAAATTGGCTACCACTTCTCTGAGACTGAGGACTGAGAGTGTTTCCAGATTGTTGCCTCATGATTTTCATCATTACTGTTTGCGAGTGGTGTTTTTTTTTTTTTCTTCAAAGAATTTAGTCAGGTCTGCTCGAGTAAAACACTTAAAAGAAGGCCACGATTGCCACCATTTACACCATTCTACTACTGTTGCTCTTTGTGATGTGTTTATTGCAGAACCGACATTACAGTGGGCTTTATTTATCAGCTATGATCTAATCAGATTTATTTGTAAATTGTTTATACAAGCAGTTACACAAGAAATCTGGTTTTGGTGTAAATCCTATAAAACACTTGAGTGTGTATTCATTTATAGATGACTAATGTAAGCCGTAATTAATTGGCTTCGAATCATATTATTTGCAACAAGTTACTACACTTTTACACTCATCACTCATCGTCTATACTGCTTTATCCTGTATACAGGGCAATACGAGGGGCCTGGAGCCTATCCCAGGAAACTTGGGGCACGAGGCGGGGTACATCACAGGGCACACACACACACATTCACATTCACACACTACGGGCAATTTGGGAACGCCAGTTAGCCTAATCTGCAGGTCTTTGGACTGTGGGAGGAAACCCACCAAGCACGGGGAGAACATGCACACAGAGACGGGAATCAAACCCAGACCCTGGAGGTGCAAGGCGACAGTGCTAACCACCACTACACTACAGTGCCGCCACAACTACGCTTTTAATTCACACTGTAAAGATTATACTGTGAAGTTTGTATTTTAATTACATACACATTTAATTAATCCATTTGTTAATTATTTGTTACTGGCAGTAACTAAAAAATTATCAACTACAATAAAAAAAAAAAAAAGCAAGCCTACATAAATTAAAATAAATTAGACTGGTCATATACCACTGTGTTAAAAGATGTCAGCATGTACAGTAGATTGCTCCTGTTCGCCATGTGCCATGCAACACTTCACTAGAGTGACTGATCTGGTCTGCCTTAAGCTGTAATCTGCTTTATACACCATAGTGTGCAGCATAACGTCCAATGCCAACCTCCTGCACAGTATTTGGAAAGCTGCATTGGTGTGTTAAATTTCTGGCTAAGAGGTGCAAATGAATTTGAACTGGTCTTTTTTCTGGGGCAGAATGATTTATAAAATGCATCTTTAATAGAATAAAGTTCCAGCAAGACTTGATGTACACTTCCTGGCCAAAAACATTGTGATGAACCCATCATGCATAGTGCTAACATCTGGAGGCTATGATTTATATTATCTGTGGCTGGTCAGTTCTAGTGCTCTGCAAAATTATGTAGCAGTAAAATGTCAGCTGATGACCTGAATGTACTGAATGACCAGGGTATCATCACATCAATAGATTTGTTTTTGTTTCTATTCCCTGATGGAGCAGCATATATATCAGGATTCAAAATGGGATTTAAAGTACGGTTCTGGGAGCATGAGGAATCATTTTTGTACCAGACTCGTCCACCACATTGTGTAAATCAACATGGAGTCAAAAATATGCATATGAGACACATAATATTTGGTTGAATGTCCCTTATGAGCTTTAACCTTTAGCAGACCACTTCTGGTAGCAATCAAGAAGTTTCCGGCGGAATTCTTGTTGGATATTTGGCCTCTCTTTTTAGCAGAATTGGTAAAGTTAAATGAAAAAGTTGGTTTCCTGGCATTTCCTGGTAAAGTTAAGGCACAAAAAGCCTAAAATTATTCTGCTGTAAGCATTCCACAGACCGCCTTGAAGTGTGTTTGGGGTCATTGTTTTGTTGGAACATTCAGTTTCTGCTGACTTGAGGTTATGCTGAAGAATTCTGAGGTAGACCTCCTTCATCATAATTCCATCCAATTTGTGCAATGAATCAGTTCCATTTCCATCTCCGAAGCATGATGCTACAACCACCATGCTTAACAGTTGCTCCAGTCTTCATCGGGTTTGAATGGCTCACCATTACTCCTCCAAATACACGTCTGATTCCTTCAGAACTTTCCTGCAGAGGCATTTGTCTTTGTCCATGTCATCAGCTGCAAAATCCACACACTCAACGTCAGATTTTGCAGCTGGAGCAGTTTGACTGTAGACAGAGACACCAGTTTTCCATTAGCTCATGTTCATGCCTGTGTCTTGGTGGTTCCTGGCATGTTCCTGACCATCTGAACCAGTTTCTCCTCAGCTGAAGGTCATCGTTTGGGTCTTCTTGGCAAAGTGTCTACAACACCTAATAATTTATACTTGCACACAATTACTTAAGCAGAGCTTGGAATCTGCATATGTTTAGAAATGGCTCCAAGTGGGATTCCTGACGTTTGTAAGTCTACCATCAATTTCTCAGATCTGCACTGAGCTCCTTGTTGATGAAACCAATGACGTCTGTCAAACAAATCCTTTAATATGTTGGCACAGAGAAGCTACCAGCTGCAGTTAATCCTGACCACTAACAGGAAGTTAATAGACCTTGTGGGCGTGACAAATTAAAAGACGTTTCACAACTTTCAGCACCACTGATCTTAATAATCCAAGCGGGTGTTTGCATAATTTTGACCCCGTATGTCCGTTATTCCCAACTCTGGTCCTGGAGCATCCCTTGCCCTGCACATTTTAGTGTGTTCTCTGCTCCCGGCACAATTTAATTAACTAATCAGCTAATTAAAAGCCTTTTCTGAATAGATGTCGGCGTAATGGAGCAGGGAAAATGTGCAGGGCAGGGAGTCCAGCAGGACCAGGGTTGAGGAGCACTGCTGTACTGTATGTAACATTTGACCCTGTGTAGATTTTCAGAAATAATTTAAACCTTGCGCACTAAATTATTTTCTTCTATTAAAGATGTTGTACAATCTTCTATCCCCAGAAAAAAGCAGTTCAAAGAAATTATTGCAAGCTCAGTATTTCCACCTCTTTGCCTTTTAATCCACTTTGTAGATCTGTCAACAAGCTTTCGGATTACCTCATTAAAAAAAAATGTTTTAGGCTGAGCTGTGAGCCACAAATGCGCCATTGTCTTCACTTCTTCATCAGAAGTGAATCTTCAACCTCTGCTTTCAGGCAAGCAAACAGGTGAACGTCTGATGGAGCAAAATCAGGACTATAGAGAGTGTCAAAGGTGTAGGCAGAGCGTCCTTGAAGAACCTTTTTTTCTGATAATGTTCTAATGCAGGTCTTTGAGAATCTCAGGAAACCGTGTAAACGTTGATGAATTTTCCAGCTGATGGTTGACTTTTAAACTTTTTCTCAAGGATGTTTCTGTTTCAAACTCCGCCGTTTACTCTCAGGCTCGTAGTGACGAATCTGTGTAGTACTGATTCTCTTTCAGAAACTTGTACCTTCCTTAGAATATCGGGCCAAATTTTGTTTGCAGATATCCACACGCCTCTGTGTATGCTCTTGTACGAGTTGTCTCGGCACCAGGTACACTCTCAGACCACAAAAAACAAACAACGAATCACTGCATGCTGCTCTTCTTTTGTGCAAATCAGTTTTCGTTCGCATGACAGTTACAAATAAACTGATGTAACACGTTCACACCTGGGGAGACGGGAGTCTTGAATGGAAAAGCGCTGAGGAGACCAAACATTGTGGATCTTTTTTATTTTTTTATTTTTTTACTCTTATATTTTACATGTTCTGAAATTTAGAATGTTGCGATTTTTTATTTATTTATTAAATTATGTGTATTGTGATTGGCACAGACATGAGTCAGAGTAACTTTTACTACTTTAGTAATTTTTACCCTGTTTACTTTGTGAACTTTTGCATTTTATAGAGTATTTAAAGGTCTGTCACTAAATGCAAATCAGCTGTGCCATGGATTTCTAAACATTTCTAATGTTTTACACACAACCTGACTAAAATCTAGATGAATCTCAATGTTGATTTAAAAAAAATATATATATATGAAAGGTTTGTACATACATCTTCACACTGTATCTAAAAATAAAGTTCCCCTTATGGTGATGTTAATTACCAATTTTTTGGAAGGGCATCATTTAGACTGAAGACATATTTTCCTCTCGTCCGTCCTCCCTCCTAGGTTACCTGCAGTGCATCGACTCTGCTACGGCCTCTCTGGTGGAGAAATACCGTCTGCAGATCCAGACTCTGTCCTACTCTCAGGCTATCCACCAGGTCATCGGGAGCGAACACGCTATCCCAGAGGGCTGTGCGGTGGCCATCGCTTCAGACAAATGCACCGTCCATCTCATGCTGAAGGTGAGACTCGTCATTCATCATTCACCATGTGACACGTTAATGCGTACGCAGCAGGACCTCACAGACGTCGAGGTCACGACAGTGAGGGGTTTTATATAAAAGCGTTTTTTTGTAAGGATGATGATGTTACGGCTCCAAGGACTCTTTAAGAATGAACAAAGGTATTAAATAAGATCACTAGAAGGAGCTCGTCACGTCTTGTTCACCACCAGCAGAGCAGAACGAGATACACTGCCGTGGTGTGAGATGGAAGGGCGAGACCACGACACTTTAAATGTCAGTGAGGGAGTTTTAATTAACTCAGTGAGACAGGAAATCTGTGTAATGTGTGCAGAGTTGCTGCTGCACAAGAATATTTAAAGGTGAAAAGGGTGTCGTGCATGTTAAAAGGTTCAGCCAGAGAGGGCAATTAAGAGTTTATCAAACTAAAACTAGTCGATTAGTCAATTCACAGGCTTTATACTTACACATAATTTAAAAATGGCCAAGGGAAGATTAAATCCCCCTCAGTGTCTTTTTATTTAATTTGTATTACTTACATTATGTATTTATTATTATTTTTATTATTCTGTGAATCGTGCTGTTAATGATGACCGATGAAGTAATCTGTGATCACATCACACATGGGAAGAATATACTGTACGCCATAATAACGAGGGCAAGGTCACCTTGCCGTCTTTTAAATAAAATCGTCTTTAAATAAAATCAGTGACGTGACCTTCAAATCCGCTCTCCAGTGTGTGTATACAGTACTGTGCAAAAGTCTTAGGCACCATATTATATGCTGTACCAATTTTGTCATGTATGTATGTATGTATCATGTCTGCATAATTATGTACAAAAGTATTCAGTATTTCCATATATAACTTAAAAATTAATAAATAAATAACATTACAGGAGAATATATGTATGACTGTAAAGAAAGAAATACAGTACAAGACAGATCGGTTTTCAGATGGAAACAAAAAACAGTGTGACAAAGTTACCAGAAGAACTCATATTCTCCAGCAAGCTCAGTAAAACCTAACAGCTGTTTTACTAATAGTTCTGTGCAAAAGTCTTGGGCACTTACAAAAATATGGCATAAGCAAAAGATGCTTTTGAAAACATTTTTGCATAAAAGAAACTTCTATAAAGAGCAATAAAATAAACGGTCAATATTTGGAGTGAAAACTCATTGCTTAAAATCAGGAGTTTTAGACAGATTTATGCAGTTTTATAAGAAAACGGCTGTTCGGTCACACTCGCTCCTTTCTAGTTTTATGGAAATCCCAGGTTTTTTGTTTCCATCTGAAAACTGGTCTGTTTTGTACTATATATATATTTTTTCTTTACAGCCATGCAGATATTCTCCTGTAATGTTATTTATTAAGTTATATATGGAAATACTGAATGATTTTGTACATAATAATGCAGACATGATAAACATGTATAACAAAATTGGTACAGCATATAATATGGTGCCTAAGACTTTTGCACAGTACTGTATATCGATGGAGACTTACGGCTTGTGTCGTTCTGTCCTCCACACCAGGGCTTGATTGATGTGGAAAAGGAGGTGGCCAAGCTGACGACGAAGAAGGCCGAGCTGGAGAAGCAGATGGAGAAATTACAGGAGAAAATGAAGAAGAGTGACTACAAAGAGAAAGTTCCAGCAAAGGTTCAAGAGCAGGACGCCGAGAAGGTGAGGAGGATGGGTTTGTCACATACACACAGTCGTGTGTGTGATTTTTTTTAATTTTTTTTTATTATTACTGATGTTCTGTAGAGCTGGATTACATTTTTTTTTCTTTCCCTTTCTCATTGTGCAGCTGAGGCAGAGTCAGACCGAGCTGCAGAAAGTGTCAGAAGCTATAGAGAACTTCAGGAAGATGATGTAATGTGTAGTCTGCTTTTTCCACCTCATCCTTTGTTCAATTTTTACACACTGATTGCTTTCTCTCTGTAGTTGTGAAGGTGTATCTGTAATGTTTAACCGGTGTATTCATGATGAGTCCTTAATTAAATACTAATATTGGCTTCAACACGCATTGAGGATTTTTCTTTTTTCCTTGAGTGGTTGTAGGCCCTGCAGCAGCTTCAAGGAAGTGGCTTTAGGAAAACCAAAACAGAAAGCGTCCTGAATATATAGGTACACTACTCACAATAAGTTAGGGATATTGTTATTTACATGAGTGCTTTTCCTATTTGCTCTTAATTTGAATGAAAT
>JAQMYJ010000033.1:9668534-9684848 GCA_030014305.1 Clarias laeviceps
GCTGTGGGGGGGTGGGCTGTGGGGGGGGGCGGGGGGTGGATGTGACGTGATGGCACAGAGGCTCAGGGGTTCACCAGGGAACACCCAACGTAAGGGCTGGGGATTCCAATGTGTGCTTTGTCAGTTTCCTCCAGGTATTCGAGTTTCCCCTGACAGGTCATTGGTGTCTCAGTGGTAGGTTTCTCGCCTGCCATGCAGAAGGCCCGGGTTCGATTCCCACCCAATGCCCAAACCCCAGCCACTGGCTGCAGTGCCGCTCCCAAGCCTGGATAAATTGGAAGGGTTGTGTAAGGAAGAGCTTTATTTATTTGGGTTTCCAAATTGCACATGTATGAATGGATATGTAAGGGCGTGTATGTGCGTGCGTGCGCCTGTGCCGTGCAATGTTTTGGCACCCCATGGAGGGTTGCCCCATGACACTACACCAAATAAGAGTCATGGAAAACTGAATGAATAAATGAATGAATTAATAAATTATTATTTACTATTGTTGCTTGACCTGTCAGAGAAATGTTCCTTAATAAAAGTCTCTACAGATATGATACTAAACATATCATTTACTGCACTGTTGTAAAATGTTCATAAATTCAAAGTGCTGCAAAAATGGTTAAGAATGTATAGGTTACATAACAGGTCAATTACTAGAGCAACTAAACCTAAGCTATATTTCCTGCACAGGAACTGAGGTAATTGTTGCACAATTCAGCCGTTTGTTTTATATTCCTCAAAAAGATAATAGACAATAAATCCTCACAAAGTCAACGTTATCTTCAAATTATCATTAAAGGTCACTGTGACAGAGCTCTCAGCCTTTCTACTTGGCTTTAGCATGCTAGCTAGCGCGTTCACACGGATACTAGCGCACTAGACTAGAGTAGTATGTGAAAGAGCAGGGACGGTTTCCTAGGATACTGGCGCACTACTAAGTACAGTAGTATTCAGAAGAAGTAGTGCAGTAGTGCACGGTTTCGGACGCAGCCGAGCCCAGCCGGAGCTGCGCAGTTTTTCTTGCTTTAATATGAGAGAGTGGGAGTGCATACCCTCCTTCCTGTTCTGCCCTCGGGTCTGGCGTGGTCCTGTGAGCGATGGATCCGGTGCAGACTGGGCCCGAACAGGCAGCGGAACCATAACCAAACAGCCATCATTCCTCAGTCAGCGCCTACGGAAGCCCGTGAGGGTCAGCGCGATTCAAAATGTCAGCCATCGTAACAGTACAGTGCAGCGAGTTTTCCTGAACGACTCCTTCATAGAGAATCGGTTCGAAGAATCGATTCGTGATCGAAAATGAATCCTATTTTGTTTAGGTTGAAGTAGTGTACATGTTTGCCTGTCTTTCTGTACGGCAAAACTCTCTGCTTAACTTATTAATACAAAGAAATAAAATGTCAAAAGTTAAGCACCTTATGTGTCGCTCGGGTCTGCGTACATGGAGTTTGCATGTTTTCCCCGTGCTCGGTGGGTTTCCTTCGGGTATTCTGGTTTCCTCCCACAGTACAAAGACATGCAGAGTAGGCTAACTGACGTTCCTAAAATGCACGTAGTGTGTACGTTTGTGAGCCCTGTAATGGATTGACACCCTGCCTCATTTGTGGCTCACGTTTGTGAGCCCTGTGATGGATTGACACCCTGCCTCATTCCCTAAGTCTCCTGTGATAGCCTCCAGGCCCCTGTACACAGGATAAAGTGGTAAAGATGATGAGTGAGTGAGTATTTTATGTCTTGTTATCTTACATTAAGTTGTACTTCTTTCGTCGTCAGCCAAATACACTAGTTACACACTCCCTGTTCTGTAATCGGAGAGTAAATCACAGATGAGAATTCGAAAAAGTGGATCAGATAAAGATTTTAATCCAGCGCATTAATATTCACTTCTATCACTTCAGCCCTGTTATTTCAGTGGTGAAAATATGAACTAATCCCAGTAAAAATATTCAGATTAGCTTTTCTAATTAATATCTATTGGTGCAGGTGTTTGTTTACACTGAGCAAGTAGCTTATTAGTAGCTTATTTTAGAGTAGATTATTAAATCTGACACATTCTTAACATCATTTTTGCTTAACATTTAGATTTAGCTTATGGTACAGGTTTAACTTCAGGCAGATATCTAAGTCCGTCCCACATTCGAGTTAAGACACACCCACAGTTTGACGCATACACAGTACGCTGTTAAAACCTCCGGTTTGTCTATCTGGCACCTACTGTGACTGCTTATAACTTCTCTTTTACTAAACATTTGGATTTAATTTATGGTGCAGGTTCAGCTTCAGGCAAATACCTAAATACTGCCAAAGTTTCATTAAATTCTGTCCAGCCAGTTTTGCGTGATGCTGCGACAAAATCTGTCTGGACAGACATACAGACAGAAATTTTTCTGAGACAGGTTTTGGGTCCTCCAATGTATGAAACGTAAAGATATAATTGAAAGAGTGAGTTCTGACCAATGTACAGACAAAACTGATTCTTTTACAGTAAAACCTTGGTCTTTGGTCTACAAGTGTTTTGCAAAACGAGCTAATTTTTAAAATATATATTTAACTTAATAAACAAGCAAGTTTTTGCACTACAAACAATATGTCTACGCTGTGTCTGCCCTACGTCACATGATCACAAATGACCCAATGGTTCTAATTTTTCTTGCACTGCGGGATTGTGGATAATCGTCTTCCATGCTCGGTCTCAGTGTACAAGCCTCACTCGTATAGTCAACATCCTCTGACATGTTATGCTTTTGGCCAAAAAACAATATTGGTTCTGATTGAAATTTTTTTTTGTTATATATACAGTATAATACAAAAAATGTGTGTGCCAAAGAAGCCACTTCTGAAGTTTATGCAACATGGAAGTGACCAGTCTTGCTTTACCTAAACGTTTTAAGTTGATAACTTTTGGTAACTTTTGGTTTTATAGAGATAATTTTCTATATGCCCCCAAATGGCCATTTTTCAGCATTATACTGTCTTGATTCAAAAAATAATCATATAAAATGCTAATTATTCCTATGTCTTTATGAGTACTGATATTAAAATTGGTGTAAGCATCTAGAAGAATATGACCTGTAAAAATTGTTGCTTAAATTGTTTTTTTTTGGTAAAATCTTAACAAGCAAAAAATATGTAGTGTCCGTAACCATGTCAAATTCATGTTGCAATATCTGAACAATTTTGCATTTTAGAATAATAAAATGTTTCAGGTTTATGTCTTTTTTTATGTGAAATCTAAATTGGCCAAGTTTCACCGGAATGGCAATTAAGATCATTGAAACATTTGTATTCAAAAAGTTACAGACACTACATAAAAGGGCATGAAATTGTATTTAACAAATGTGTTTTTTTTTTTACCTGACAAAAACATAAATGTGTATGCTTATTTAAAAAAAAAAAAAAAGAATCATGGATCAGGAGATAAGAAGCATTAAGTATTATAAAAAAAAATTCAAATCCTATCTGAAAATTCACTGTTTCACATAGATGAGACACTTTTTAGCACCAATACCATGTTTTGACCATTTACTATAAGGAAGCAACAATAAAGCACATATTCAAAATTGGATTTTTGTTTTTTAATCTTTCTTTTACTTCCAATACTTGAATACATTTATATCAGAAAATTACTTTTGATACTTAAGTACAGAAACTATTAGATGGATTTACTCAAGTGATATCCTAAAAGGTGACTTTAACTTCTACCCAAGTCATTTCATGGTACCATACATGTACTTTTACTCAAGTGTCACTTTCAAGTGCTTTATACAAAACTGTATAAGTAGAATTTCTTTCATATATCTATTTCTATCTATAGAAATCTTCCACCCACAAGGAACGTTTTGGAGGTGAATAACTGCATTTTCCAGTTTTTGCTGTCCCCCTCACCCCCAAGTTTTTCCAGAGAAGGAGAGAGAGAAAGACGGCTAAATGAACATTTGTTTATACCTGTCTCAGTGTAGGTGACACCAGGAACTATTTAGTTTAATAAAAAATTAAATGCAACTATAAATGTAAAGCATGTCATATTATTTGTTAATGTAGACAGTACAATCCTCAATGTTAATTTAAATGTTGATCAGGGTTTTTTCGACTCATAAAAAGTTGTGCTGGGATGACACACTTTGGAACTAAATGGTGTATGAAAATAAATAAATGGCTTTATTGTCCCAATTTAACTGCACGTCCCAAACTAAAATTTGTTTATTTATTTATTTACTTTATTTATTGCACATTACTTAGTGATTCTTTTTATGTTGGATAAAAATCTAGTATATTCTCAGTGCACAATATCTCAGAAGCAGGTGGCTGAATGTTTGTAGGATTTATATGGAATTATCATAATAACCTGTAGAAGGATTGAAAAGATTTTTGGACTCAGTTTAAACATAGTCAGGCTCACAGCAAGGTCAAATATCTGAAATACATTTTCTTTCATAGCGTCCCTTCTGTATGCTGTGAAATTTAAGGCACAGAAACTTCTAATGAGAACTAGACTTCTTGTTTCGAGAGGCTTCTGAGTTTTTCTTGTTCTTCTTATACCATCACCTTTGACTTGTAGAGCAATCATACATGTGATATATTCTTCACTTTTAGCCTGTGTGTTGTAGCCTATAGTAATATCATACCAATGGGATTTTTTCCTGAGCTATAAAGTAACACTCTCTCTCTCGTTCTCTATAACGCTTTGGGGCACAAGGAGGGGGACACCTTGGGCAGGTTGTCAGTCTATCACAGGCACACATAAGCACACACACACACTCACAACTGCGGGCAATTTGGAGACTCCAATTACCCTACTCTGCATGTCTTTGGACGGAAAGATGAGAAAGGTGGAAACCTCCAAGTTCTGAGAGAATGTAGAAACTCCACACACAGAGACCCGAGGCGGGAATCTAACACCGACCCTGGAGGTGCGAGGCCAAAGTGTTAATCGCTACACCACCGTGCGAACTGATGGATAATGAAAAAAAGATAACGGAGCAAATTGCAGTATGAAACTAAAATGGTATTTAGGGTTTAATCAAATGAATCCAAAATGTTCAATTTGTACTTGGATTTTAAAAGAATCAAATCATTAAAGTAACTGCTAATAAAAAGCAGGGAATGCATAACAAGGTAACACGGAGAGCATTCAAAAGCTGTTCATGAGATATGAAAGAGGCTGGAGGCGTAGGAGTCAATAGAGAATATTTATAACACATCCAACAGTGTAAAAAAAAAAAAGTTTATATGTTTTATTCATGTTAATATCAAAGCACACAACATTGTACCATGTTTGTTACTTGGGACAATAAAGCGATGCATATACTGTACAGCTCATCACATTAAGCATCTTGTTGGTAAGAATTCATTATCATTTTATTTTTGTGTCTGTTATTATTGTGTCTGAAGGGAATACAAAGTTTTGCACATACTGTATTGTGAATTTGCATCAACAATCCTTATAGTAGGTGATTCAGGGTAGTTAAATAGTCTAGTTCATTTAATTTCAGTCATTTCCTATCCTGATCAGGGTTACATGGCACCATGTACACACATTTCACACAAAATACAGTATGAGGATGCTGGGAAAACATGTGACTCTCCACACAGACAGTAACTCGAGCCCAGGATCGAATCTAAGACCCTGGTGTTGTAAGGTGGCATTGCTACCATCACCACCAACACCACCATCACCATCACAGTGTCACAGTGCTCTCTTGTAAGTACATTTATCTTGACAATTTCAACATCTCAGGGTTTGGGTTAAAAGTACAGTACATTCTAGTCACATGTTTGTTTTGTTTGTATTGTTATACAAGCCATGTTCAAGTCAAACCGGGACCTTTGGTGAAATTTCTAATGAATGAAGGCGTGAAATGTAACATTTACATAAGACTTCAAGCACAGTTCGACGTTGAGACTCTTAGTCGCAGTAAAGCATGTGAATGGTGCAGACGTTTTAAAGAAGTCCGGATGTTTGTGAATGATGATCCTGGCTGAGGTGGCTCGGAGCCCATTGTACTGTAGTCTTTCCTGTGAACATTCTGTGTGTGGAACACCTGATCCCGGAAAATCAATGTATAACTTGTCTCCAATTTGCGGAATTGACCTCAGCTTGGAGTTATTACCGCATCCCCATAATACAGTCTTGACCTCACTCCAAGTCATTTTTGGGCCACTGAGGGAGTTTCTGGTAGGAAAGTCCTTCAGATGGCATAAAGCAGGCATACTCAGGTACCTCGATGGTGTCCAAGCACTAGTGAAACGCTGGGATAAGTGCATTAGTGTAGCAGGAGGATTATATAGAGAAATAAATGTAGTTTTTAACTCTTAAGACTTGAACGTGCCTAAGAATTCATCACCTAGATGATACAGCGATAGTAACCTCAAACTCAAAAGCCGTAATGATGATTTATTGTGATTTATCAATGTTTGCAGTTATCACCATTATGTACTGTACATCCCTTCAGTGATAAAAGTGTTACATGATATCACAAAGTGCATTTTAATTGTCATCCAAATGTGTGAACTTAACCGCAACATGGGTCATATCTGAAACGAAAGAATATATACACACACACATATATAGTTAAATAAGCAGACATTAATTTTAATGTATACTGGATGATGGACTGAAAGGTGCAGTAGTAATGGGTACAGTGACAGCACTAGGTCACGTTCTTTGTGTGACTCGCAGTCAATCTTCTCTCACCTGTCTAATTCCCTATAAACATCCGTCTCGCCTGTGAGCTTCAGGTCCTGCAGAGGAAGTGAAGGGGAGGGCATGGTTATAAATGACGCAAGAGCAGAATCAGATTTGAGGTTTGACCTAGTTCATGCCTTAATATTTCTGCTTTATATCTAATATCACACACCAGACACTAACCATTTGACTCACACATATTTTACAGGTTGTACATCCTACAATATTCATCTTTTGAGAGATACACACTCACCATGTACACCGCATTTTGTGGAGAAGCCTGGGGGGTGGGGGTGGGGGGGGGGAACAAAAGCGGGGAACATGAGATTGAGGTATGTTTGTGCAGAGGTGATAATAGCTAGCAGAAATCACCTGTATCAGATCCTCGGGATTTTCATAGATGTTCTCCGTTTCTCCAGAGTAGTAAGACAGACTGCGCTCCACATCTGCGAACACACACACACACACACACACACACACACACACACACACAAGCAGACATGCATCTACAAAGACTACTGACCCTTATCTATTATGACCGATCAGGGTGAGCCGACAGTATTCAGATTAAAGCACGAATGGGCAGAACTCACTCCGAGGGAAGGTGCAAGGTCCTCGTCTCCATAGCAACACCCCGACAGCAACAGCAATCACGGGTACCAAAAAGAGAAGAATGGAGAGAGGCAGGAGAAGAACGGTACCGTCTGGAAGGATGCACAGGCAGACAGATAGATAGAGAAGGAAGTCGACAGGTGAGGGGAAATGTAGCAGGTGTCAAGTGATGGGAATATTTTGTAGCTCTTACCAGTAGGCTGCAGCAGAGGGACAGCAGAGTCGGTGGTTAATTTATCAGGCAGCTTAGTCACACAGCAAGGTGGTTCTGTAATAGGCACAAAGACAGAGAGAGAGAGAGAGAGAGAGAGAGAGAGCCTCTGTTCATTTCCATTAAAAGAGAGTACACAGGGTCAATCTTATTATGGACCAAATCTCAGAGTCTCTGCAGTGCAGTTACACACATAAACCCTCATATAATAATAATAATATAAAAAAAAATGGAGTAATATCATGAATGGAAAATCCTTAAAAAAAATCCATCTTAGTTGAGAATTGTTCTCTAAGGGTGGGAGGGATCGAAAGAGTGCGGAAGAGATGGAACGGCATTACGTAATGCCTGAGCGTATTCAAATTCCCCACACCATAATGAGGAAACAGGCCGAGCTTGATTTACATGCAGTGAGTTCACATGCAAAGGGAGATCCACCATTTCATGTATAATGTGATTCTGTAACAAGCAAGGGCACTTCAGGGATTCTAGCAGCTGGGGGAAAAGGTCACATCAAAATGAAATCGGAGCCAACCGCTTTTCCCGTGCTGCTGCGTTCTCTAATCTGATTGGTCTGAAGGTGTTGATTGAATTTTCTATAGCAGTAGCACTGACAGGTTTATAGCATTAATGCACTCTTCCTAATAAGGGATTGTTTCTATGGTAACCGCTCGCACGGGGACTTGTGTGGCAGACACTGCATATAATCAAAAAGAGAAATGTTTGTAAAGGATGAGATGGTAGAGATGACTGTTTTAGCTGTTTTGGAAGGAGTCTCCAGTTTCAGTGCAGTGTAACAGGAGTTTCTTCAGTGGTTTCTTGACATATGAGGCGATTTGGGATTTTTGTGGTTTCTCTGTATTGTGACCATCATGAAAGTTACTTGTGGAACAATAGGTGTTATAGCTGTGATATAAGAGGAATGAAGCACTTCTCTTGGGACATGCTGTTGTGTCTCACACTGCCTTGTTGATTATTTTTCTATAGCATTATTAGCATTAGCATTATTAATAAGCATTATTTTTGAGAAGTAACTTTTTAGGTCCTGTATAGGCTTCTGTGTGGGGCGTTCATGTCAAACCGGGACTTGTGATGAAATTTCCAGAGTAATACAATCATCCTTTGAGTGTATAATGCACTCATCCTTTAGTCATATTTGCTTTTAAATCCACTCCCTCCCACCCGTAAGTGTTTGGACTGTGCAGCAGGTTTTGGTTCCCTGTAAGCAGGGTAGCTATTCAGATCAGTGAAGCCCTCCAGCCCTCCCAACCCTATCAAAAATGACTTCATAGACTATGTGTGATTTCAGGCTTTAATAAAATTTTAATTGTGATTGATGGTAATTAAGGTGACAGTCCACTGAGTAAGTGAATGTAAGAACTTTGACCTTTTTAGTGACCCGTGGAATTCCACTCCCTGATCTGATCTGCTGCGCTGCTAGAATAATGATGTGCAAACTCACAGGCACACCGCCCAACACACACACACACACACACACACACTCTATATATATAAAACTCATTATCTTTCACTTTCTTCTTTCATGCACCGTGTTTAACAGTAGTATTAAAATGTTGTTTGTTCAAATTCCCCCTGTGACTGTGTTTCCTTGACTCGGTATTCCCCTGTTATTCAGCAAGCTTTCTGATTCCTGCTTTCAACCTCAGCCTGCCTATTTGTGGACATGATTATGGATGTGCCTGTGGTGACCGTGTCTGGCAGCGTATTGACCCTTGCTTAGGATTCTAAACAGGATTACTGGTGAAGCCTAAATGAGGAGATTTCGCATGTTGGGTCTGCTGTCTTTGGTTACCAAGTGTTCTGTTTTTCACAGCACAGAGCTCCCTATCCAGGCCATGACTTTGCCCGAAACATTTGCACACAAAAGAATCAAGAAACAATGAGGCGGTTGCACTGTTTACTAGTGACGTTTATGTCAACCTTCAAATATTTTATAAGAGAAGTGTCTTGAAATGTGTGTCCTTACCTGTAGAAGGCAACATGGCAGTGTAAAGGTATCTGACGGTTTGGCCATTTTGTAGAATCAGAGTGCAGGCGTACTGGCCGGCTGTATCTGGGGTTATTGGGAGATCTATTGTTAAGATCTTCTGACCAGGAACTGCAGTTAAAGGGAGCTGGCGTTCAGGCTTTTGGAGGTGCGACCATTTTAGAGAAGGGACCCTGGAAGGCGTGGAATACTCACAGGTCAGCTCCATAGTGGATGAGGAAGGTGTATTATAGACTGGACGAAAAGAGAGAGAAATACATAGATAGAGAGAGAGAGAGAGACTAGTTATTTAAATGTATAGAAGCATAATGACAGAAAAAGGAAGGTTAAGTTGATGTGCATTCATTAGCTAGGTGGATAGCAGACCGACCGGAGCTGACCATGACTGATTCAGTGTGTCTTCTTCCACTCAAATCAGAATCAATCCTGGCCTAATTGAGCCCACCAGTTTCCACAGTAATGGCAGAGCCGCCAGCGCCGTCAGCAGCGACTGGCAGCAGGTGTAATTACACATAATGAGATCTTTAATGAGGCCTACTAAAAGCCATTATATTAGAGTGTGAGAAACAGAGAGGGGGTCCTTGAAAGGCAAAGACATGATGGTGAATGAAAAGCAGGACAGGAACAAGAACGAAGGAGATAAAGGAGAGGGGGGAGAGGGGGGGCGATGGAGGACATATAAAAATGAATGCACGGAGAATGAGAGGCTGGTGTGTGCTGGTCACCGGTGATTAATTTCAGACAATATGTAATGCTGTGTAGACTTGATTGTAATTGGTCTGTGTGTTTGTCAGTATGGGGTGTGTGTGCATAATAAACAGAAATCCTAGTTCTTCTGACTAACACAACATTTTATATTGTAACACTTATCATTTTTTTTTACCGTTTAAAACGGTCAGTGTTGTGCCCTGGGTGAAAACTTGGTCATCCCTAAAGACCTCACACCGATAGCTGCCTGCGTCTTTTAACTCCGGCCTCAGGAGGAAGGAGAAGTTCCCAGGAAGCACAGAAGAGCGGTTGTGCAAGCGGAGGTGGGAATCCGACTGCATCGGGGAATCTCTCCAGCGGTCAAACTGGAAGATCAGCTGTGGATCTGATTTTAGGGAACCTACACGCCACCAGTAGAGAAAGACGTAGTCGCCGTTGATGTCAGGGCAGGGGAGTGTGACGGCTGACCGAGACAGAGCTGCCAGACTGGACTCTGGTCTTGCTGAAAAAGAGACATACAGCTGAGGCACAGAAAGTAGATCAAAGCATACAGATAAGCAATACAGGAAGAAAAACTTGTCTGACTTCCTCTTTGATATCAGAACCATGTGTCATGTAGCCTACAGTACATCACCCTTTACGAGTCTATTTCTCAACTGGAATGTACATTGAACAAAATAAAGCTATTCTTTTGTTCTGATGAACATTAGAAATAAATTAGTTCATCTCAGCCTAAATAATTTCCAGATCTTCCGGACACCTTGTGGTTCTGGTTTGGAATGAGTAATTGTTCACCTAATCCAGAATATATATTACTCATTCAAGACCAGAACCACAAGGAAATTATTTAGGTATATATACAGTATATATACAATATATTTCAGAATCTCACGGTGTGATGTCCAGGAAATTTATTTAGGTATATATGTGTGTGTGTGTGTGTGTGTCTATATATGTACTGTATATATATTATAATACACAATCATTTCTCTCATGATCTTGTATTGATGATGAGAAACTCGGACCGATACATAAGGTCTTCTCCAGTACAACCTTAATATTCTCAGTGAGGTTAAGATCTGGCCTCTATGTCTGTCGTTGCATGTATGAAAATGATTTCTCATGCTCCCAGAACCACTCTTTCACGATTTGAGTCCTGGAATATGCCTGTGTCATCAGGAACTATATTGATGGAAAAATCCTCGACATTCAGTATATGTTAATTATGTAGTCAGGTGACCTAATTTTTGGGGCACATAACAATGCTTTTTCTAATTAGCCTCAATTAAAAGTTGCTTTCTTAAGGCTATAAAGCTGTTTAGTCCCAGTCCCTTGATTAGTTAGTTGTTGTTGTTGTTGTTTTTTACACTATTTTTAATGTTTGTGTCATATAATGCTCAAAAAAATTAAGGGACCACTTAGTGGTATATCCGTCTGTCCATCTAGGAACCTCTGTGGTTCAACTAGTGGACTGTATAGTCCAATGGTGGCCAACTGTAGTAGGACTTTTCTTGGTCAACATTCCCATTACAGGCAATTTGGGAACACCATTTAGCGTTCTAACCTGCAGGTCTTTGGACTGTGGAAGGAAACCGAGTATAAGTACCCAGAGGAAACCCACCGAGCAAGGGGAGAACATGCAAACTCCATGCACACAGACTCTGAGACACATGTGGAAGCATGGTTGGGACTCGAACTTGTATCGTGGAGGCGCAATGCGACAGTGCTAACCACTAAGCCACCGCCATATCCTGCTTACACTTATACTTACTAACCATTTTGTCTTTTTTTCATCTGCTGTTTTGGTGAAGTTCAGAAAATCCCAAAGGCTTCTTAATACATTCTATTGCTGCAGTCTATAGACTTTCTTCCCGAATCTACTGTATTGTAGCCTATATTTATACCCTTAAAAAAATACTGGGACAGCCCTAATGGGGATTTCCTCAAAAAAAATGATGAAGAGTTATTATAAGTCACCACGTGCTTGATTAATGCAGAAACGCAACTGAAATGAAAGCGGATCAGCAATTTGAATAGGGAACTACTGGACAATGATGAGGCAGCAATAATATTTGGTTTGATTCACAATAATCCTTAGAACTGTACAGACAGTCATGTGAATAGAGCATGTGAGAGTTAGAGCAGAAAGACAGGAAGAGGAGCAGAGGCATGAGAAACCTATACTTTGATGCATTGTGGTCTCTGATGTGCTACATTGTTTGCGTGTGTGTGTGCGCATACAGTATGTATGTTGTGTGTGCGCTGCTTACTACCTACTCTAAAATAGCACGTTCTATATCCAGTAAGGAGCCAGTTTGGGATTTAGCCAGTGAGGGAGTGTGCTGATGGATGTAGCATGTTTGCTTGATGATGTAAAATGTTTGGATTAGCAAAAGTGGTTTCAGGCAGAACCAGATGGTGTGAGACTGATGAGATGGCAGCGTGTATAAGACCGCGAGCTGATCAGTGTCGAGCAAGGCTGAGACAATGCAGGCAGAAAGTCTTACCATATGTAATGTTCGTAAAAACAGGCGAATTCTGTTCTGTAATAAAGGAAAAGAAAGAGAATGAGTGTTTACTCCAAATTTTAATGTCCATAACTACCATTGGTCGCCATTAAACAAAGCTTAAACCATGACAAATAGTGGTATTATAGGAAAATAATATGATAGGTAAGTGTGATGCTGTTACCTCGTCTAGGTTAATTATTTTCCTATAACGGCCTGTCCTAAAGTGTTTTATATCACAGCAATGTGCCATCATACAGATAATTATATTATGAGTGCGGCATTTGCACCATCGTTGAACCCAGCACTTGAATCCTCTTTGAACATCCTCTTTGTCGCAGGTCTCCAACTGCGCTACAGAATGTTTACAGAGATGACACTATTGACAAGAGCAATGTACACAGGAGGATGAAGATGTTTAAATAAGGGGAAAACCAGCACTGGAGCCAAATCATGCAGTGGAAGACAAGCAACTGTGACAAAGCGGATTTTCAAAGAGAATTCGAGAGTCAGGTTCAACGGCGGAACAAATTCATGGCATGACATATTCATGGAGATTATGTTGAATAGTATCTTTGTATAGAAGAAGACTTCTGCAATTTGAATGACCTGTGTCAGTTAATAAAAAGTTATGCCCATTTTTGCATTATTTTCAGTACAGCCCTTGTATTTATTAAAAAATACACATCGTATGCAAGTTTCCGTTATCATTTGTGACCGCTATAAACATTCCTAAACATTACCAGTCACTTTTTTCAAGACAGTCTTTTTGCCGAACTTACCAAGATACTGCAAAGTCAGAAAACATAAAGTTACATCTTAACAAATATATCCTAACAAAAAAGTTACCGTTATAACAGTTAAAAAAATAATAATAATCATTAATTTATTCATTTAATCCACTATACAAATTCCTGTAAATTAACTGTTACCATAGTAACAAGTAATGTCTTCAAAGATACAGTATACTGTAAAGAAGTAGTAGTACAGTAGTCACATGGTTAACTTGGGTTAGAGTTTATAAAACAAGTGATTTGTTATTTTATTTGGTTTATACTACAGTTAGTTCCGACCGAGCAATCTGATTGGACAAGAAGAATTCCACGAGTGGTGATAATAAATGGTATGTATCACTCTGAGTCACAGGTATTGTACAATTTTTAATTACACTAACTGTCGGTTGGCAACATGGACGAAAGTATTGTAGGTTGTTACGGTCGGCAATACTGAGGGGAGAGCAGCTGCCTGCCAAAACCCAAATTAAAACCAGTCATGGAAGAAAACACATCTGCTAACATTATGTCATCTGTATCCGCTCGTTCCGCTTACGTGAGCTCACAGACGCCCCTGATTGGCTGTAGAGCCGTGATTAATGTGGGAGCACTAAGTACCTCTAACCCCTCCCCTCTGAGAGAGCTCGGCCAATCAGTTCTCTCTACACCTCCGGCTGCGAGAGGTTACAGCATCCCCCGGGAATCGAACTCGCGATCTCCGTATAATAGGGCAGGCAATTTACCACTGTGGAGGCCCCCAAATTCCATCCTAACCCTTGATCAAGGGCACTTCTTCGACCCTGTAATTTGGAAATCAGCTGATATTCTAAAGCGGAATATGTGGAAATATAAAGTAAATATTGTGGGTTTCCATGGTTTATTCTCCTCACCTTTTGGCTACGTAGTACAGTAAGAACTTAAAAAATAAAAACTGTCGGTTGCTAACCATCTGTCGTCAACAATAATTCCGCTAATCATGAAAGGATATGTGTTGGCAGATCAAAGTAACACTTGAGGCAATATAACTACAGGTTAAGTAATATCACACCTTGAGTGACAGATTGCTTAAATACAGCATACTGAATTACCATAACCAGTCATTCTATTGGGAAATTCAGGAAAGTGCATCAGGGAGCTCCTCTTTGTGATTTCTCAGCAAACATTACCTATTAAGAATCTGCCACAAGCCTGAATTAGAATAAAAAGACACAACAAATTCTGTTTATACGTCATACATGGGAACGAGGGTTCTTTTCTGAGCTGTGTACTTTGAGGAAATGTTACGTTCCACTATTGCTGACTGCCAGTAATCAGGTACGGTTTGTCTCTGTATGTTTGGTCATGCGTAGGACAAATACCAGAAGTAGTTTCCTATAGAGAAAAGTATCATGTAATATCCTGATCTCACCCATGAGTCTACACAAGAGATCACTGATTATCAACCGTTTTAGTAAAACTGAACCCGAAAGAAACATGTGGTTAACAAAAAGCTTATGAGCTTGTCTAAGGTTTATCGGAGAGGTTATTTCTGTCCTTGGTATGTTTCCATAATCTTTTGTTTGCACTCAGATTTTAGTATTTCTATCGAATCCATTATCACCTGTGAGTCAGAGAGATTTTATAAGCTTCTGATATTAACCACAAGTGCCTATATAGAAAAACGCTCATATGCTTAACATGTGTCTGGTCTTATGGAATATTCTCTACCCAGACACGATAGCGTCACCACCTTCTCTCAGACAAGGCAAAGTTTGGGAAATAGCTTTACTCATCTATAGGGATTTTGCAACTTTATGTGCTCATACACCGCTTATTAGGAATTCCTTATGACCATATTATGTACAGCTGCAGGTTTAGAGCTACATTTACTGTGCATATCAAACAACAGGAACATGATGTCAGATAGGGCTAGAGTTTTTTAGAAACTGCTGGGATTTTCACGCAAGTCTTTAAACACAATGATACCAAAAAAAAAAAAAAAAAACCTCAACTAAAAAAAAATCCAGCAAGTACTAGTTCTTCAAGTGGAAATGCCTTGCTGGTGACAGAGGTCAGAGGACAGTGGTCAGACTGGTTCAAGGTAGCAGGAAGGCCACAGTAACACAAGTACACACTCTTTCCAATATTGATGTTGAGAAAAGCGTCTCACAATTCACAATGCACATGTCGAATCCTGAGGTGGATGAGCTACAACTGTAGAAAATGAAACATTAAAAAAGATGAGGTGCTGTTTTGAAAAATTACTGATTTCTGAAATAGTCAAACCACCAATCATGCTAGAAACAACATTGATGGAAACCTTAAATAAAGCTCTCGGTCTGTATCTGCATGGGCGTATGAATTGCACTGCTGTAACCTGATTGGATAACTGCTGAAAAAACAGGTGTATATACTGTAAAGTATATACCGATAATTCATAACATTATGACCACCTGCATAATATTGAGTAGGTTCCACCGATTTGCCACTATAACACTGATGTGCTGTGTGTTCTGACACATTTCTAGCACAACCAGCATTAACCCTTTTCTCAATTTGATTTATACTAGCGCTTCTATTAGATTAAACTACACGGACCAGCCTGCGGTCCCCATGTGCATCAATGAGCCTTGGCCGCCCATGACCCTGTCGCCAGTTCACCGGTTTTTCTTTCTTTGACCACTTTTGGTAGGTCCTGACCAGTGCAGACCAGGAACATCCCAAAGGAGCTGCAGTTCCTCTGATCCAGTCCTCTAGTCACCACAATTTGGCTCAAAATCAAAAGTAGCAGTCAGTATCTGGTGTGGCCACCAGCTGCTTGAAGTACTGCAGTGCATCTCCTCCTC
>JAQMYJ010000033.1:9730982-9741878 GCA_030014305.1 Clarias laeviceps
TAAAGAGTGGATCAGACCACAGGTATCTTGTAAAGAGTGGATCAGACCACAGGTATCTTGTAAAGAGTGGATCAGACCACAGGTATCTTGTAAAGAGTGGATCAGACTATATCTTATACACGCCAACCGGATATCTTATATAGAGTCGAATAGACCACAGTTATCATCTATGAAGTAGATTGGACTTCATACATATATATATATATATGGAGTAGACCACTGATATTGCCTGATAAGCCAAGTATATGTTCCGTAAAAATAACAGACATGGTGTTAGTGTTTGAGAAGGGATACATCATACCACAATCTTTTCTTTTTCCGACATGGCCATGAGTTGATATCCTTGCTGATCTGATAGCGTAGCCGTCTTCGTGTCCTGAACTTAATCTCTGTAGGTGTTTGTTACTAATTCATGTAGAACATCAGAGAGATGATGTGCGTGGGCTTTATGACAGTTGTGTCCTGTTGTGTTCTCTCTGCGGTTGCATGTGCGTGGTGTCTGCTTCCTCACAGCTGCAGGGTCTCGGGTTTGATCCTGTAATCCTGAGCTTGGATTAAAGTTAGTTTTCCTTCAGGTTCTCTTGTTCATTGCTGCTCCGGCACACCTGGCTTGTTGCAGTGGACTGGCGTCCCATCCAAGGTGTATTCCTACATCATGGGTAGACAAGACATCAGATACAGATGATTAGTGAAGGTCCAATACAAGATCAGTGCTGTATCAGTCATTTATAGAAGATTAATGACATTTCATGCTACAGAATAGCTGATTTTGTTGTTTGTCCAAATAGCAGTTCTGGCCAGTTCTTGATTATTAATACCTGTTCAGTCTCTTTTTGGCAAATTAATTAATCATATAGTGCTGCTATTGACAGAACAAGCATCATCAAGCCTTCTGTACCTTTTTCTTTATTCCGTGTCCGTGTGTTACGCATTATACATAACCAATTAGCAGTAAGCATTTTTTTGCCAATTGGAACCGGTTTTTAAAACCCATTCTGCCGAGAACTTTAACACTGAAAGATTTTGCGCACCGTGCCAAAAAAAAAAAAAGCCTCAGGCTGTACCAGGTTAGAGATTGTGTTTTCCCTTTTAATCGATATATAGTCTGTGAAAAAGTGTGTTAAAGAACCCTTCAGGGTGAACACCCCTCCCGCCATGCCTATGCAGTTTATAAACCATAAGGACCAGCGCACCGTAACCGTTTCGTCTGGCTAGGAAGTGTGTCGGAGGTTTGTGCGGAAGGTACATGGAAATGGAGCGGTTAATGAGGCGTGGAAAAAAAAAAAAAAAAAAAGAAAAAAAAAGAACTAATTCAGGGAGAAATAATCTCCTGGCAGTTTTGAAGCCCTGTGCAGATAACAGGTGTGTGTGTTTTTTTCTTTTTTTTTTTTTTTTCTCATCATGTGTGCGTGTGAGCGTGTTGATCCGAGGTGAGAGGTAACGGCTGAAGTGTGAGCGAGAGAGAGGGAGAGAGGTGATGGGATGGGATGAGATGGGATGTGAGAGACGGGGTGTTCTTGCGTCTGTGCGTTTGTGCCAAGGGACAGTGCAAAGCAAAACTCCTGTTTTAGCATTGCTTTTAGGACAGCGTTATTCTGCAGGGACGACAGCAAGGATAGCAGAAAGAGGAGCAGAGCTTAAACCAGAGAGAGGAGCTGGATTTACACGGCTCACTGAGACATTCCTGTCAAGCGATGTTGGGGGGGGGGGGGGCGTGCACGAATTAGAATAACCGGTTTGTCTCATCATGTTTAAAATTGATTATCATTACCACTTGTGATGACACAGTAATGATGATGATCCCATTATCAGAAACCAACTTCTTCCAACCATTCAAGAACTGTTTGGTGATGAACAATAGATTTCGCAGCATGATGGAGCACCTTGCCATAAGTCAAAAGTGATAACTAAGTGGCTCAGGGAACAGAACATCGACATTTTTTTGGTCCATGGTCAGGAAACTCCCCAGACCTTCATCCCAGTGGTCAATCCTCAAGAGGCAGGTGGAAAAACATAAACCCACAAATTCTGACAAACTCCAAGCACTGCATTATGCATGAATGAGTTGCCATCAGTCAGAAGTCGAATAGACAACATGCCAGGACGAATTGCAGAGGTCTTGAAAAAGGGTAAAAAAAACCCGCAAATATTGACTCTTTGCATTAACTTAATTTAATTATCAATAAAAGCCTTTGATGCTTATGAAATGCTTGTAATTATACTTCAGTATACCATAGTAACTCAGTCATCGTCCGCTTTATCTTGGAGCTTATCCCAGGAGACTCAGGGCACAAGTACACCCTGGACAGAGTGCCAATCCATCGCAGGGCACACACACTCACACACTACGGGCAATTTGGGAATGCCTATTAGCCTAATCTGCATGGTCTTTGGACTGTGGGAGGAAACCGGACTACCTGGTGGAAATTCACTAAGCTCGGGGAGAACATGCAAACTCCATGCACACAGAGACGGGTCCAGGACCCTGGAGGTGCAAGGTAACAGTGCTAACCACTACACCAGCCTCAGCATAGTAACAAAAAGACAAAAAGATCTAAAAACACCAGAGCAGCAGTGTTTGTGAAAATTAATTTGTGTCATTCTCAAAACGTTTGGCCATGGCAGGATCTCACTGTGGAAAGGTCTAAATCAGGAGAGGGCTCCAAAATGAATTTAGATATACGATGGAAACCTGAGAAGGACATCATTAACAAGCAGAGAAAATGGGGTGCCAGACCAGAAACAGCACATCCCTCAAAGACTAATGAAAGGACAAGAAGAAAATGTAGTAAGACTTATTGATACTGCCATTAGACTTGTGCCAACATTACATGAGCTGAAGGAAAATCTGGCAAGAACTGGTCGCTCCCTATCCGTCTTGCACGAAATACTGGTGTTAAAAAAGATACCACGGTCTTAGAATTTCATAACACGGTACTGTACTAGCATTTTTAAATAACAGAAATAGCATGCATCTGTCTCTTTAAGCACAGCACGCACAGCAGTGAGGTGTATGTGTGAAGGAAAAGGCCACACCTGGCCATGTAACAGCTCACCAACCCCTTCTTTTATTATTTATGAGCCCCTCAAAATGTGTGTGTGTGAGAGAGAGAGAGAGAAAATAGCTGTAATTCCTGAATGGTTAATGCCACACATTTGTCAAACTTCTTGAATTAAAGCTGAAAGTCTTGACTTCACTCACATCTGGAGGGATCCATTTCGAATTCAGTGTGGTGGTCTACAGAGGTCAAATGCCAAACAATTTATTCTAGTTCCAAAATGTATGGGCCTGACTGTATATCACATTAAAAGTGGAAAAAGATCTGTTAAAACACCTGTACAATAAAGTGTAAGAATCAAAAAACTTCCATCCATCCATCTAGGAACCTGTGTGGTCCATCTACAGACCATGGAGGCCAATGGTAACCATTATATTTATACCCATCTTGTATGACTGTGGTAGGACGTCCAGTCAACATTCACACGCTACAGGCAATTTGGGAACGCCAATTAGCCTAATCTGCATGTCTTTAAGCTATGGAGGAATCCGGAGAACCTGAAGGAAACCCACCAAACACTGGGATAACATGCCGACTCTATGAACACAGACCCTGAAGAGGGAATCGAACCCAGGACCTGGAGGTGCAAGGCAACAGTGCTAAGCACTAGTCTAAAAATATAACCATTCAAAAAAGAGCATGAAAAATTCTTGCTAGTGTTCTCAGATCTTTGGACCCTACTCTATATTTACATTACCTCCATTCTAGTTCTTACCACTATATGTATAGGTGGCAGTCCCCTGAGGAGACTGTCAGGTGCAAGGAGAGGAGATACGAATGGATTCTTCATGACAGGCGTCCAGGGGATATCAATCTCTGCCGGACAGCCGGAGAACAGCGGTTCAAAGCCATCTGGGAATTCTATCAAGGTCCGCAGTATTTCAGCAGAATTTGGCACGGCGTTTTGAGCACTATCAGATGACTTAACAGGTAAGGTAGGTGTGCGGTCCAGCAGAGACTGCAGCCAGTTGGAAGCTTGTTGTGTGATGTTTTCAAGTAAATGCGCAGTGTCCCGTCCCAAAGCGCTCAGAGTGTCTAGCTGCTGTCTGGGCTGCACCGACACACTATCCACACCTGATAGAGAGCAAATGTGGGTTACACTTACCCAAAATGATACACTTACTAATCACTAACAGAACATAATGGTTAATGTCAGGAAGTTAGTGGTTTCAGATAAGGATTTAGATAAGTAATCAGTCATGGTCTTACCAGTGTATGCATTAATACACTTATAAAGCACACTTAGGGGTAACACTGGGTCGAAGACCGTGAGAAGACGTGATGGTGAGGCAGCAGGAATCACGAGTGTCACCGGGTAGGCAGCCATGATGCCATCGGGGATTCTCACTCCGTGAGACATGGCCTTCATTGAGACAGTAATGCAAAGGTTACCACCAGCACTGTCTCCTGCTACACACACACGCTCTGCTGTCGAGCCTGAGAGGAAATAGCCAGGGTAAGTGTATGCATTTCTAAACAGTATGAAAAAGATATTTTTGTATTTACATGAATTTGTGTACCCAGTAAGTTACAGTTCTTTAAAGCCCAGCAATAAGCATAGAAGCATTCTTCTAGAGCCCGAGGAAAGGGGGCTTCAGGGGCCAGGGAATAATCCACAGATAGAATGGGTGCATTTAATTCCTTTGACCAGCTCTTTAAGTAACTCTAGAACACAGAGAAATCAAGGAATGATTTAAATAATATACAGAGAAGGGTCAACATTTAAATTTAGAATATTTCAAATACAGGTAGTCCCCGACTTACGAACATTCGTAAGTCGGGGACTTATGGAGATAAGAACGGACCACGATTCTACTTCTAATCATGAAAGTCGCTCATGTGTATTGTACAAAAAATAGACACTGCAATGCACCAGATATCATATTTTTAATTATATATACTATTTTTATTGTCTTAATGAATGTATAAAATGTCCAAAGTCCGGTATTTTGTATGTATGTGCGTGTGTATTCAACGAATCAGTACGGGAGAAAGATGATAGAAAATGGCACTCCTGTAAAGATGCTCTAATGGTAAATAATCAGAGTTATAATCAATGGTAAATGAACAGAGTTCACAGTCCAGTACAGTGGAAAACAGCTCTGAAACAAAATAGCTCTGGGGATCCTTTAGGTGCAGTTTCTTTTTAAATGTGGGGAACGGAACTTGTTTGTAAGTTAGGGACTACCTGTACTGGAAGTGGACATAATACCAAGACTCAACAGCTTACACAGTAAGACTTTCACGCAAATCAAATATCTCCGTAGATTATTTTTAACAAACAGATTTGGCATACTTCATGAGATTTAGAGGTTTGTGCCACAAATCCGCCCCCATGAAAGTGGATGAGGAGGAATGAAGAGAGGGGGCCACACTGATGCCGGGAGCTACCAGAGCTTCCAGATCCCTCAGACTGAGAGTATGAGAGCAACTCAGCACTTTCCTGCAGAGAAAGATAGAGACAGATAATGTGTCAGAGGCTTTCATGTCACCTAGCGAATATGCTATGAATATACAGATTATGCAGGTAAACAACCACATCCACAGAGTGCAATGACACACCTGTCCTTGGCGTAGCACGTGGGAGATGAGACGCACATGAACGGGTCCTGGTCCCCAGTGGGCAATGGGAGGCGACACTGTGGTCGAGAGACTTGGGTCTGAGGCTAAAGGTAAACTCAGCGACTCACCTGGAATAGTCAGAGTCATATTCACCTCCGCGGTATCTGACCTGATCCTCGCTAAACCCTGGAAGAACAGTGACATAAAAAAGAATAGACAAATTGACTCAATATTGGCCTCAATATTGAAAATAGGCATTACTACTTTGTCTATATATTGAAATATATAGAATATTTACGCATAGGTAGTCCCCGACTTAGGAACATTCGAGTTACAAAATTCCGCAGATATGAACGGGCCGCGGTTCGACGAACATTCGTAGATACGAACAATTCACAGAAGTAGCTCACGGGCATTGTATAAAAAAAATAACATGACCATCAGACCTACACTATATGTGAGCCTTTGTGGCCCAAAACCATTGGCACAAATTTGGAAGCACACAATTGTCAAGAATATCTTTGGATGTTGTAGCGTTACAATTTCCCTTCACTGGTATGAAGTGGCCCAAGCCTGTTCCATAATGACGATGGTGTTCCTGTGCACAAAGCGAGCTCTGTGGTTTGCCATGGTTGGAGCAGAACAACTTGAGTGTCCTGTTGTTGTTGTTGGTCTTTCAGCTGCTCCTGGCAAGGGGTTACCACAGCGGCCCATCCGGTCTGCACATAAAGGTTTTACACTGGATACCCTTCCTGATGCAGAGATGTTATACAGGCCTGGGACTGGCACTGCATCCAGTGGCTGAGGTTTGGGCACTGGCTGGGAATCAAACCCGGGCCTTCCACATAGCACCTATCACTGAGCCACCAGTGCCCCCTGTACAGACCCCTAACCTCAACCTTGAGGGTGATCTGGTTACTTCAGCTACCTTACCTGACCTTTCTAATGCTCTTGTGGCTGAATGAACACCAAACGTCACAGCCAATTTAATAAATCGGTTGAGACATATTGGTGCAATTAATTGTTGTTTCCCAAAATGCAATAAAAGGAGATATAAGGCATAATCCAACTAACCGATATTAACTCGCTCTCAGTGATGTTCCAAAAGGTTTTCCAGAAGTGCATATCCAGGTTCTGCGTGATGCGTTCAAACTCCGCCCCCCTCAGCTCAGGATCTAGCACATACTTCCCAGAATTAATGACAGAGAGTGCTGCCCGTCCTATACATAAAAAACAACAACATTTTAATGAATCATAGGAAATGACAGTTACACTATGCAAATTAAAAAAGTTAGCACAGCCTATTCACATTTTTTTCTCAACTGAAAAAATAAATAAAAAACTGAATACATTGAACATTCAGGCCCCTTTCCTTTTTGCACAATTTTGGTATGACAGATTTACTTTGAAACATAAAAAGATAAGTACATTTTAGCTTTTAGGATTTTTCGTAGATAATCTTGTAGATCGTCTTTACAAAGATTTAGAAAGGCACTCACGAGTGTGTACAGTATCTCCCGCAATCCATAGCACATGTCAGAGCTATTTAAAGAATTCAAGGAAATCTCCACAAAATTGTGTGACGCAGATCTTGGCCAGAGTATAAAACCATTTATAAAGTTTAAGTGTTCACAGAAGCATCATTGTGTAATGGAATAAGATCAAATGACCAGAATTTTTACCAAAGCTGGTTTACCGGCAAAACACAGTCACTGGGTTAGAAGCGACTTAATCAGAGAGAATCCAGTGGTCATTAGAGCTTCAGAGAATCTTTTAAAGAAAATAAAACTGAATTTATTTCTGAGGAAAAAAACCCTACTACTAGTGGCTACTGCTACTAAAAATCCAACCATCCATCTAGGAACCTCTGTTGTCCAACTAGGGACCGTGGAGGCCAGTGGTATTTATTCCCATTTTGTATGACTGTGGTAGGACCTCCAGTCAATATTCACACACATATTCACACACTATGGGTAATTTAGGAACACCAATTAGTCTAATCTGCAAGTCTTTGGACTGTGGGAGGAAACCGGAGAACCCGGAGGAACCCACCAAGCACGGGGAGAACATGCGAACTCCATGCACACAGACTCGACGTGGGAATCGAGCAAGGCAACAGTGCTATGGCCAATAAGACATAACAAATAACATCATAACCAATAATACATTACTACCTTATTTTTTTTCTTTTGCTCACAGTATTCTGAGAATACAAGAAAAATAAATGGCACTGTTACCAGAGTCAATCGTTACACCCCTAACGAAAATCTTATTAAACCTTTTAAATGGTACAATTTCTTTGCCAAGTGTCATGTGTTATGCTCACCTATTCCAGTCTGCTGTTTGTTGTAGTTCTCTCCTAATGACACCATACTGATGACCACAGTCTGTAGGGAAGGCCTGAGAGATGGAGCGAACTGCCAAAAGTAGAGGCAAACATGGAATTCAATTAATCTCTAATAAGTGTGCTTTTCACACTACAGGTAGTCCCCCATTCGAGTTGCGAATTTCTGCAGATACGAACGGACCGCGGTTCTACAAACATTAGAGTTCGACGAGTTCACAGTCGAATACAAGTGGAAAACAGCTCTGAGACAAAATGGCGTCTGGGATTCCCCTCGCGATTTAAAGGTGCAGAGACAACACTTACATTTCAATACTTTACATTGTATATTCATGTCAAAAGTGTATAAGACTCACTTCGTCTGACTTAAGAACAAATCCGACTTACAAACGAGTTACATTCTGGGAGCACGGGGGACTACCTGTTTTCATTTGACAAACCCCCCAAAATCTTTCAGCCTTGTCGTGCATACAAACTAAAGTTTAGTGGTTTAGGTTTCAATATTACTTACAATAACCACTACAAGAAGCATTAATGAACATGCATGAATGCAGGGATCGGCCCAAAGCTACTGTACTTACCTGAAACCCCAGGCAACGCCCATAGAAACAGCCCTTGTGCATAGATGTGGACGCGTTGACAAATCTCTTGCTTAGGTCTTCGTTATCCAGTGCGTGGAGCTGCCAATGTTCATTGTTCTCAAGTAAGTGCTTTGCCAGGTAGAGAAGTGCCCGCAGCTGGCAAAACGCCATGCAGTACACCTCCATCTCGCGAGCATTGTGCTCCACACGGAAAAATATTCCCGAGCAGTTGGACGCGATGTAACGGTTCTTCTGGATTATGTGGAGCACACAGGAAAGGACCACCTGCAGACAAAAGACGGCACACAGATTGAAAGCAAAGGTTATTATTTTAAAGTAACGATCACGGTGCAACTTAAATCAGTCCAAATACGCCTTGAGTTACGTACATTAATCCAGACAGGTCTTCCTGTGTACATATAAATATTGGCACCCTTCATGCATCGATTTCTATAAGAGACAGATTTTAAACATACCTTGACTAAGGTGCGGTAGCCGTTTGCAGGCGTCTCTGGTTTAAAATCAAAATGGTGATACACAGCAGCAAAGCCACTGACCAGAGAGCTGGCAGCGCGCCCATGTTCCTGAATGCATCTCACTGTTGCCAGAAGGTGACTGGTGGCATCATTCTCTAGCAGACTTGCCTGCATAGAGATGGCAGAGACGGTTTCCTCGCACACCGTCTCCAGGGTACTAAATACAATGTGATGATCCATGCTTAGGTGACTGATGGGGAAAAAAATAGATTTTTTCATTTTCAACATAAAAAAAATGTAAACCAAGCAACTGATTTTGTTTAGTCTGTCTTTAGTCAATCATTACAATCACAGACTGTATAATCATCCCTATGTGAGTGATCTCTCTAATTACTGTTTCTGATATTAGTTGATAAGTACACAGAGGATTTTCTCCATCTATCATGACCTACTCAGGACTAAACACTATCACAGCAACATACACTCTCCTTATCACTTTCTGTAGAGCTTCAGTGTTTTGAAGTTCTTATGAAATGCAGAACTGTATGTAATCAATATTATTGTGACCCTTCAGAAGAACAATAAAGTTTAAGCTTTTTAAAAAGCTGACAGAATGACAAAACCAACAGCAAGTTAAGAGTTAATGCAAGTTTAATGAGGACTTTATGCAAGTAAGGATTCCAGGATAATAAAAAAATAGCAAAAAAGATCAAAATGCATTTTAAGATGTTAATGGTAAAACAATTCAAATGTTTTTTGTGTGTGTGTTTTATTTTGCTCTGCATGTAGTAACGTATTTGTGTCATTTTCTTCAATTTCTGAATAATGTGAGGGGCGTTCAAGTCAAACCGGGACTTCTGATTGTGCAGAATAACAGAACACAGTTAAGAGAGTAAAAACTCCTTTTACTCCAGTATTGTTCTAGAATGTAGAAAATTAAAACAACATTAGAAATAGAACGTGGGTGTGTCCAAACTTTTGACTTGTGAGTTGTTGCTTTTAAAGCCACTGAAGGAAAAAAACATTTAAGCATTAATAATGTATTAATAGTATGTAATAAACCTTATTTGCTCAGACGTGCCTGCATTATATTCTAAAACTATAGGCTATTTATTTACTTATTGCATGTCTGTGTAAACATAAACATAAATCCATGTTAAACAGCTTGATTCTCTCGTTTATGAAAACTATTAAAACCCTTAAAACTCAAGCTCAAATACAATGCCGGTGACACAGCATAAGCCAACGACGACTGAAAAAAAACCCCTATGTGCTTAGGGAAGCTTTGCCGGTGTGCATTAACGGGGAGGATTAAGGCTTCAAACTGTGTATTTGGGTTTTTGTGGAATGTGGTATAGACAATGATAGGGTGAGTGAGTGAGAATATGGGAATAACATTGCAAAAATGTAGAACTCTGAAAATAAGCATAAAATAATTTTTGATCATAGAAACAACCAAAAACAATAATAAAACATGTGATCAATAATAAACGTGCCTATGTGACACTTTTTTTTTTGCAGTCATATTGCGTGGTTGGTTAAAATAAGCTAAAATTCAATTCATCATATTAACTAGGTTGTGCTGATAAAAAGCACATGTCACTCTATACTGCACAATCATGTTTATAAAAAACAAACAAATTATGGCTAAAATGCTCTGAACTTTAAAGGCTACAAACCGAATTCCATGCGTATTATTTCATAGTTTTGAAAAAAAAAAACAACAATCGAGTATTGTTCTAAAACTTTCTTTCAGCTTCTCCCATCGAAGGGGGCGCCACAGCCGATCAATATAACAACTTGACATGGGTTTTGGACACAACCCTACCATTTATCTATCCAGGCTTGGGAGTGGCACTGCACTGGGGCGGGGG
>JAQMYJ010000033.1:9741978-9756504 GCA_030014305.1 Clarias laeviceps
AAACTCCCTGAGATGGCAATAGGAAGAAACCTTGAGAGGAACCAGACTCAATAGGGAACCCATCCTCATTTGGGTGAAACAGAGAGCAGGGATTGATCTGCAACATACTGTGTAAGACTGAAAGTTCAGTATAACTGGAGATGTGTTCAAGTTAATATGGAGTCCAGTTCGTTATTGAAGGCTCAGGTAGACTATAGGAAACTCCAGTCCTGAACTATGGAGTGACTGAAGTCACAAGTCCTCAGAGAACAGCTGTCTGCATCAACCGAGGACAGGACCGTCTTTGTGGAAAAGTCGAACCGTCCCCAGTCACCACATGCATCCCAGGCAGACCACACGGGGCATTCATGCGACGAGATCTCCAACCAGAAGCTGGACACTAGGATGAGTCAGACAGCTTCAGCGGGCAGAGGGGGTCTGGATCACTGGCAGCTCAGGAGCGACATGTAGAGAGAGACAGAGAGACAGGTAGAGGGAGAGAGAGAGAAGAGGAGAGAGCAGAAGAGAAGGAGAGATAACCGATAGGTATGGTCACCGTCAATATGTAATGTGAATGTATATTTACTGTAGAGTGCAAACGGACTCCGGCAGGACTAACTATGACATCATAACTAAAAGGGAGGGCCAGAAGGAAACACAGACATGAGGGCTCCCTGAGATGTAAAGCAACCAATCACTTCACCGTCAACAAACCTGAGTGATCAATGAGAGTGGGGAAGACAGCAGCTAAACATACCAGTTCACCATAATACTCTACGGCCATGAGTCCCCAGATCTGCTCCTTTACCCAAGGGAAATCTATTTACAAAAGTGCTTGGCTAAATAAATAGGTTTATTATTTATAAACCCACACACCCACACTATTACACACATAACGCGCGCGGGTAAGCTCTGTCTGCTCTAAGCCTACAAGAGTGCATTTTTTTATAGGTTGGACATGTTCGAGCTTGAGCCGCACCCTCACACCACACCTTCGCCTCATGCTTTCTCAGTCTAACATGCACGTGCACACACGCGCGCAAACACGCACTCTATCACTCCCTCTGGGATATTGAGGAAAAGCTGTGTGCTGATCTATATTTGTGCCTTCCAGCCCGACTTGTCTGTGTGCTATCTCACGTTGTCAATCATCACCTCCGCCCTTTTCTTCTGCCCTCCATCCATCTATCCGTCCATCCATCCAATTTTCCATCAATCCAATTTGTCCATCCTTCCCCTGTCCTCTGGTGTGTTATGACGCTGCATGGCTGTATCGTTCTCGTCACCCTCCTCTGCTTGCTGCTTTTAGAATGTGAATGCAATAAACTGGCCTTACAGGGAACAATCACTCTGAGGAGAAACGACACACTTGCGTACACACACACACACACACACACACACTCGCACAGAACACATTAACACATACGGTCACGTGACTCTGCAGTGTGAGAACCTGAAATTAAGCATCTGGAAATCACTTCCCCTCCCACCAGCGTATCTCTCACTCGTTTCCTTCTCTCATCTCTTTTTTCCTAACTCTGCTCTGCTTTGCTCTGTTCTTCTTTCTCTCCTCCTTTAGAAGCACCCATGCCTCCCTCCAATGCGGGTGTGGTAGCGGGCGCAGTCATCGGCAGCTTCCTGGCTCTCCTATTGGTCGGCGCCCTCATTGGCGTCTTGATAACCCGCAGCCGCCGGCAACAGCAGGGTTATCGAGGCAACAGCAAGGGGAACTCCGCCCCTTACGACTCGGTGGCGCGTCTCTTCGGCTCGTCCGGGAGCAAGAACGGCACGGGCAATCACGGCAACAATAACGCGCCCATCTACAAGGGGGACGTGGGGCTCTCCGAGAAAGCCGGGAATATCGGGGTGCACCAGGGGGGCGTGGCATTGGTAGAGAACACACCCACGGCGCAGGACATCCTGTTGAGCGGCGAGCTGGACGAGGCCGAGCGCAGGAAGTTTGACGAGCTGGAGGACGAGGACGAGCATTACGACCAGTTCAGCGGCAGCGGGCCGATCCTGCAGCTCCGCCCACACAACGAGGACCCCAGCCCCGCCTACCTAGACGACGACATGGAGTCACAGAGAGATGGCTCGATCATCTCCCGGACCGCTGTCTACGTGTGAGGACGGAAGAGAAGGGGAGATGGTGAGAAAGAATGAGAGAGAACAAGCCGAGCGGAACTAGGACTAGAGTGGACCTGCTCCCAAAGGATTTTTTTCTTTCAGTTTTAAGATTATTCATTTTGTTTGTCAAAAATGAAGTATATATATTAAAAAGAAATAATAATAACACACCAGAAAGAGACGGAAATGATGGCTGGATGGACAGATGGATGGATAGACGGATTAATCACGTGAATACGGGGCAGATACAGTATGGGGGGGGGGGAGGGGGCTGGACTGGACAGAGAGCAGAAACAAAAAAGGTTTATACAGTACTTCCTATTTACAGCAATGGTTGTCATGGAGACAATGTCTGAGAGAGAGAACGGAGACTTAAAATGTGCACACATCATTATACAAAACACACACACACACACTCTCTCTCTGTGTTTTTCTCACCCTTTCTCGTGCGCACACACACACACGCATACTGAAACACCAAGGTTATGATTGAATCCACACTGTGCTTTAGTGGATGTCTGTAATCATGGTTTGGTCAGAATGACTTATTTTTTTATTCTTCTTTTTCTTTTTTTTTCCTGCCATGCGACTGTGGAGCAAGTCTGATGAGTCTCTTGGTGTGACCTTGCTTCTCTCTCTTCCTTTCTCTTGCTTTGTGTCTCTGGCCCACTATATCCTGTCACCTAGATGATCGGAGGTCGGACTCGGGACAGAGTCTCTCCCGGTGAAGTGATCTGATCAAGCACTTCGCTTCTCACGTGATTGGACACACATCAAAGTCTTCATTTTGCCCACTGCACTTCGGTTCACTAGATGAAGGAAAGGCAGCAATTAAGGCTCTACTCAACAAATAGCTGTTTAAAAACATCATACAGGCTTTTGATACGCGGCTCGAGCGCACATTATTGGATAATAGCAGACGAGTGCGGCAAGTCTTTTGTGCGCTTATGAGATTGATCAAAGCGTCATCATAAATTCATCAGCCTTCGAGACACTTTATTACAGTTTTGGGGGTAGCAGCATATTTATAGCTTTAGCAGGATGGTTTAAACCGCAACGTGTAATTTTTGTTTTAGATTTCCTCGACTACTAAGGAAGTACAGCTTCAAATGAGAAGCGTATGAGTAAATCCGCCTAAAATTGTTGCAAGAACAAGAAGCACAAAAGATTCTTCCTGAACGAAACACGGAAGAGGTACCGTGATTAAACACCGAGATTAAATCCCAGGGCCGATCGTCTGCACACGCTTAATTAAGACAAATCACGTTACGTTTCTTGCTAACTGCAGTCTGTTAATCACTTGAAAACGGTTGTTTATCATCATAGCCGCGCGCTAGGACATATCCGGCCTGCTCTAAACAGACTCATCATCGCGTGAATGGCAGATCGTGACGATGAGGCCACGTTTCCTGATCCTGATCCTGATCACTGCCTAAATCTCTCGCTTAATTAGAGCCACTCTCAGCGATTCGTTCCGTTTATAGCGCCGCACGGCTCAAGCGCTCATCATTAATCACGATCAGCAGGTCGTTCAGCGTTTTGCTATATTTCAAAATGTTTTAATTGACCCCTAAATCAAAGAAGGGGGGGAAAAAAAAAAACATGGACACGAACGTATGCAGTCAATCAGTCGGCGCCGCTTCCTTACCAGCCGAGGATCCGACATCAATAATCCCGACGCACATAAAGCCTTGACCTTCCGTCTACGTGCGCGGGGAAGATGTAATTAATGGTGAAAATAATCATTACTGCTACATTGAGCTCTAATCTCTAATTGTACAAAGCTAATTAATCAACTCAATATTTAATAAACGCGCACGTCCTAATTGGTTGCCATGGCCGCGCGGTTAAATATATCTCTTCTCACACAGTCGGCTTTTTGTATTCCTTTCTTCTAATCTCTCCTTTTCATTTATCAGTGTTTGGTCTCTTGGTCTGAAGGCGGGCGCTATTCATAGAGAGAGGGGGAGAGATAAAGCGTGATGAAATTACTCGTTGAGAAAGCGTGATTGTGTTTGTGTGTGTGAGTGTATATATACATACATATATAAATATATCTATTTTTCGGTGTAAGGTGTCTGCAACATATATGTACACAATTTATTTTTCTTAAACGAAGAAAATGTGATAAATGTCCAAACATCTATTGTAAATAGGAAATTAGACGGATCGCTGCCTGCTCGGTGTTTCTGCCCGCAGATCAGCCCTAAACCGCCTGGCACTAAATGTCATCTCCAATTGAATTTTTATTTTCCAATCCATCTGTTCGAGAAAGAAAGAAAGGAAAAAAAAAATCAATAGGTGGTGTATTCACACACATTAGTGTACTGTAGGCACCTATTTTTAGTGAGCGGTGAAGTCTCACACACCTATGGAGACCTGTTTCAGTGGGTGATACAGCCACACACACGCACGCACACACGCATGTATGTGTATATATACAGTGTGTGTATACGCACATACACACACATATGTGAGACAGACTGTTAAACTGTGTCTGACTCGAGGGTAGTCATTTCCTCCAGGGTCTTGAATGCCTGCACACAGTGTAATTTAAACTGTGCATCACACACACACACACACACACACACACACACACACACACACAGAGTCCTGTAAATTATCATCGCCGTTGCTGCACTTGAATCTATAAGTACATCCCTCACTGAGCGCCAGCAAGGCATGCTGGGTGAAGTAGTTTTCCGAGCCATCCCGCAGCAGAACCAGGTTCAGATCCCTCTTCATGAAGCTGCTCGACCATCCTGTCAAAGGGAATCGGTTGCTTCATCCTTGCTTGCGGGCTTTAGTGTGCCCGCTGCTAATTAGCGGAGAACACATCGACCTTGCAGTGCTCAGGCTCCTCAGGAAGCGGAGCAGCCAAGGACGGCGCGCTCGGAGAATATTAAGGAGAAGGTGCAACAACCTCCGCGCTAGGTTTCTGCAATGATTCCAAGCTTCTTATCTCATAAGGTTCATTATTCCCAGAGATCTCTAGCGCTTCTGTTTCAAACCTGCGTGATTAGAATCGAAGCCTTAAATGTCACCTGACCAAACCTGTCTCTCTGTATATAGTATAAATATTATGAATATGAATGTGTGGTGGTGATGAAGAAAAATAAGGTTGAATATGAATTGATGTCACTTTGTGTGTACAGTGTGTGTGTGTGTGTGTGTATATAAGTATATATATATATATATATATATATATATATATATATATATATATATATACATATACATATGGGAAGCATGAAGGATCCTTTTATTTCCTCAGCTTTGACTGACTTGATTTTAACAGTTTTTAATTTGTTTTAAACCATCTTGTCGGTGCTCAGTGCGACCAGTGCTTGATTGTTGCGTTATAAATTTATGTGCTCTGATGCTTAGAATAATTCATGGTTCTGCTGTGCCCAAATCATGTCAGCGAACATTTAAAAAAAAAAAAAAAACATCACTAAACTGTCACATTTTAGGACTTGTTCATTTTTTTTATTTTAAGTTTAGGGTTGCCAGTCTTTGTAATGTTTTTTTTTTTTTTTTTTTTTTTTTTCCCTTCTTTTTTTTTTTATTATTTGGTTTGTAATTAAAGTATTTAAAAAAAAAAAACTAAGATCGAAATGTGAAGTTCTTGCTGTCAAGTGTGTTGTGCGCTTCTGCAAGTGTGTGTGTGTGTGTGTGTGTGTGTGTGTGTGTGTGTGTTTTAGCACTAACTGCGCATCACCTGTCACAGGCAACCCAAATACAAGCTTCTCAGAATCTAAAGCCTCTAATGGATTATGTGAAACAAGCCCATTCAAATACCAAGTACATGTCTGGCAGAAAAAAATAAAAAAAAGATTTGCATCATCATCCTAAAATAAAACTGGTATGTTTGTTATGAGGGGAATCAAACTGGGACTGTTGGTTGTACAGAATACCAGAACACAGTTATGAGGGTAAAAACGAACTTTATTTCTCTATATAATCCCCTGCTACACTAATGTACTTATCTCAGGGTTTCACTAGTGCTTGAATGCTATCGAGGTAGAAAGTTTTCTCAGCACGCTGGGGCCATGATCGGACTTCATGTCTGAAACGCTGGCCTCCCAGGAACTCCTTTAATGGCCCAAACTTGTGGAAATCTCTTGGAGCGAGGTCAGGACTGTACAGGCGATGTGGCAATAACTTCCAGCCGAGTTCCTGTAATGTGCAAGTGGTGCTCATAAATGATTGTGTGTACAGTTCCCGCAGACAGATACGTCTCCTTCACAAGTTGGCAACAAGTTATATGTTGATTTTCACGGATCAGGTGTTCCACTCGCTGATTGTTCACAGGAACGACTGCAGTGGGACAGACTGCAGTGCTGCCTTTAAAACGTTTGCATCGTTCAAATATTTTACAGTGGCTAAGAGTCTCATCCCTGTACTGTAACTGAAGTCTTCTGTAAATGGCAGAGTCCCGGGTTGACTTGAACATGTTTCTTTCTTTATTTCGTCCTTGAGCTAGGAGCCTGATGATTCAAACAGCCAGAGGGAAGCTTTTAATTACCGGCTTAGCACCGTTTAAACAGCTGTCAGACACTTATCACACATTATGTATTATTATAGAACTTAAAAAGGTTTGCATATATGGTCGATGTTACTGTAATGCACATTATTCCATAGAAAAATCAAACATTAGTGGTGTCCATGTTAAAGCCAGGATCTCTTCCATAGGTCGCTGTATCGTTCTTTGAGTGTCTGATGATTTATATGTATAGTCCTGTGTAAATTCATTAGCTAAGAAAGTAAATCTGGCATAGTTGCCTGGCGACCTAATTGACTCGGAATAAAAGCTAATATAATGTAATAAATTAGGCCTCGCTAGTTAAGTGTCTTCAGACAGAAACAAACGAGAATAGAAATCCCTGAGCAGTCATTAAAGCGTCTGAGAGGTCACGTCATCTTTGCTCCCTCGTTTTGTGTCGAGTCTTCGGCCGGCGTTTGGCTGCGAGCGGTGGTGGTATCTCACACACACGTGATTCGAATCAGCTTTAGTTTCTCCTGATGGATTTGATGTTTTGCTAGCTGAGAGTTCTGTGACTGCTTTATTCCAAACTCGCCTGATCAGTGTATCATTAATTATTTAAAGATTATTATGCGCTATATTTACAGCATAGAGAAGAGTGAATAGCAAAAAAGTTTTTTTTCTTTCTCTTTCTAAAGCCCTCACAGTTTGTAATCCTTCCACAGTGAATAAAAAAAACAAAAAAAAACACCACCTCTTTGTTAAAATTGCAGGGTTTTGTGATGTGAAAAATGAAACCATGATAGAGAAACCATGATGTCGAGTCTTTTTTTTTTTTTTTTCCCTTTTAATTTGATGCATTCAAGTGAAAAACAAAAGATGGAGAAAAAAAAAGGAAAAACAGTAAAAGACAGTAATTATCGTACATCTGTCGTCGATTAAATGATTCTTATTAACAGATAGATATATTTCTGCTTCAAGATTTTCTTGACATCAGCTTGGATTCATTATATAAATGCTGAAGCCAAGGTCTGCACAGAGCTATAAAAGCCTGTACAGGATGTACAGGATTTCATCATCAGGAGAGCAGTACCAAAAAAAAAAAAAAGTTTCTATAACATCACCGGGTGGAGAAAACGGGGCACCGCAGTGACATTAGCAAGAACAGGACGTCCTTTGAAAATGGATGAAATGGATCAAATCTTATCGGGGAGGCTGCTAAGAGAGCTGCAGCAATATTTAAACAAGAAAAAAAAAAAAAAGGCAAGTACTGCTCATTCTCCGCATGTGACAACACGCCCTCTTATCTTGCACACGTCTGTGGTTAGGGTTGGACGGCTAAACAGGAGCTTTATCTTACAGAAAGAAAGCAAAACAACCAAGCTCACAAAACTATGCTATGGTTTGTGTGTGTGATGCACCGTTCAGCCATAACATTAACACAATGGTGAATTGAATAACATTGATAACCCCAGTCAACTGGTGACGGCACTCGAGGCATTTTTATGCCTGTGAGGAACGAAGGCCAGCCCACAGACAGGCCAGTGTAGCGCAAATAGATGGAAAAAGTCGATGCTGACTGAGAGAGAGGTATCAGAACACTCAGTGCATCACAGTCGCTGTGTATGACGCTTAGCATGGACAAAGTTCAACGTTGTTGTTCCCTGTTGTTCAACTGAGGATCCATGTGATACACTACATGGAAAAATTTATTTGTCCAAACCTGCAATGACCTTGTATTCAAATATACATATACTTCAATATCATCCCATTTTTTGCAGCTATAAACAGCTTCCACTCTTCTTGGAAAGCTGTCCATACGATTTTAGCGTGTTTCTATGGGAAATCATGCCCATTCATTCTGTAGAGCATTTATGAGGTCAGGCACTGGTGTTGGACGAGAAGGCCTGGTACACAATCTCTGTTCAAGTTCATCCCAAAGGTGCTAGATGGAGTTGAGGTCAGGGTTCTGTACGGGCCTGTCAAGATCTTCTACACAGAACTCCTCAAACCATGTCTTTATAGTTGTTGCTGTCATGTTTTTAAAGGTCTTCCTCAAATTGTTACCGCAAAGTTGGAAGCGTAGCATTTTCCAAGATGTCTTGGTATACTGAAGCATTAAGATTGCCTTTCACTGGTGATAAGGGACCTGATTGAAACACCTGAATTCAATAATATTGAATAACAGGTTTGGCCAAATACTTTTGTCCATATATAGTGTATGCTGGACAAACGAGTCCGATCTATGGATTCTTCACTACGCAACCCAGAGTAACCAAAGGACAATGCTAATATCCTAGTGCCAGACACTAGAGCACATCCCCAGAGGTCTTGTGGAGTCAGTGGTGCCCCAGTGGCACAAGGCAAAACTATACAATACTTGGCATGTTTTGCTTTTTAATGATATGGCTGAATGGTGTATGTCAGTCACAAAAACAGGACTGCTTTTCCGTGGGTTTAGTGGTCAGCACTGTCGCTTCGCACATCCAGGGTTCGAATTTCACCTCTGACCTGTAAGAGTTTGATGATATCCCAGTGCTTAATGGGTTTCCTCCAGTTTGCACTTATAGTGCAAAGACACACTGTTTGACATTTTTAAACAAATGCACTAGGTCTATAATCGGGTGAATGAGTGTGTACTTCTCCCCCACAAACATACTCACAGGATGAGTGGTATATCTGAAAGATGGATGAATAGCTGGATGGAGGAAGGGATCGAGGGAAGGGCGGCTTTTCACTCAAAAAGCTCCAAACCCCAGGTGAAGCATGGTGGTTGTAGCATCATGCGTCAAGGCAGATACCCTTCTGTTTGGACTTTAGCTGCAGTCATAATACTCATGAATGGCGAGTGTGTGTGTGTGTGAAGGGTTACAGTGTCAAATTACGCGCGCACACGCATAATGACAGGCTGAAACAGAGAGGGAGAGAGAAAATGGATCTTTAACCTCTCTAATGAGACTTTCTTTTGCTTTACACGCGCACACACGTGTGTTATAAGAAACAGTGCACGCACGCTGTACACACGCGCTTACAAACACAAAATTAAGTGTTTTACACACACGCACGTGGTCACAGTGTTATCGTAAACAGTACACATGTGCACGGATGTTGATTATACCAGTAAGAGACGCGCAATAAGACCCAGCAGGGGAGACGATTTAACCACAATTCCGCAGCGCAAGAGAGAAAATAAATATTGGCTCAGTTGCGATCACGTGACGCTCGGCGTCAAAACATGAAGCACATGCGTGATACATGATACTCGGTACTCGTTAACCAAGACTTGCTTGTTTTTCAAGTCAAAAAGTTAATTCATTGACTTGAGCGCTTTAGATTAGACATTGCTATGAGAACATTGAGAGCAATGAGATATATTCTCATTTCTGATTGAACATCATGCAAATAATCATCATTATTAGTTGTTTAATGGATTAGAACTCCTCTTGTAATTGTGTGTGTCCATTATGTGGGCACTTGCAGGTCAGTGCACAGAGGAATGCAGGTTTGTTAGTTTTGGCGTTGGTGTTTGTAGGAGTAGAGTTACGAGTTAAGGAGAAACAAGCTGGATCTCTGCAGGGCTTCGCTCTGCTATCAAATGCGGCTTTTGCTTAAATTAGAGAGAAGCAATCTGATTCCAAATTTCAACTCTGAAAGCTGGGACGGTAGCGGTGTGATGTTATTCTGTCAGCCAGAGGCATTCAATTCAGATTGCATGTTTTTTAATAATATATTTTTTTTCTCCCCTTCCTCGGTCGTACGATACGAATGAATTAGCAGGTGACCCTGTTACAACGGTTAATACACCGACAGACATTTCTTCCAGAAGTAGCTCTGCCCTACATTCTGTCTCTAGCTGCTGCCCCCCCCCCACCCCCTTTACTTTCTCACTCTTTTTTCCCCCCTATCTCGCTCACACGCTTGTGCTCTCTTTTTGGAGTTGATGGGGTCAGAATCTTGGCGCGCTTGGCACACTTGTACATGTCACTGTTTGGAGTTGGATGATTTTTTTTTTTTTTTTTTTTTTCTGTGGTCATTTAGCCATCTGCCTGCTCTAATTGCTTTGGATTGCAACCTGGCGTGAGGACCAGATGCATGCCCCTCTCTTTCTCCTCTCTCTCTGTCTCTCTCTTGCTGCTGAATGTATTATTAATGCGTGTATTAGTCTCTCAGTTCCTGGAGGACAGCAGTGCACCAGTGGATAAAGCAGGGCTTGGTGTAGTTGAGCATTTACAGAGCTGTGTGTTTACAGAGTTGTTCGAGTGGGAGGACAAACAGAATGAGCAAAGGACAGAGTAATGATTTGTGGATGACTAAAACACCAGCACAGAACACATACACACACGTACTGTACACACACACATGCCCACCAGCACACGGTTTTCCTCAGGCTATTTGTCTGCCAGAATGCACACATTTATTTTATCCCCTGTGGCCTCTGGGACGAAATGCATTGTTTCTGAAGAAGATGGTCAGTAATAGGAAAAGCCTAACCATCACCGGAAAGAGCGTTTGGTGACAGTGTGCTCTGTGACTCATTCCGAGGACAGGGGTGTGTGTTTATAGATCACTCACTAGGCAAAATGCACAGACAGTCCTGTCTAGTTCACACGCCCATTCTTTCCCCCTTGCATGCTCTCCAAAAAAAAAAAAATAATAATAATAAAAAGAGAGAGAGAATCACGCAGAGCAGAGTTGATAAATGCGGGCGCGCCCATGCGTTTCGGCCCTCCAGCCATGCCGTGCACTCCCCTCGTCCTCTGTGCTAACAGTGGGGTGGACACGCTCGCACAGCAGGGGACTGGTTTATCCCAGACTGTTGGCTTGAGAGATTAGTCTGGTTCTTCGCCCGTCTCCCGTAGCGACGCCTGGGTTAAGGCATTATCTACAGATAAGAGAGAAATAGCCGACCCGTCCCAGTGGGAATTTTTTTTTACTGAGCGCAGAAGCATCAAGTAATGATGGATGATCAGTTGAGGGATCTAATGATCTTTGACCCTTTGACATTTAAGTACATGAGAGGCTTATTAAGGCTGGGTCTGACTGAAAAGCAGGTAGAGATGAAGATGTACATTTCAACTGGCAGGTTGCCATAGCAACAGTGACATAGGATTGGAACATGTAGTGTTCGTTAGGGGTTTGACAAATCAGAAAAGGAAAGATTTAACACATCAAAATAAAAAATTATTTGTATTGATGTTTTCTGTTAGGAGACGGCGCTTCAGGGTGGGACCTCATCACACCACCCTGCTGTGGATCACTTTCCTATAACTTATAACGTCACACCATGTTATTCCTTAATTTGTTAAAAGATGTTTAGAAACAAATAAAAATTTTAATTTTACTTTTAGAATTCTTTTTCCAACTGGATCTTTCTAGGAATTATTGGAATGTACTGAAAGCAGTAATAACAGTAAGAGTTAACTCTACAGAGTTCATTTGAAATAATCATTACATGACGATCATTAAACACTCTTTTGATCATCCGTGTGTTACTATTTAAAGTGGTAGCTCAGTGGTTAAGGCGCTGGAGTATCGATCAGCAGGTCGTGGCTTTAAGCCCCAGTGCCGACAAGCTGCCACTGTTTTGCCCTTGAGCAATAATGACCTTATGCTTAGTCCAGATATACATAGGCATTTTTTTTCATTCTCAAAAAAGCATCTTCATCCACATGAAAAAAAAACAGACACACAATCTAAGCAAGTCAAACCAACAGTTGTGGTAATATAAACCCAACCACAAAGCTATGTCATCCAATCAGGAGCCTGAAAAAAAACCCTCACTTGGTATGCCGTACTCTGATGTCAGACACAAGACAGCCAGTGTACATGGTGCACGCCCAAAACGCTGCTTTACACTGAAACAGTATTAAAGCCCTTAAAGGAGTTTAACACACAGGTCCAATTTCAGTGATCAAAAATAGACAAAAACGCCCAAACACAAAGTAAACCCCTGTCTTTTAAAAATACCCATGTACATGTGGACAAGGCCCAAGGGAGCTGTATCATCACCATATCTTTCTTACTTTCTTTCTTTCTTCTTCTTCATTCAGAAATATACAACATTTCTAATGTTTAAATAAAGAAAGCAGGCAGGAGCGAAATGGCTATTTAGATCAATTTGAATTTCTTGCAAGTATTACTGAGCTGCCTACGCACTTCTCCCACTTCTTGTTTTATACCTGGTAAATTAAATGATATTCGTTCTTTTTTAGTGGAGATAATGAGGAACTGTGTTGTAGTTTGGAACACTGGGGGAGACCCTTTTGTTTCCTCTTTTCATTTTCCCGTGCTTTTATCCGACTGTGTGCTGCCACTGAGAAAAAAGTAACCAGGACGTCTGATGCAATGTGGGAAATCGCCCCAGCGCTGGTACGTGATTGGCCTTCTGCCACAGCGGCATGCAGAGCAAAGAATCAGGGAGAGGACTAACACAGACGAGGATGTGTACCAATGTTGCTGACCTCTCTCTCTCTCTCTCTCTCTCTCTCTCTCTCTCTCTCGGTTTCTCTCCAAAAATCTCAATCTCTCACCCGCTCTGTTTATTGTCTCAGTGTCTCTGTTTCTCATCTCTCTCTCTCTCGCTCTCTCGCTCTCTGCCCCTCGCTTCTGCAGCTGCATTAGAAAAAGATCCTCAAGTTTTGGCATTGACTGAACCCAGTTCCCGCTCCATGTGTGAGCCCACCTGCGAAAACAGAGCACAAGATGAAAGAGAGCAGATGACTGCGTCCTCTCAGGGAAATAAATACACATGCACGCACACAGACACACACCCATTCACTCCGTCCCTTATGTACGCTAATACTGCCTGCTCACTGAAACACCATAATGGTCCTCTCATTGAATTAATATTGACCTGATTAATACTCAAAGTTCTGTATCTGGTGCCCAGGCCAAAAAAAAAAAAAAAAAGGGAACAGAAGGGTCAAATCATTGAATTGCATCAGGTAAAGATAACAACTAAGAAGATTTGAAATGGCTGGAACTGGGTTAAGAACACTTCAACACCATTATCCATGATGGAAGGATCAGGCTGAACCGTCAACTTTGTGGTAAAAATGTGATCAGAGAACAAAATATCACTTAAACACTTAGTGAAGTGGCATGGCAAAAAAAAAAAAATCAACAGTAAATATTCAAACCAAATTGATCCCTTGATCCTGGAGGTGCCACAGCGTTTAAAACATTTCCCTGTTTATTCTGAATACTTTTAAAAGTACAGTGGAACCTTGGATTACAAGCATAAATCGTTCCGGAAGTGTGCTCGTATTCCAAAACACTCGTAAATCAAATTTTCCCATAGGAAATAATGGAAATTCAAATTATTCGTTCCACAGCCCAAAAAAAAATAAATACATAAAAATAATTAACACAAAATATAAAGTAAAAATAAAACAAATTAATCTGCACAACAAAAAAAAAAAGTAAAAATAAATCCCGACAGATAAGTGTTTCCGTTTATGCGCGTGTGCGCGTGTGTGTGTGTGTGTGTGTGTGTGTGTGTGTGTGTGTTTCTCTCTCTTGCGCTGCAGAGTGTGTGCGCTCTCTCTCTCTCGCCTTTAGTGTGTGTGTGTGTGTCAGTTGTGATCACGTGACGCTCGGTGTCAAAACAAGAAGCGCATGCATGATACATGATACTCGTAAACCAAGACTTGTTCGTTTCCAAGTTAAAAATCTTTGCTCGTCTTGCTGTAGTAACTTTCTGACTTTTTCGCACATTCAAGTTAGAATCCTTAATCATTTTTAATTAATTCTAATTTCTCAGTACTTGGGAATCACTTAAGCTGCATTTAAGATCATATTTTAAAACAGAGCAGAACTGTGAAGGGAAAATGAAAGCGTTGGTATTTGACTGCACTATTTTGAACCCCTTAAACTCTCAAAACTCTGATTTGGTGAATCCGGATCTTCTCTCCTCAGTCTCATAACTATATATA
>JAQMYJ010000033.1:9756604-9769104 GCA_030014305.1 Clarias laeviceps
CTCATATCTATATATATATATATATATATATATATATATATATATATATATATATATATATATATAAAACTCGCTGCTGTTCCTCTGGAATTTTTCTTAATAACAAAAGCACGAACACAACTTCATGATCGTTCTGCAAGCTCTGACCTCAATATGCCCAACAATCCGAACCAATGTCTTGATTTATGGCGATGATGTCATACCGCCGACCCCGGCGCTCCCACATGCAATAAATGGCATATCTGGCACGAGACTTGAGGAATCTTTTTCTCCCAGCATGCCCTTTCTTCACTCCTCTTCTACCACTCCTACACTCCTCGTGCTCTCTCCCTCCCCTCCTCCATTCCTTTTCCTTCTGCTGCTATAGCTACAGGAGCGATGAAAGGATGGGGACGGACGAGTGCGGGGAAAAGAGTGAAATAATCTGTCTGACAGCCCAGCAGAGCGCACGCATCTTTTTGCCTCTCTCTTCTTCTTCTGCCCGTCTTTCTCTCCAGCGTTCAGCCTTTTATGGTGCTCGTTATTTCTCGCTCGGCTAACTCAAACCCAGACCAGAGAGCAGAAAGATCAAGCCCCGACGCAGGGCCTGCTCCTTTCAATTCGCGTCCTCTGCCTCTTTCACACCACAGCGCGAAAAACAACTCGCCGACTCGCAGTTGCGGAGTATCGCTAAAACATCAGCCGCATTGATTGCTTCACTGTAGCTTTCAGTCATCTGTGGCTTACCACAGCATGCTGTTGTATTAACTCTGCAGCACTCCATCAATAATGCATATACACACTCACACACACCAAATTTTCTGTGACATGTTCACAGATATAATTACATGGTTCAGGGAGTGTTATTTATAAATTTTTTGGTATTTTGGTGGAATGCAACAGAAACGGCATTTAATGTCATTTTCTAGTGTGAGAGGCCACGCACTTGTCCCGAGTCGCTCTGCGCTCTGTATGTGTGTGCATGCATGAATGCGTGTGTGTTTATATAAGAGAGAGCCCGTCTTATATTTGCCAGGTCGAGCTTCAGGGGAAATTCTGTAACACTTGACCTGTTTCACTGAGTCACAGAAGGAATGTGGAGGAGAAGAGGACAGCGAACGAGTGCAAGGGAATTTCAGAAAGCGAGTGCAGAGAGGAGAAAGGGTGGTGGGGTGAAGTGATAGAGGGTGGAACAGAAAAATAAAAAGGGATGGAAGGGAGAAAAAACAACAGCTGGGAAAGCTAGCGGGCAGAGAGATGATGCCTCTATTTCCTTCCTTTTTTTTTTTTTTTTTGGTCCCCGTCTGTCTCTCTCCTCACACACATCCTCTCTGTCTGTCTGTTGCTCTCTTTTTTTTTAATTTTTTTTTTTATCTGTCCTTAGTCCCAAGCCACATGGTTCTTCCTCTGTCTCTTTCGGCAACAACAGACCGTCATATTGCTTATGACCACTTAAACACACATTCGCACCGTCACTTATTCATCCATGCATCTGCTCTGGCTGTGACTCACCAGGTTTTAATAGTGAGAACATGATCCAAGATTAGACTTTCATATTTTTAACATAACATTATTTCTGATGAATTTAAAATATGACCACTTGCACATTACAGAAACAACTACAGTCCTGAACCCGCTCCAAGTGATTTCCTCATGTGTGGGCCGTTAAAGGAATTCCTGGGAGGCCAGTGTTTCAGGCTTTTTTTTGGTTGAGAAATCTTTCTACCTTGATGGTGTCCAAGCACTAGTGAAACACTGGGACAAGTGCAGTAGTATAGCAGGTGATTATATGAAGAAATAAAGTTAGAAATAAACTGTGTTGTGATATTCTGCAGACTCAAAAGTCTCAGTTTGACTTGAACGCCAGTCATATTCAAATAGACCATATGCTCATATTTTGCATATGCTACTGTATTATGTTCAGTTTGTTAATACAACCCACAAGAACCTCATTTACATACCGCTTCCTTTTTCTGAATCGTCTTTCCCATTATACTGAACTTTCAGCCTCATAGCACACAGTATATAGTATATAGGATTCTTTAAAGCTGCTTTGCGACAATGACCGTTGTTAAAAGTGCTATGCAAATAAAATTGAATCGAATTAAATTAACCTGAGCAACACCATTCATCTTGTCGTGCATGCTATTTGGAAGCACCATAAATCTGGGCCGCTGTATTTATTGCTCATTCACAAACGCGCACACACACACACTCTGGCTCTGGCACTCAGTCATTACGCACATACAGGCAGTACAGACAGAAACGGGCTGATGCTTTGAGCTGCGTGTGCGCACTCGGAGCAGCATGTTGATGGGTTTGCTAGAGTGTGGATGAATATGTTTTACATGCAGCGATGATTAGGGCGCATGCTTCAGTTAATCTGCCTGATTAATGTGTGTGAGTGAGTGTGTACACGCTTTGGCAAGAAAAAATTTATTTTAGTTCCCCCTACCACCACCATTTTGTCCCACTGAGTGAACCTGGATTTCAAGTATCCCATCTCTGTCTGTCTGTCTGTCTATGCATCCGTGTACAGTTTAAGCCCAAAATATACGCACATCTATGCTGGAAAATATTCAAGTTTTGTCAATTTGGAATTGTGCTTAGCATTATTTCAGCCTTAATTCACTATACAATCTGGTATCAAAAAGTTTCGTGACTAGTTTTGTAACATGCCAGCAGACAAGCACCAACCTTCATAAGTCAGCGTGCCAAAAGACATCATCCTGAGTACTTCGGGAGCTGTGCAACTGACGCTGTTCTGACCATGTGCTTTACCGTACCTTTTACCCCCCCCCCCCCCCCCCAAGTTAGAACAAAAGGCGAACATTTAAAATTCTGTGTGAAACTGAGCAAATCTTCCACATCGTGCCATTTGTAAGTTTATGGCGATGAGTCGTTAGATGTGTTTTAAGTGGCATGTGCGCTTAGAGAGCAGAAGAACATCACTGGAAGACGACAATAGAACAGGAAAACCTTCAAGTAGCTCAACCCCCGAAAATATTGAAAACTTTCGGAAACTTGTGCATGATGATCATCAGAGAACAATCCACAATACTGCTGCCATAGTCGGTGTGTCATAAGGAACAGTTCAGGCAATCCTCATATGTGATTTGAACCAAATTCATACCCAGGAGCAGAAAGAACCTCGCATTGAAGTCTATCAAGAACTCCGTCAGAGCGCCATGGATGACCCGACCTTCATGTTGACTGTCATTACCTGTGATAGAACTTGGGTGTACCTGAGACGAGGCAATTTCTTCACAGTGGAAAAGCCTGTCATCTCCACTTTTCCATGACCGGAAAAGGCGAGGCAGGTCGGCAGCTCGACCAAGTGCATGCTTATTATCTTTTTCGACATCCGCAGCATTGTGCATCGAGAATCCGTCCACAGGGGCCGAACCGATCACGGTGAACGTGATTGAAACTGTGGTTCGCAAATCTCGAAACATTTTGATACCCCTTATATCAGATATATTCCAATGCATCAAAAGTTTACACACTTCTAGTTAGTTGACCATCTCTATAAACAGGCCAGCTAGATTCCAGCACTGAATGCTTATTCTTTTGATGTATAAGTTTCTAATCGGCCAACAGTCATAGTTGGGAGTTGAATAGGAGTACACCCGTGGCTGTTTTTGCCCTGGATACAACAGGCAAATCCAAAACTCACCTAAGGCCTCAGTTTCTGATAAATAAACGCACTGCCTCAAAGCAATAAAAAGGCGTCCAGGGAACCTGTGTGTTAATGCACCTGGTTCGGTAAACACCAATATATCTAATTGTAGGCAATTATCTAGCTTTAGCTGAACTCAGCGACATTGCAGTCGTTATGTTTATTTATTTGATGAAGCACAAGTCCGGAGCCAGTGCTAATATACACCATGATTAATTGTGCCGCTCTGAAAACATAGTAATATAGTGTATTTCCCAAGAAAATTTATTCGTTTGTTTCTTTAAAAAAAAAAAAAATTCATGCCGCTTATCCTGTGTATGGTTGCGCCGGGCCTGTAGACTGGACCAGGAAATGTGGGGCGCAACATGAGGGATACCCTGGATGGTGTGCCAACTTATCACAGGGGACAGTGTGTGTGTGTGTGCGTGTGTGTATGTATATACACTTAATCATACACTGTGGAGACACCAATTAGTCGACAATGCACGTGTTTGGACTGAGGAGTAAGTATGAGTAAGGAGCGTCTGTAGAAAACCAGGGAGACCATGCAAACTCAACACAAACAAACACACACACAGACCAGAGGAGAGGTGAGATTTATACCACCACCCCTGAAGGAGTGATCTAGTGACTCACTGTGTTACTTTTCCCCTGATACGTCTCTGTAAACAGTATCTATACAGAAACCGTACTATATTATATCCATATATACTGTAGGTTCAATTCCCGCCTTGGGTCTGTGTGCATGTTCTCTTTGCATGTTCTCCCCGTGCTTGGTGGGTTTCCTTCCACAGTCCAAAGAAATGCAGTTTAGGCTAATTGGCGTTCCCAAATTGCCCGTAGTGTGTGAATGTTGACCGGAGGTTCTACCACGGTTGTGAAAATGATAATAAATACAATGGTCACCATTGGCGTCCACGGTCCCCAGTTGGAATACAGAGCTTCATAGAAGGATGGATTCATACTGTATATAGTATAGTATTATAAGTATATAGTGTTATAAAAGTCTAGTAGTTTCGATTAAACTCAGAAGTGCTGTATGTTGCGTTCACAGCTGATGAAGGTCTTTTATCTCTAACATCCAGAAACTCCTACCTTTCATTTTTATTTCATCCACTTATATACACTTCGTGTGTTTTTCTGTCCATTACATCATTTCAGAATGCTTGTTTTTCGTGGGTTGCATCTATGTGCATACTTATGTTTGTGTGTCTGTGTGTGTGTGTGTGTATGAGAGATTTTAAATGAGCTATGTTTACCCTGCCTAACTGCAGTCTTGACCAAGGTCATTCACAGATTACCCACAATGCCCTACAGTTCAAAGAGACTCCTGGTCTGTGACATCCTGTGTTATCTTGCAGCTTTTTATCAGCCTTGACATTTACTCTTTTATCTTTTACATCCTTACCTACCATACACCACACACACACACACACACATACACAACTTAGCCCTAGTCAAAGCATACCACGCAAGTGCCATACTGCATCACTCAACGATTCTATCATATGTTTTTATAGTGTGGGTTTTTACATTTTTTTATTATTATATTTTATTACTCTCACTTTCTCATGCAGCTTTGCAGTTCAGTGTAGCAGATCGAATGCTTTTAATGACCAAAGCAATTTCACAGAACAGGTCTTGCACACTCTCACCACATGTGAACCTTCGCACCGAGTTCTCATGAGTGGGGGGAAGAAACAAAGGTTGGTTTTGGATGTGACCTGAAACTCTAACCTTTTCAGCAGAGCTTCAATCACTAGGCAGAAAAATGCAAGGATTCATATAGCAGCCATTGTTCTGAACCAGTCTAGCAGGAAATGCTCTCTCTCACACACACTATGCTGCATTTTGGTTTCGGTAGCTGATTGTTTCAGCTGGTGATTTGTTTCATGTGTTTGGAATCACGATGAGTTTATTATTTTTTTTTTTTCCTTTTTTTTTTTTTCCTCTCCAGATAGAAACTACCGGGTAATCATGAGTCACGCGTCCGGGAATGGTTTGGTGAGCCAAGCCGGTATGAATGTGTTGAGTCATGGTTTTAGGCTGATGCCTGACCTGTGAGGCCTCGTATCACTGATCTTATCGGAGTGTTTTTATAGCTCACCACTTACTCTCTGAGTGGATGCTTGTTTGTGTCACAGTTTGTGTACCCAGAATAAGATTTACTAATAGCACGTCCTGATAGCACGCTAACATACATTTTTTCTGTGTTTCAGTGATGTAAAAAGAGTATTGCACATTTTTACTTTTTTGTTAGTCTTATCAGTAAAGAACACCGATTGCAGTGAAATGACATGAAGTCTATTATTCATGTATCTGATGCTGGAGATGGAATCTTCTAGGCCAGAGTGAAAAGTGTTTAACGGTTAGCCCAATCTCACAGGTCACAGTTTCTACATGCCTGCTTCAGCACATTGCTCCTGTCAGCGGAGTGCCAGGAGACTCCGGTACAAGCCTTAGCTCTTTACACTCTCGCCTGTGTGTTTTGTTGACCTCGCCGAAGAACAACCATCGAGTTAATTCACAAGGTTAGAGAAAGTATTTTCCTCGTGTTGGCTCAGAGAAGGAGCCTTTTTTTATATAAACATTTTATTTATGAAATGAGATGCCTGTCGCTGACCGATAAAGAGTTTGTAGAAATGGTTAAAAGGTTGAAGCTAAAAATCAGCTGATCAGCTTTAATGTAATCAGTGATATTATTATTATTATTATTATTATTATTATTATTTCAGATGGATGCCCACATACGTCTACCTGCAACAATGACGAACCCCTTAAATGTTTTTAAACTACAATTTCAAAATTTACTTTGGTGTGACAGCATTATATGGTATTGGTTTCCACTGGATTGGTGGCTAAACTTGAGGAAATTGTACAAAATTCACCGAGTTCACAGCAAGATTTTGAGTCTGCTGTCATTTCATCTTATTACAATCATTAAGAAAGAGCGGCTATAGGAAAGATTGTTTATTGTTTCAAATACACTCCCTGTTCGGTAATCAGAGAGTGAATCACAGATGAGGAATCGAAAAAGTAGATCTGATTAAGTCTTGTCTTAAAACGACTCCACCGCGTTAAAATTTCTCATATACCACTTCATTGATGAAAGTATTAACTGATATATTAACAAATATTCAGTTTAGACTTTCTAATGAATATCTATTGATGCAGGTGTTTGTTTACATTGAACAAGTAGCTTATTAGTAACTTATTTTAAGGTAGATTATTAAATCTCACACATAACTGTTCATAGCATCGTTTTAACTCAACATTTTGATTTCATTTATGGTGCAGGTTTAACATCTGGCAGATATCTAAGTATTGCAAAAGGTTCATGAAATTCTGTCCAGACAGTTTTGCTTGATGCTGTAACAAAATTAGGACAGGACAGGTTTTGGGTCCTCCAATGTATGAAACGTAAAAATATTATTGAAAGAGCGAGTTCTGACCAATGTACAGACAAAACCGACTTCTCCTATGAATCTATTTTTATAGATATTAGCCTTGTTCGAAGTACCTTCGTCTGTGTCATGGTTTTATTTAGTTCAAAGGAGCGTCATCATGAGCGTTGACTCGACTCCATGTCCTGAGTTGCACCGTGGTTTCTGTGACACAGAGAATACCACGACCTCTGAGGTGACATCAAGAAGACAAGTAAGCGCACATACCAGTCGGATTGAAAGCTTACACTTAGCCTTTTAGGCACGCTTTGCTTTGTGCGCTGCTTCGCTGCTACCACGTGCTGTTCAGTAAGGAAACATTCACACACTTTGATGCACGTTTCGTGCCCTTGGCAAGCTTTCGCGCTTTGCCTACCATCAATGCTGTTTTCATCTCGGATCAGCAGTCTGAATATTCAGTCATCTGAATAACAAAGGAGGCACTTGATGGTTTATACAATTCCAGCCAATTTTATGTTCAAACAGGTAACAGTGTGTGCTGTGCATATCAATTCTCTCCTCCATCCTGTTTCTACCAGGACTCCATCTGTACTGTAGCAGCTGGGAAAGGGAATAGAAAAAAGCACCGCTGTATTTGATGGGGCAACATATGACGCCTCTCTCTAGATGGCGCCCTAGGCAACTCTTTAAGACTTTTGCCAAGCGCTTTAAACTACGACATAAACTGCTTCTTGTTCCGTAGCCAGTTCATCCGTTGCCAAACACCCACTTGGTATTTAGCGACTACAAACAGGATCATTTGTTAAATTTATACTACACTGGCGTGGATGAGAGCAGGCAAAACCTGACACAGCCCGAGGCAATGGATGCACTTTTACAGACGGAGGTTTTTTTTCTTGATGAAACACAAAGGCAGGGCTGTTTCTGTCTGCTACAAACAGAACAACAACTTTTATGCAACATGTCAAATGGTACTAGTTTTTTTTTTTACGCGCAAAGTAGTCCAGCCAAGATGTCTGGTGTTCAAAGTCTGTCTTTGATTTTGCACTGCAAATGTAAAATTGCTGAATGCTAGTGTAGCTAATAACGATAATTTCAACAAATAAATATATTCATAGCGTCATGTTGCACATCTCGTTTCTAAATAAATGATTTTATGAATGAGTTCAGATCGTAATAAAGTTTAAACTTGAGGTATAAGTTGATATTCTGGTTTAGGAAATTTAAAAATATTAAGGAAGAAAAAGCGGTTTATGTTTATTGAGTATAATCAATGAAAGAATATGGTTTGGTGTATAGATACACTTTTGATTGGTCAGAATAACAGAATGCAATTCGGAAAGTAAAAATGTCCTACTTAAAAAAAATAAATAAATAAAAATAAAAAATGTATTCCTCTATATAATCCCCTGCTACGCTAATGCACTTAGCACAGTGTTTCACTAGTGCTTGGACATTATTAAGATAGAAAGTTTTTCTCAGGATGCCAGAGTCATGATCAGAGTGCGTGCTTATCGTCTGAGACGCCGGCCTCCCAGGAACTGCTTTAATGACCATGTGGAAATGGCTTGGAGCAAGCTCAAGACTGTCCAAGGGATGTAACAATACCTCCCACCCGAGTTCCTGTAATGTGCATGAATGACTGTGTGTACAGTTTCCACAGACAGACGTGTCTCTTCCACAAGTTTGCGACCAGTTATCCGATGATTTTCAATAGTCAGGCCTTTCATGGGGTCGTCATTCATGGACGTACGGGCTTCTTTTAAACGTTTGCACCATTCAAATGTTTTACTGCAGCCAAGAGTCTCACTACAGTATTGAGCTTCAAGTCTTCTGTAAATATCAACCTTTTTCACAACTTCATTCATGTGGAAATTTTATCACAAGTCCCGGTTTGACTCGAACACCCTAGTGTGTCATATTTTTCATTATCTGTTAGCTATAGTACCGTTGCAACTGCAAGAACTGACAGTAGAAATGTCATGGCAGAGTGATTACATTTAGATTAAAATGGAGAATCTGATCACTATTTTGGTTTCTGCTTCTGCCCCCCTCAGACAGCATGCTGGGTTTCGCACCAGGCTTGAGTACCAGAGCCTTTAAGGCAAGTGGCAGCTTCGGACTTGACATTTGTTACGGTCCAGCTCTCAAGTGACTGGTGCCAACTCATATGAAAGCTAATGTAATCTCACCTTACATAAATATATAAATATGCTTAGCACCGCCACATCAGGTCGCATCAGGTTCGAGAAAGAAAGCCTCCAGTGCCTTTACCTAATCGGCTCTGACAGTAGCCTGTTCTGTTAAGAGGTGAGAGAGAGCAGGCTCCTGTGAACAAGCCAAAAAACCCGCCGGAGCTCGACGTTCTCCTTTTATCTCCGTCCGCCTCGCAGAATGATGAAAACGTGAGACGTGCTGATAAATTTTTCAGAGACTAGCTCATATCCTTTTAAAGGCTTGATCTTGTATCGTTAGTGTTTCCTCCGGTAAGTGCTATTAGCCCTTGAGCCACGTCAGGAGTGAGCAAGAGGAAACGTCTTCTGTGCCGAAGATAGCTCTGTGCATACGATGTGAAAAGCCACAGGCAGGCGTTTCTATAAGTGGCGTGTTTAGCAGCTGGCCCATAATCAGGACAAAAGAAAAAGGAATAATCAGGACGAATACTTGTGGACTGAGAAGCGTGTATGCCACCAGTATAGGGACATGCTCCTTCTGGATCTAAGTAAGTTTAGTGGCATGTTCATATCACATTATTAATACGTGATCTTCTGGGACATCTAACGTGATATTTGAGTTTAAACTTCCTTCCTTGACAAGGATTTTCACCTCAGTTGAAAATTATCATAATGCTGATCAACAACCATCTAAAAGGGACACCGGTAGGAATTAACCCTTAGTTCATATAGACGCAAATGACATTTGTAATTATTTTGTAATTCTGTAAGTATCACTGTTATAATTTATTTTATTTTTTTTAAAGATTTTGTTACAATTATAAACAAACTTAATTAATTAATTCGCTCCTCCCATACAGTAGTAACTATTTGCTGTGCTGTGTAAATAGATTAGAGTGCACCACCTATAGGACTAAAGAGGAACAGCAACATTTTCCCCCTTCAAATGCAAAATAAAAATTAAATAAATAAATAAAATCCGTTTTAGATTTTGCCGCCGGTTTGGCGATACAGGAATTGCCAGAGAAAAGAATGGCGATATGTAACTGAATCGAACAATTACATACAATTGAATTTTCCCCCTCAGCTTTACCGCTTATCACTGGAAGCCTGGAGTCTGTATGTCAAGGGACTCGGGGCACGAGGTGGTACAACCGGGATGGGGTGCCAATCCATCGCAGCACTGCAAAAAATTATACCTTAGCAAGTAGAAATCTCTAGAACATAGTTATATTTGTTTATTTTCTTAATGTGTTTATTTTCTTAATGTGAGATATAGTTATATTTATATTTATTTTCTTAATGTGAGATTGTTAAGCTTATTTCTAGTCAATATTACTGTATTAAAATTGCAGTGAATATTTCCTGTTCTATTGACAGATAATTTTGCTAGTTCTAGGAATTTATTTCTTGAAAGAAGCAAAATTCTTTGCCAACAGAACAAGAAATTGTTGCTCGCAATTTTACTGGAAATAATCATATATATATAATAATCATATATTTGGTTTATAGTAATATAATTATTATTATAAAGTATGAATAAAATGCATGTTTGGCTAGATTCAGGAATATTTCACTTTGCTAAGAGGCCTTTTTTTTTTTTTTTGCAGTGAATGCACTCGCACACACACACACACACACACACACACACACACACACTCTCTCACACTCACTCACACAATTTTGGAACTGCCAATTAGCCGACTCTGCATGTCTTTGGTCTGTGGGAGGAAACCAGAGCGATGTTAATACTGTCACAATCAATATGCAAAACACCATGCATACAATTCAAATACGTCTGATATTATCTTTCAGCCGTCACCCAGGAGACCGTAACCGTGCCGATCTCCCCGGAGAGACCCCTGTGCCTCAGTGGGAACAGTCAGATGCGCTGATATTTTGTTATTACATTTTTTTTTCTGTGGATATGATAAGGATGTAGCTTGATGTAATAGCGTTAATAAGAAAAGCTGCGCCGATGGGCAACTGGACAGTTATTGCTTTGATTTATTAAATGTCAGAAGTCTTGCTACGTGCTGCCTTTATTCCTATCATAGCCGCATTCTTTGATTTTATTTAATAAAAAAAAAAAATTATTATTTTAACGAAGGCTGTTTTGTTTTATGTCTTTCACTTTGCATGCATCATGGAGGAGGACGAGTGTGTGTGAGAGAGGCGATGATTCCGTTCTTGAGATCGGTGTCACGTAGGAATTATTAAGAGAACAGCTTTTCTCCGTGGTGTCATGTGATATGATATTTGCCACGGATGTAGGCGCGGACGTGTGCTAAGGTTGGCTGGGTCATGGCTCATGAGGAAGAGAGCGAGAGGAAGCATGGATATCTTGTATCTGTCTCTAACAGGCTTAGCATGCTTGCCTCCTCCTTGCTCAGCCCTCTGGTTGTATATGCAGATTAGCTGTTATTATGGTGCTCTAATCCCACTCAGCTATTTAAATAACCCCTCAGGTTTTTCTCGTTCTCTCTCTCACACACACACATACATAAACACAAACCCACACTCCGAAGTAATTGTGCAGCCTTGTACACACTCAGAACTTCCTCTCGATTACCCCTCAGCTCACGGTGACCTCGGTGCTCCCATCGACTCCTCCACATGGGGAATGACGTCTTATTAAGATGCTACTGATTTTATGAAAGAGAAAGCAGAATGAAATGCCTGAATAAAGCAGAGAGAAAATCGAAATTGCACAGGTTAAGGTTTTACTGCAAACCCCTCTGAAGGTAAGAAGGAGAGAGAGAGAGAGAGAGAGGTAGTGGGAAATAATCGCACTCTAGAAGAAGAGCTGCTGTAATCAGTAATTATTTACCCACAAAATAGGAGGTGAAAAGGTGTCTTGCCTGGCAAGAGACGCAATCAATGCTGTAAATCAGAAAGAGCAAGAGGGGTGACTGATGGTTTTGTCGAGCATCAGAATGAGGCGAGGCAACAGCAAAGAGGTATTATATCCATCGTTTTGTTTTTTTCTCCTCCGTGAACACCGTCGCTGTTAGAAACAATGAAGTGAGGAAATTTAAAGGTCCCATATTTTACTTTTTCTTTATCAGGTTGACACAGATCTTAGGGCTCCTGCAAATTAAGGGTGTGTGTGTTAATGCTTCAGCTGGCATACCCTCTGATAATGATTTTTTTTTTTTTTTCCCGGTCTCAAAGGCTACGTTCACATTACAAGCCATATTGTTTCATTCTGTTTTTGGTCAGATCAGATTTGCTTGTCATGAAGGTTCACATTTATAATTACAA
>JAQMYJ010000033.1:9774104-9798060 GCA_030014305.1 Clarias laeviceps
TTTACAAAACAACTACAAAAGAGCTATTTACAAAAATATTACATTGTTGTTGAAGCAATTATGAAACATTAATTACATAATAAATAACATCAGTCTGAAATTTATAAACATATAAAAACTTTATAAACATACGGTATTAGATATGAAAGAATATCATAGTATATTATAGTAAAATATTATATATTTTTTCTAATTTTACTATAATTTTTGATATTATAGTATAATTTTATATATATATATATATATATATATATATATATATAAAATAATTTATATAAAACTATTTATAATATATAATATAGTTTACTTTTATAATATTATAATCTTTCTAATTATACTATAATATTCTCTTTTTTTCTCTTTCTCAGTATTTTCTTCACTCTCTTCCCCCTTTTTTCTCTCTTTCCATCTCTTTTTTTCTTTTTTTCCCTCTATTTCTTTTTCTTTCTCTCTCTTGCTCTGTTTCTCTTTCCTTCTCTCTCTCTTCTTTTTCTTCTCTCTCTCTCTCTCTCTGTCTCTCTCTCTGTCTGTCTCTCACACACACACATATTGAAAACTCATTACACACAGTCTAAACATTACAGCAGTGGTGTCAGCAATTAAACGGCTCTTTATTAGCCAGCTCGAACTTCTGCATCCCCGTCGCCATGCTCTAGTTCCTTTATTTGATTGTGAGTCATGTGTGTCTAATGTGTGTAGTAACTTAAAAGCCAGCGCGTTTCCTTTTTAAACAGGAGGTCGAAGCAGGCTCGATATTTTTTAAGCAGTCTTTAAACATGGCTGTGAATCTGGAAGGCGATGAGAAGGAGACCAGAAGCAGCGTGAAGACGGAATATGATCCTGTTCTTATTAACAAAACAAAATGAACACACAGACCAAATCTAGTGTTCAGCTCACCTGCTTGGTCTAATTCCTGTTCTCGACTGGCAGGAACGGAAGCTGAAGTGGTCTCCTGCTGTTGTAGCTCCGCCAACTTAATGTTTGATGTGCCATGCATTTTGAGTTGCTCTTCCGTCCACCATGGATGCTGAGAGTGGTGATTTGAGTGGCCGTGAGCTTCCTGTCAGCTCAGACCAGCCTGGTTATTCTTCTCTGAGCTCTCTCATCAGTCAAGGTGTTTCTCCTCATAGAACTGTCGCTTATTTTTTACACCATTCTGTATGATTTCTAGAGACAGTTGTGTGTCAAGATCTCAGGATATGGACTCTCAAACCCACCCTTTGTGGCACCACCAACCAGATCATGGTCAAAGGTCACATTTTTGTCCTCATTTTGATGTTTGATTTAAACATTAACTGGAGCTCTTTTTCTCTTCACTGCTGCTTCATCATCAATAAAACGATTAGCGTTAAAACCACCTACTGTAAGTTTTGGGATCCTTTGGGTGCTGTGGGTTGTGGGGTCGAGCCTCCATGGATTGGACCTGTTTGTCCGGCGGATCCCATAAATGCCCAACCGGATTGGGATCTGGCCGTGGCTCTTTGCCTGCTGCGCCCCATGTGCAGCGGGCTATGATGCACCGGGTGTCCTGGTGCCTTTCTATCATGGGCAGCATTGACTTTTGTCAGTTTTATTAGCTGCATGGGCTTTTCTGTGGGATCAGACCAGACCGGCTGGCCTTTGTTCTTCGTGAGCATAGCTGAGCCTTAGTTTCCCATGATTTCTGTCACCAGTTTACTGGTACATACTGGATCAGTTTAATTTAGTTTACCTAGCTTAGCTGATCAGTGTATATTTCTATATCTTGTATACAATCTTGTGGACTTTACAGTTACATATAGACAATAAGTTGACTCACTGAAGTGCGTGCATCTGGATGTTTGAAGATGCTCTTTAGATGATGGAGAGTATTCAGTAGAAATGCATAAAAAGATTTTCTGCTGCCTTTTATTTCATTCTGGCATTTTCTTTGCTAACACACTCACACATTCCCATTTCCCATATTTCAGCTTTATCTCCCGTGACCTTCACTTTCCGTACATGATGTGCATTCTCTTATTTTCTCCCGCACACAGACTCTTTGCTTGTGTGTGTTTGTGTTGTGCTGTTTGCTTTGACTGGGAGTGTGTGGCAGGACGGGTCCTCCTCAACAGGAAAGAGACACAGGGAGAGAGACGGAGAGACAGAGAGAGAGGAATGCTAGGGGGGCTTCTGGGAGATTGACAAGCCAAGGCACGATACGTGGTAGACAGATGTCTGATTGACAGCGCTGAGACGTGACAGCCGTGTGTGTGTGTGTGTGTGTGTGTGTGTGTGTGAGAAAGCTCAGGGGCAGTTATGTTAAATGGAAAAAAAAAAAAAAGGGGTAAATCAGCTGTTACATTTCATGCTACAGTATATTGTTTAGGGGCTTTTCTACCAGAACATCCGGCGGATTTCCGATCGGCTCTTTTTGTTTCTTTTCTCTTCCACCACTTCAACGTTGTGTCACACTGTTTGTCTTTGCAAGCAGGTATTTCTGGATGGCCGCGTACCTGTCGCAGCTCTCGCTCTCTCCATCTCTTTGTCTCGTGTAGCACTGAGGCGACACACGTCTGGAGCAACACGGCTGACGCAATGACGAGCTCACATAGTAAAATCAGTCGAAGGAACGTGCCAGGGAGAGAGGAGGCTGTCAGTGCACTGGCTGCACGCTGTAGGATCTGCAGTGTTCTGTCCTGTACATGACCTTCAGCATTAAGGCCTCATCAGATCCGAGCTTTGAAAATCATTCAGTTTTCACAAAACCATATGCAATCAGGAAGCATTTATGCAGGAGGAAGAGGAAAAAAAAAAATTAAAAAAAAGCTTCAGATCACTGGACAGGTCACTGTAGTCCTGCAAAAGTGGGTCTATCATTATATCACCACCTTGTGGATTAGAAAGCGATCACACTCTTCAGTTTCTGGATGCCTATGAGTACATTACGTGACGTGGCATAAAATGAGCAAGAGTGGTTTTAAGGGTTAAATAAGTGGCATTAAATCAGATTCAAACAATTGTTACTCTGAGACCCTCCATCCCCATCATTCCTCAATCCTACCGTTGCACTCAAAGCTCCGCCCTCGAAATGGTTTCATCAATTACAGTCATGACATCATCTTCAAGTGCACTCTGACATTCGAGTTACAGCTCTATAAAAATGAAAAATATGCCTTATAATTATTTATACTTATAAGGCATAATTATTATATGTTTATTAGTGTACTCGCTGACCTTTTTTGTACTTTTGTAATAAAAAAAAATCGTTATGTGAAGCCAGCCATTCAAAGAATTCCGAGGTTTTTTTTTTTTGAACAGATTTCATTTACACTCCAAACCAGGAGCAAGATCGCTGATTCTGTGTCTGGCTTCATCACTTTTCACAAGCGCTGAAAAGGTGTTGCCAGTGTTTATTCTGGGGTTTACGGAGTCCCAGAGGTTGCATATTTTTGCTTATTTTACTAAATCATGCTTTGGTTATATCGTGCCCACGTGATACAATTAATTCTCACATTTTGGTTAATTAGTGTACAATGAGACACAATTAGTTTTTTCATTTTTTAAGTTCTGATTATTTCACAGGCGTGAGAGAAAATTCTTGAATTGGTTATTTTTGTACACATCATTTAACTATACAGTTTAAGTATACAATTTTACTTTAGGATGAATAGAGTTATCTATCTATCTATCTATCCATCTATCTATTTAAACAAGTAAGCGAGGTAGGATTTTTTATTATTATTTAAAAAAAAAAAATAGATTTAATGTCATTCGTCTTCATTCATCCTCTATACCATTTTATGCTGTATACGGGGTTGTGTGGGGCTTGAAGCCTATTCCAGGAGACCTAGGGCACAAGGCGCGGTACAGCCTGGACAGGGTGACGGTCCATCACAGAACACACACCTACAGTACATACACACTATGGGCAATTTTTGGTCTTGGTCTTTGGACTGTGGGAGGAAACCGGAGTACCCGGAGCAAACCCACTAAACACTGGGAGAACATGCAATCTCCATGCGCACAGACCCGTGGATGGAATCGAACCCAGACCCTGGCGGCGCAAGGCCACAGTGCCACCTCTGAGCCACCATGATTTCATTGCCGACTTTTTCATTCGTCACTAAAATCTTTTAAAGCACAGAGTGACTTCTCTTCCTCACAGTAGAATGATCCGGCTGCACTGGGCGCATGCTGATTTCAGACTGAGATGTGGGTGGATTTAAGGGGATAGACATGGCTTTTAAATTCTCTCAGCTGCACTTGTGCTTAAGCCATGGATTTTTTTTTTTATGATGTTGTTCTACCTGATAATGTTTCCAAGTTATTGTACTAGTAAGATTTTGGATTGACGTCTTTAAGTTCATAGTTTGCAGTATCGTATTTATACCAATTTCACCTTGCACTACACGTAACTTGATGAGGATGTGTTCAACCCTCTGGTAGCTAACGCACAACCTAACAATCACTAAGCATTTCTCATTGAGTGCATTTGGGGTAAGAGGGGATGTTTATTACACCATCCCTTTAAACCGACGGCTTTATTCGAAGACTTTGGCCATCGGCTGGGCGAAACAAAACAAATTGGGGGTTAAAATGAAAATCATTTAAGCTTTTTACTGATTTCAAAGGAAGACGCCTGAGATATTAAGCCCAGAGGATCTGTCAGCAGGTCTAGACTTAGAGTTCTCACTGTTGAAGCTTCACACATATCCTATTAGCTTTGATGTCGATACTGAATTATTCATACTGCGATTAACACTTCACTGTTGACTGTTGAGTGTTCATGAGAAGGATGCAGGAATGATTTTATTTTATGCACTCACTCGCATTCTCTCTCCCTCTCTCTCTCTCTCTGTCTCATTTAGACAAACCGTTGCGGTTGTCACAGAGCGGGGCTGCCACAGGCAGCATCATCGGAGCCATCATTGGAGTCATCCTCTTCATCGCCCTCATCACCACCATTGCCCTGCTGATCCGCAAACGACGCATGAATAGAGAGTCAGTCCGAATCCCACCACCTCTCTCTCTCTTTCTCTCCTTTATCTTGCATTCTGTTTCTTTTTGCATACATGCTTGTTAGTTAATGTTAAGCACAATGCCAGATTCCGGTCCTGAAGGACGCAGGCATTGCATAGGTTACAGTTTTGCCTCATTTAACACTCCTGATACACTCATCTTTGATATTATCAAATATTTCATGGGCTGAAGTGTGTGTGTGTGTGTGTGTGTGTGTGTGTGTGTGTGTGTGTGTGTGTGTGTGTGTGTGTGTGTGTGTGTGTGTGAAACACCAGATTCTGGTTTAAATCATCCTCACAGTGGTGTAGCTGTTCAGGTTTCATTTGCCACACAAAGATCTGGCATATATTATAGATATGCGCTTATATACACACACACACAAGAAATCTTTCTTAATTAGTGTGTGTGTTTTACAGTGGTCCTCCCACTTACAAGCCTCCTCCTCCTAAGAAGAACACTCCCATCTACACAGTAAGTCAGATACAGATTTAATAATTATTATTTTTATAATTATTATTCAAGTATTCAGCTTCTGTGTATCTAAAACTAGCTCTTTGATGTTATTTAAACTGTATCTGTAATGACTATGTGGTGTTGCTGGATTTTAAACATAAGACATAAGCATAATCATATTTTAATATGTATATTAATATACTGTCTGTTTTATGAAACAGACAGTATATTCACAAAGGAGCTCTGGACAACATTTAGTTAAAAGTCACATTCAAATGTGTTCTTTATAAAAAAATCAAATGAGGAGTAGCTCAATGTGCAGTTTATTGTACAGTAGTCATGTGAGATGGGTTTCTTGTACACACTGTTGTGGCGCCTCCCTGTGGATTATTCTGTTAAGTGCAGGAGTTCTATGCATGATGGCTGTGTTTGAGAAAATTTGCCCCTCTTTAGCATGACATTAATATGTGAATGTGTGTGATGTAGCCTGTGCAACAGGAGAACAGTAACAGCCCCCCTGATGCTACACCAACATACTACGAGACACAAAGAACAGAACCAGTGACGGTGAGAAGACTTTTTTTTTTTTTAACACACACTTACATACACATGCAACTCAATTTGACATGTCATACAATTCATGATGTTTTAATTTCAATCTGCGTTAAAGTCCTCAGTACACTTGACTTGATAGTCGATGAGGGACCGAAAGGAACTGATGGAACAAGTGGAATCAGCTTTGAGTTCCTGCTTATTTTGAATGAAAGCCTGGATTTGATTTCAGGCCCCTGGGTCCTGTTTTGGAGCGACCATTGGTGTAAAAATGTTGGTGTTTGATAGTTAAAAGGCACTGTTGCATTATTTGGTTGTCTTTCTCCTTGTTGCACAATTGTGTTTATCTCCAAAGAGGTGTTAATCGCAAGCAGTTGGAACGAACAAACTAGAAGAGAACTACTGGGACAGGATTTGCACTGCCCCATTCTTACACTGGGAAGGTTTTGATTATGAGCATATACTGTAGGAAGGACAACAAACTGGACAGTTAATTGCAGCTATTACAAGTTGCAGCCTATAAGTCTTTATTTTAGTGCTGGTTCCAGGTTGCCAGGTTCTTTAGATTTATTCTAAAAAAATAAAATAAAATAAAAAATCCTATGTAGTTCCGTATCACATGAGGATTTACATTTATGATGCAATTACCCAAGGTGATGTCATTATACATCTGAGCAGTTAAGGGGTTAAAAGGGAGCAACTTGGTGGTTGTGGGGTTTGAACCTGGGATCTTCCAAACCATAGTCCAATGCCTTAAGCACTGAGCTACACCTGACCCTCTGGTTAAGCTAGAAGCTGCTTTTATTTGTTACATATATACATATGCGTATGTTACATATATAACAGCGCAGTTAAATTCTAATTATTTCAAAATTATAGAAAGCTTGTGCAGGATCAGTGATTTAATGTCGTGCCCATGGAGCGGACAGGGTTAAGAGCCTTGCTCAAGGGCCCACCAGTGGCATCATGGTGGAGCTGGGGCTTGGAACACCCAAACCTCAGATCAGTAACTCCGATGTAAAAGCATCTTTATTTTTTCTTATTATTTTTCAGAGAACATGTCATCAATTACGTCATCTTCCTCCACCAGATCATCTAGTCATGAGCTGTTCCTGTGTTAATATTATGAATATGCTGATGATTCTCATCACTGTTTTTAATCTCTCACAGGATCTGGATGATGGAGATGACGATCCCCCGAAGAAGTTCGACTCTAACCCCAGCTCTGTCATGGACGAGAGTGAGATGCTTCCCCCGTATTATGAACTCCGACAGATGGATGTGGACGACCAGCACGAAAACCCTTCATCTTTATCCAGGGAGGACAGTTTTATGTCCGCACCCATGCTCGTGTAGGAAAGATTAAACACTGGGGCGAGAAAGAGAGAGAGGCTGTCAACTCTTGTAGTTTTAGATGTTAAGTTGTCTTATACTTGGAATGATTGTTTGAATCATACAGAAATTATTTTAAACGTTTAAGGGTAAGGAGAAGATTAGATGAAGACAATGTCTGCTGTGCCACTACTGTTATCTTCAGTCTGGAATAATGTGTGTGTGTGGGTGTGTGAGAGAGATTAGCATTGCATTTACTGGCAAGCATTAAAGCAACCTTGTTTTTTGTTTTGTTTTTTCCCAAAAATATGCTGGAATCCAAATAAGGCAAATAATACAATCCCTGTAAAATCCCAATCCGCCCCCCAGGTTGCCTGACATCCACCAATTCTTTGCTCTCACATTACCACTTCCTTCCTCTCTTACATTCCATACACCACATGAAGGATGTCATGGAGAATCTGTTTCTATTTCACAAATAGGTTTGAGGATAAGCAAGGAAACCAAAACCTGTCAGAATCATCAAGAAGCTTTATTACAAAAAGGCAAACCTACACAATAAAGGAGGTCCATAGAGACGACCACAATCCCGAGGGCAGGACATATCTGCTTCATCTTATTTGTTTTGTTTTACTCTTACTCTCTGCATCATGGTTAGATGACTTATAGGTTATCTTAAGCCCGCACCAGATCAGGCTGCCCTAGGAGATGTCTGAAGTTCCCTCCTTATCCATATTTGGTGCACACACAGCTCGTGCATGTGTACTCTCCATTCTAACTGTTAATCTATCAAGGCTTTTTACTCTTCCTCATCTTCTGCATAGCCTGGTACAAACTAAAGTGATTAGAAAACACACTGGCGCCTGGCTGGGTGCAGGAATGTGTTTGTTCCCCCGTCACGCATGAGAGCGATGTGCGCGCTCAGCTTTAAGTCTTAGCAATTCAGGCCTTTAGATAACAATGGCCTTGTTTTTTTTCCAAGTCAAACATTATGAATTGGATTATACAGTACCGGTTTAAGGTTTGGGGACACCTTCTAATTCAGTGTTTTTTTTGTTTAGCGATTTATTTTCTACGTTCTAGAACAATACTGGAGATTTCCGAATGATAGGGGATTAGGTAATTAAGTAAAAAAATAACAACAGAAACAGTCAGTCAACTGAAGGTCAACATGAAGGTCAACTGATCTGGAATAGTTTTTACAAGAACAGTATTGCATTCCAGTGCATTTGCAAAACCCATCAAGCACCATGATGAAACTGGCTCTCATGAAAGCAAGACCAAAACTTAGCACTGCTGCAGAGGACAAGTTCATTTATGAAGGCTTTACAGAGCATAAGTAGCAGACACATCTCAACATCAACAGTTCAAAGGAGATTATTGCATATTTTGGACGCCGTCTGCATTGTTTTACAGCGTAGACAGAAATAAAAATCAGTAGAGACTATGGAGTTAAAAGGTGTGTCCAAACTAAAAGGGGAAAAAAAAAATTCCCTTTTATTACATGTTGTGACCACAATCATTTGTCTAATTGGTCATAGTCAGAATGCTAATAAAAATATGATTTGTAACATCGTGATCTGTAATTAAGAGGATTAGGTACTGTAATCCTGTTTAAAATCTCATTTCTACTAATCCCCCCAGAGCCGAACATAAAAAAAAAAAAAAAAAATGACCCTTTATCATTCCAGTTTCAACCAGAGTGTCAGATTTCCATTCACTTTTTGCATAATTATGGCAAACTATAAATGATATATAAATTAGATCATTTATAGTTTGCTATCATTTTGCAAAAAGTGCATCCAAGTCTGACACTCTGGCAACAAAAAACTCGATAATGCAAACTTAATGTTTCATGTTGCTTGCTCGAATGAACTAATCTGACTTTCTAAAACTCGCTTTTTTTTGGCTTTTTAACAAACACACAAAGATTAAATCAAGTCTTTCCTGGCTGGTTATTAAGTGGAATCTAGAAATGCATGTTCATGTAGATAAATATCTTTCTTAGAAGCTCCTTCTTGCATGTGCTTTTTGTATGGAAAGTTTGCACTTGTTTTGTAATAAACATGATGACAAAACCAAATAATCACAGTACAACATGACAGGACTCAACAACCGTAGTGTGCAATTATCTAAGATAATAATGTTATAATGTCCAAATAACATTCATTTGACTTCTTTTCACTTTTTGTGCCAATATTTATGCAATGCAGTGCCTGTATACTGTAATGCATCACTTTATTTCCACCTTTCCTGGGCTGTCGGCTGCACTGCACTGTGTTATAGGTCTTCATTCTCATTGCTGTTGAGGTCACTGAACCAGTAAATCTCTCTGATTTAGTTTTTTTTTTTTTTTAAACACAATTTCCCCATTTTTAATATTTTATATATTTTAAAAGTTTATATTAGTAATTAGACTTTTATACATTTATAATTATAACACACATAATTGTGTTTATTCCTTTCTATAATATTTTACTGTCCAACACTATATTGGATTGTGATTTCTTTACTTTTCTGTCATGAATGTGTTTTTCTGTTGATCCTTAAAATACTTTTATACTGTGACAAGCACAATATTTTTTTTTTCTCTGCTGCTATTTTCTTTGTTACAATAAATATACTGTTTATGGATCTAAGTGACAGTATTAGCTTAATAAATTGGTGGTGGGTGGTTTAAAATATTGGTTTGTGTGTGTTTATTATTTTTTTTCCTTGAATAAATCTATTTTAGAAATAAGATTTAGATCCTGAATAAGGTAGAATTATGTATCATTTATACAGGTGTGAAAATAGGAAGTGAATAGTTCCTCTCCTGTGAGTTTATTTGGTTTATTCTCATTAGAATGAAAGTTGCAGTAATAATTGTTTTATAACTTTGGTCATTACATTCTGCTAGTTCTTACTATGAGGGGCGTTCAAGTCAAAACGGGACTTCGTGAGATTGCTGGTAAATGAAGGTGTAAAACTGAAAATATTCAGCAAGTGGAACACCTGATCTTTGAATATTGACTGACAACTTGTCGCATCTGTCTGTGGGAATCTGTGGGAACTGTACACACAATCACTCATGAACACCACTTGTACATTACAGAACCTTGGTTCTGAATTTTTGCCACATTCCCCTGTGCAGGACTGATCCCGCTCCAAGCCATTTCCACATGTTTGTGCTATTAAAATAGTTCCTAGGAGGCCAGCGTTTCAAATGTGAAGCAGACCGTCTGTTCATGGATCAGGTGTACTGAGAAAACCTATCTTGCTGGTGCCCAAGCACCAGCGAAATCTTTGAAATTCTTTCATGAGTTTTCTTGTTTCTATAAATAATAAATGCCTAATACAAGCAACATTATCCACCAATAGAATTATACCATTAAAAAAATAAAAACATTAAGATAAAATCTACCAGGAATAATTTTATCAGGCTTCAATTATATATCATTTATCATATCAAGTATGTTAATCAAACCAAATATATATCATACAAGTATCAAAATTAATAACTGAATTAACATGCAAAGAGTGGAAGCTTGGGCCTGAAATGTTTTTAGGGAAGTAACTTGAGACAGGGCCAACAGAAAGAGGAATATAATCCAGACAATGAGTAAGGTCAGGGTACAAATTAAGACCAAAAGGTCTGCTCAGAACTGCTGAACTAACTTCATCTTTTAAGAGAGTGCGCATGGTGCTCTAGTTCCAGGAAATAAATAATTATTCAATCATCAGAATTATCATAATCACAGGAGTGGTGGGTTTAAGGCTGATAGGGCTATCACAATAAGTAGGGCTGTTGGGACTGTCCGTCCAAGCCATGGAAGTAGAAGAGTTCTTATAAGTCAATATCACCAAATCTCTTACACCCACACACACATCGTCTATACTGCTTTGTCCTGTATACAGGCTTACGGGCGGCCTGATGCCTTTACCAGGAGACTTGAAGCACGAGGTGTGGTACACCCTGGACAGGGTGCCAATCCATCGCAGGGCGCGTGCGCGCGCACACACACAGTACAGGCAATTTGGGAACACCATTTAGCCTAATGTGCATGTCTTTGGGCTGTGGGAGGAACCTATCAAGCACGGGGAGAACACACAAACTTCATGCACACAGACCAGAGGCAGGAATTGAACCCTGGACCTGAAGGTGCAAGGCAACAGTGCTAACCACTAAGCCACCATGCTGCCCTTGTAGAAGGGGATGCCATCTATGATAATTGAATTGAATGTGTTTAAGTGTTAAATTATTCCTGGTAGATTCTATCTTAATGTTTTTTTTTTTTGTTTGTTTGTTTTTAATGGTATAATTCTATTCCAACATTGGTGGATAATGTTGCTTGTATTAGGCAATTATTATTTATAGAAACAAAAAAACCCATGAAAGAATTTCAAAGAGTGAAATTAGTAAAAATCCACCTACTAAATATGGCCTATTGCTTTAATATACTTTTAAGAGAATAATCTCATGATCAGAAATATTAGATAACTTTTCCTTTATTTACTTCACATGCTAATATATTGTTTTTTCACATATTTATAATATTTGTTACGCTTTACATATTTCATTTGACCTTCATTATGTCCAATCATGCATTAGCTTTTTCCGTTCCTCATGTTTATCGTAGTGAAAATTAAATTACTGCCTATGAAGTTCATCTTCAAACCAATGATGCTGAGTTAATTTTAGCAGATGACTTTGTTTAATGAGCTACTTGCATTTTGTAAATTAGCTCATTAAATTAACTAGCGAGGGTTTTTTTGTTTGCCAATTGCCATTGCGTAATTGTCCTTAGCATTTAAATCCAAATGCGTTATTAAGCATTATAGAGCCAACAAGCAAAATTCTGTATCTGTCTGAGTTTACAGATTATCTTCGTTAGTCATGGAGGATCAGGCATGATGTACCAGCACTTTTACTTAATTACAATTTCACTGTACTTTGTCCACCTCTGGCTATGAAAATAAAGAGTGTAGCAGAGAAGAAAGCTTTAAAAACAAGACCGAACATTGGTATAAACATGCTTTCAGCACTGGAGAGACATTGGGGCGTAAAATCATGGGGACACATATCAAAGATCACTTTGCTTCTTTCTTAGTGGTAAGGATTGTTCCAGAAATGATTCCAGAAAAACAATATCCTCAAGAACACAAACAATGCCTTGTCTGAAGGGGTTTATCGTATAAAAGTGGCATGCAAACGGTTTATCCAAGCCAACAAGTTGAACAAGGCAGATTGGTGGCATCGGGAATTTTACCAAGCACCGGCCTGGGATCTGCTCGCCTAAAAACATAAAACATTGTTTAGAGAAATAAACTATTTCAATCTTTAATCGCAAGCATCCACCCAAGACGGAAATTATTATGTACATATTTGTTAAAAACTCATTCACACTTACAAAACAGATGCTGTGATTACAAAAAAAGGCAACAATCTGTAAAGAATTCAGGAATTCTTAATGAGAACCGGCTATAGTTCCCCTCCGTCCCTCCATCAGTCTTTGCAGTATATCTCTAAGTTCCTTCTACCTCTCCACCTCTTAAATGATGGACGACCCGTTCCTACAGCACAAGTGTTCAAAAGAGGAACATCTTTCATATTATGAGCACCACCCCTGCCTGCCTGCCTGCCTGCCTGACGTCATGATGGATTTATTCTAGGAACATAGCAAAACACCTATGCTGAGTCAGCTTAGAGCTTTCCAGCAACTGGCGTCGTATCATCGTCACCATTAGGTGGCAGTCAGTGATAACTGCACAGGTATGACACAACTGCAAAGATAGACTGGCCCTGATGATACAGTGTCACTTTAGGTTTTAGCCGACAAATGAAAAATATTAAATATACTTTCTTGCATATGCTATACTGTATATAGGTCAGACTCTGGGGGTCTCATTCTGTGTGTCTGTGCTGATTTTTTGCCAGAGGAGGGTGCTGTCTTGCCAGTAAGACCACATTAAAGGTCATATGTCCACAGGCACAGATTGCCATTTAATTTTTTGATTTTTATACAACTCGAATGTAACTGTAATCATTCAAATATAATTTGATTAGTCAGGTATGGGAGGTATGGGATGATGCCACTGCAGCTTTAAGTACAATATAAGGGCTTGCATTCAGCCTGTAATAGATGACTACATATCCCTCATCTCTCATTTAGCCATGTAACAACTGTAAAAGGCAAAAACTGAAATTCATAAAAAGGATTTCAATGTCACTAGATAATTAATTACAACTGCATGAAATGCAATTGACCAAAAACAGATAGTATACCCTGAATTGTCCCATTATGTCCTTTTAGGACCCAAATGCCCTTTATATGAGGACATTACATTTTCTCCCAACTTCATTTTCTATACAGTATATAAAATCCTTGTCCCATCCTCATATGTCCCATCCTTGTCTTTGTCTATACCGATTTATCCTATATAAAGGGGTGTGGGGGCCTGGAGCCTATCCCAGCAGTGTTAGGGCCCGATGAGGGGTACAAAAACACCTCATCGGGTGCAAGGCACACTACAGACAATCTGGGACCACCAATTACTGCAGCTTAACCTGCATGTCTTTGGGAGGAAACCGGAGTACCCATAGGGAACCTACCAAGCACAGGGAGAACATGCACACAGACTAGAGGCAGGAATCAAACCCAGACCCTGGAGGCGCAAGGCAGCTGTGCTAACCACTACGCCACCATATTATATCGGAAGCCCATACAGAACAAGAACTGTTAGGTATAATTCTTTTGGCAAACTTCTTCCTGGTTAAAGACATACATACATTAAAGAGTACATTTATAGTTTTCAGCTATGAATAAAGACAAACAGTCAGTAGAAATTGCAATGTGGGTGGACACCGCTCTTAATGATTGATTTCAATTGCTTCAGTAAAACCCGTTACTAACAGCTGATTAAAATCAAGCCCACAGACATGCAAAGCATAAAGACAAACACTAGCTGTTAAACATGTTGTAGTGAAGAGAATTTAAATGTCATAGAGTGCCACCTCAGGCACAAGTCCATTTGTGAAATTTCTGCCCTGCTCAATATACACCTCTGTCTAAGTATTATTATTGTGAATTGAAAGCACATAAGAGGAACAACAGCTCAGCCATGTAATAGCGAAGCAATAGACTGCACAAATTCACGAGCACTAAAGCAGGTAAAAATCACTTATCCACTGACGTGTTGCTCAAACTGATTCTGGATGCAGGATCTACACAAGAAGTCCAGTGTGTTGGGGGCTTCATGAAATTGGTTTTCATTGCCAGGCAGCTGCAGACATTGTGCACTATACCAGGAGTCAGCTGGTATAAATCACTCTGTCACTGGACTCTGGAACAGTGGAAATGTGTTCTCCGGAATGATGTAGCACTTTTCACTATCTCACAGCCTGGAGGATGCTTGGAGAACTCTTCCTTTTAGAAAGCATAAAGCCATCAGTATAGGTATAGGGTAATGTTAATGCTGCCAAATAAGAAGACATTTTAGATAATTGTACATATAGTTTATAGTTTTGTGCTAAGAGTTTGACGAAGAACCTTTCCTGTTCCAAGGACATAGTTTGACAAATTTGTTGAGAAGGAACTTCACAAAGCCCTGACCTCAACAACACTGAACACCTTTGAGATGAACTGGAATGATGATTACAAGCCAGGCCGTCTCATCTAACATCTGTAACATCAGTGGCTGACCACATTAATGCTCTTTTCACTGAATTCTCAAAGAAAATCCTAATTTTATAGAAGGCTTTCCCAGAGCTGTGGATGCTGTTAAAGCTGTGAAGTTAAAGTCCAACTTAATGTCCCTGGTTTTGGAATGGGTTGTTCGACAAGATCATACATGTGTGATGGTCAGGAGTCTACATACTTTAACCATAAAGTGTGCATGTAAATAGGCTGGCAAGGTGTAACTTAAAATTGCCCTTCTCTACATTATTTCTATTCTTGAATTAACAACGAGTCTTGCCCAGATTTGGAATAAAATTGGTCACACGCTGATCAAATTCTATTTAAACATATTGTATCGTATTATACTAGAGTAGATATGGTTATGGCGGCAGGGTGGTTTAGTGTTTAGCACTGTGGCCTCACATCTCCAGGGTCCGGGTCTTTGTGCGCAGAGTTTGCATGTTCTCCCCGTGATTGGTGGGTTTCCTCTGGGTGCCTCGGTTTCCTCCTACATTCCAAAGACATGCAGATTAGGCTAATTGGCGTTTCCAAATTGTCCGTAGTGTGTGAATGAGCGCACGTGTGTATCCGGCGATGGATTGGCACGCTGTCCACAGTGTACCCACCTTGTGCCCTATGTCTCCTGGGATAGACATCAGGCTCTCCGCAACCCTGTATATAGTATAAAATGGTATAGACAATGAATGTGTGTGTATCAGAGATTCGTTGATATCGAAAATGAATTCGTCCTTTTGAATCAAAGTTTTATCATATTGTGGTTTACGCTCTTTAAAATATTTTCTTTATGGTACTGTATATACTGCAAATCCTACAGCACATTTTATTAACATGACAAAATATTACATCATATCTTATATCAAATATCATATCTTATTTTATAGCCCTTTCTTGTAAAAGACTGCAGTATAACACTGCTATTGTCTTAGTATTTGTTAAAGCTATGTTAATCCATCAAGGGCCAGAGCGTGTCTGAATGTGCTGTGTCATCATCTCTTTCTGCTATGTCTGCCTTCATCCACCATTATTTAAGTAAAAAGCATAAATCACATGACACTGTCTTATCTGCATTGTTACACACTTTGTAGAGAGGAAAGCGAGGCGTTCTCACGGAGATGAACGCTTAAGCAGGAGAAATGAACTCAGCAACCCCCATTATCCAAAATGTTCCCATTGCAGCCTTAGTCATGGGTAACCCAAGGACAGTAGTTGCCAGGCAACACATGACATCACCACAGCAACAATCCTCAGCTTCATCAGGCTGAGAGGGAGAACAAGAGATGTGAAGGAGAATGCCTGGGTTCTCATGCCTTTATGTTACTGTATGTGCTGATCATATTATTAAGGACAGGATGGATAGAAAGAAACAGTATAATTGTTTTGTGAAATGTTGTTAGAATGTGCACAGTGACATCTCATGCTTCTTTATTGATAGTGTTTAAAAACCCAGACCTTTAGATTTGAAATGAACACAACCTGTTTTTGCAGGTGTCATCACTCTACTTCGCTCGATGAAACTTTCTGTGTAGTCTTGTTTTCATTCATGCTGAGTCGTCTTCTACTTCAGACTGTTTCTTTTTCTCCTATTGTGTACAGTCTGTAAATTCCTGTAGAATTCATACCCTTTTATTTTAATTGTATTATATTTTGTAACTTCTGTAAATATTGTACATTTCTAGATAAATTTTTTTAAATATATTTTTAATATATATCATTTAATTGTACCCTAGACGGGACGGTGGCTTAGTGGTTAGAACTGTCGCCTTGCACCTCCAGGGTCTGGGTTCGATTCTCATCTCTCTGTGCATGGAGTTTGCATGTTCTACCCATGCTTGGTGGGTTTTCTCTGGATACTCTGGTTTCCTCCCACATGCCCAAAGACATGCAGATTAGGCTAACTGACATTCCCAAATTGCCTGTAGTATGTGCATGAGTGTATGAGTGTGTGTTGGTGCACCCTGTCCAGGTTGTACCCCGTCTCATGCCCTGAGTCTCCTGGGACAGGCTCCAGGTGTCCCGCAACCCTGAATACAGGATAAAGCGTTATAGACGATAAGATGATGATAATTATACTCTCTAGTGAAATTTATTTTATTGCATTAAAATTTTTTTTTTTTTAGGTCACAGGCAGTTGTATAAGCATCTCACTGCATATCATACTGTGTAGGGTTGTGTATGTGGCTTGAATTTGAATTTTGAATTTGTCTTTCTATGTCTGTTCTGGAGTCAGTATTTATTTATTTATTTATTACCCTCTTGCGTCTAAGGATTTGGTATCTTGAGTCTTTCTTAAAGTCATGATAGAAGACTTATTTTCATTTCATCATCCAGTAAAACCATATCCTGACTCAGCACCAGATGCTTTAGCAACAGCAATAAATAAACAGCAGTAAGAAGCGCAACATGAATATGAGCTACAGTTGCTCACCTTTAACCAGGATTCATTGCTTAATGCTTATAAATTTCTCTACCACTATCCCTCTAGTAGCAAAAGCCATCAATTGTCCTTCATTGACCTCAAATTTAAGTATAAGTAAGGTCAGACTGCCAGATAAAAGTGACAGCTCAATGGAAACCTAATGCATTTTATTCCTTTAGTGCTCCCTTGGGATGGATCGGAGTCTTCCTTAGGATTCTTAGTCATTGTTTGTAAATTAATTAATTTTGCTATTCCTTGTTTTTCCTCTCTCTTTTTAAAACCAGTCAGAGATAGGATTGGGTTCTACCTGCTGTTTCAAATTTCTTCAAATGAGCTAAGGTTCTAGACCAGCTGTGGACTAACAGCGGCAAGCGGAGCACAAACCAAGCATATAAAACAGTTGTTAAATTGATTGGCTCACCTTCCTAGATGATGTCTGATCATGTCACAGCACAGTCACTGCCCCATGTAGCTGTTATTTACTCTAGTGAGCAGAAAGGTACTGATTTGTTAAAAATTCCTAAAACATGCCATGTTGAATTTTTTTTTCTGTGTATCCAAGCAACTGCTGTGTACGTAACTGAAACATGCATAAATTTTGATTATATAATGGCTACTTACTTCCATTACTGGGAACTGTGACAAGCACTAATTAAGGCCATCCATTAAGGCAGGAAGCATGCTGCCCCATGCAATGACCCAACCATTTTCAGGTTATTGACAAGGTTGCCAGGTTTGCAATTTCACATCAAATTGGTTTCCAATACATTATTGCAATTCAATCTTATTCATTTGTGCAAAAAAGGGGGGAAAGCGCAGACAATGCTATTGTAAAATACATATATTGCAAGATTACATGATAAAAAATAGGATCATAAAGTGGATAATTTCTGTACATCAGAAAAATGGATGCACCATTATGTCATCCCAAAGATGTTCACTATTTCCCATGCAGAAGCTGAAAAACCCAGAAACCCATTTTTGCAGAAGTTTAGCATTTTTGCAGAAGTTTAGTTTACCTGACAACCCTACACTTGCAACCCTACACTTAACACACTTGTGAGGTACTAGACTCTATGCTGGATCTCTGTATATTGTCAGTTATTAGTTGCCCATTAAGAGGTTATTTAAAAAATTTATTAGAACATAACATGTGTATAAGAAAGCTGTTCCTATGGTCTCCTGTGTATGGCTCACCTTACGCTTCTTAACTGAACTGCTGAGCTGTGAGATGAACTGATGTAGCTGCCAGAAATGGCTCCCTGAAAGGATGAATCTTGGCTTCAAAAAAGATTTAGCAGTGGCTGACAGTAGGACAATATGTACTGCATTGTCTTCGGGCATTGCAAGTAAACCTAATCCGCAATAATTCATGAGGATATCCAATGACAGCTGCTCTGGATATTAGACTGGAAAGCTAAAACATGAAATAATATTAATCAATAGCTCCACAATAAAGCTATTAGAGTGTAATGCATTACATCACAGGGTTTCATTGACAGGACAAACTATTACACACAATTGCAATTGTTTTAGAAGTGTTCCAAGTCTATGGTAACATAATGGGTCCAAACATTCTGTAATCTCATGCATTCACTCACTCACTCAATCATCTTTATCACTTTATCTTGTATACAGGGTTGCAGGGGGCCTGGAGTCTATCCCAGGAGACTGGGAGCACGAGGCAGGATACCCTCTATGGGATGCCAATCCATCGCAGGGCACATAAATACACACAGCCATGTTTTTGGACAGGAAGGAACCAGAGCATTTGAAAGAAATCCACCAAGCACAGAGAGACCATGGGAACTCCATGCACACTGACCCGAGGTGGAAATCGAACCCGGAACCTGGAGGTGTAAGGCGACTAAGTCACAGTGCCGCTCATTCTGTAATCTAATTAAATAAATAATCTAACTTATTCCTGTTCGTTAGGCCTGCCTTCTCAAACACTGCTGATGAGGTATTACAGATTTGTCATTCAATGGAGAATAAATCTAGGTGAAGTTACAGTCCAAGTAATATCCTGACATGACAACCCTGATCTGACAAATCTACAGGCTGGGCTAAAAAGAAATCAGCCCTAGCCTCTCTTCTTTCTATATATTTACGTTATATATTCTACAGTATACAGGTATAATAACGCAGCATCCCCTCTGCACGCTCAACGTGTTTTCCGCGCGTGCAACATCCTTTTTCTGTGCGCGCTCGTCTCTGCCTGTACGCGCGCTCAACTTCGTCCATCTTTACAAAACTGCCACAAAACTACCCACTCCACCACTTCTGATTGACTGTTTCTTCTCTATCAGGTGATAAAGGATAATTAGATAAGTAAATAAAAACACATAATGGACAAACGGAACTGGTATATACTTATTCTTAATTCAATAAAAAAAATTAAAAACTATAATAATTTTTTAATAATATTATAAAATTAAACTTTATTTACAATGCTTACCTTATATAATTCTCTTTCATTTCTATATAATTCTATATAATAATATAACTTGAATTTCTTATAATTTTCTTTCGTTTCTGTAAAGCTGCTTTGAGACAATGACCATTTTTAAAAGCTCTATACAAATAAAAATTTATTTTATTTAATTCCGTTATGCGGGCGATAGTGCCAGCTGATTTGAAAAGAAATAGCCAATCAGAAGTAGTGTGTGGAAGTCTGTGATTGGCTAGTTTTGTGGCAGTTTTGTAACACTGGACAAAGTTGAGCGCGCGTACAGGCAGAGTCGAGCGCGCACGGAAAGAAGATGTTGTGCGCACGCGCGGAAAACACGTTGAGCGCGCAGGGGAGACACTGCACGCGCATAGAGTGCTTTGTCTGATCTCAAAATGTCAAAACTGTGCGCTCAGGATTGTGGCATGAATATCACGCCATAGCAGAGGAGGCTCAGAGCACACTGCAGTCATTCCCATGAACATTCACAGAGTGGAGTGCCTGAACCATAAAAATTGACACATAACTTGTCACCAGCTTGCAGAAGAGACACATCTGTCTGTGAAAAATGTGCACACAATCATTCACCAACACCACTTGCACATTACAAGAACTCAACTGTCATTGCCCCATCCCATGTACAGTCCTGACCTCGCTCCAAGAGATTTCCAAAATTTTTTTTTAAAGGAGTTCCTGGGAGGCCAGCGTTTCAGATATGAAGTGTATTCATGATTCTGGCGTACAAGGGAAAACTTTGTATTTAATCATGAATAAATAATAAATTCATTAGTGTATGGAAGGGGATTATATAGAGAAAGAAATGTCTTCTGTTATTTTGATTAAAAGTCTTGGTTTGACTTCAACACCAGTTGTAAATTATATCAACGTTTTTGTTTAGCAGCAATAGGCTGTATAATGTAGATGCCAAAAAAAAAAGAAAGACAGGAAATCTCTCTTTTTTTATCGTAGAAAGACAGGAAGTATTCACTCATAACAGGTGCCCCTTACTTGTTTGGGTCACACTGCAACATTAATTGAGGCAGGAGGGCTTATTATTACATCAACTCCACTCCAGCCAGCTCTTTTTGGCTTTCTTCATAAGTGTTTCCTTGAATAAGCAGCCTTGGCAGAGAAGTCCCACCTCTAGGAAAAAAAGGAAATCCCTTATTTAGATTTCTGCTGGATATCTTTCCTTTAAACCATCAGTCAGTCTGCCTTGGCTGAGCACACACGACTCACACATTTTTCCGGTTAAATAAAGAAATTTTCTGTTGAGTATCTTTTCAGGAAACATTTGTATTATAACCACATTTGGAATGACTTATTATCGCTGCTATAAAAATCCAGAGTGTAAATAAATAGAGATGCATAACAAGGTTATTCCTTGTCATGTTTGATTTACCAATGGGAAACCTGTCAAGGTAGCACGGAAGGGGTGCAGAACTACACTAGCAAACAGCCCCTGAATGTCACAGCTCTTACCAATCACTCACACCTGTGTCCTATTTCACCATCATTACCAGAACTATTTCCAGTGTAACTTCAATTTTTTTGTGTCTTGTTGTCAAGCTCCTGTTATTCTTGTCATTTTTATATGTGTGCCACAGTATCACTTCTTAGTCTTTTTTTGCCTCATATGTACAGGTGATGTTCATGGTGCTTGTTTTCATGGTTTTGCTTGTTTGTCTGCAGTTGCATCTGTCTTCAACTTCACAGAGTGACATACTGTAGTCATGGAGGGCCATATCAATACAGTTTCATTTTGTTTGTACTGTATGGTACATCCTCAAAGACATTTCAGATGTGTGAAAATATTGCCCTTTATGAAGCATTCAAAACAGTAAAATTACTGGAATATGTATAAAAACATCATTAAAACCTTGAGTGATAATACTAGAGCATCAGCTTCATGGAAGAAATGAGGTCGGGGAAAAATAATAAATGGCCAATTGCTTCAGTTGGTCAGGTCTATGCTCAGCAACGTGTTGCTGCGATAAAATTAAGTCAGCTGATGACCTGAATGACCAGGTTATCACATCAATGGATTTCTTTCTGCCCTGATGGCACAGGCATATTCCAGGACTCAAATTGTGAACGAGTTGTTCATTGCACATGAGAAATCATTTTCATATGTGTATTCACCAACACATCGTGAGCTGTAATTGAAGCTAAAGGTGGTTGAACACAATATCACAGGGGGAGAGGTCTTTTTTTCGGTAGCTAGAGTTGACAAAGGAAGAACTGAAAAAGAACTGTTGAAAAGAACCAGACTTAAAAGGCAACTCATCCTCTTCTACTGGATTGTGTGATTATGCCGTAAGTCACTAATCTTTTACTGTTATCCAGTGTACTATGTACATGGTTAAACAGTTTTCTATTTGTCTCTCAAGTCATTCCTATTAAACTACTGCCATTTGGACTACTGCTTCTCCTCCTGCAACGGGGTCACCACCTGATACAACGACTGACCTCACAAGGAGTATGACTTGGGCATGAAGCTTAGCCATCCATAAAAGACACCATCCTCTGCTGGCTTTACATAATATTCATTACCTGGTTCAGTGGGCAGCAATCCTTCACTGACTTTGGGTGACACTAAAAACAACCCCCAGATGAAGAAACCAACAAGGTCAAGCTGCTCCCTTGCACATGAGGAAGTGCTGTTACAGTCCAATTTGCTCCACACATGGCTCCAATGCCCTCCTCTACTGTATGTTTTCAAAAGTCTGAATACCTCAGCATTATACCAAACCAGCACTAAAAGTATGAATAATTCAGAACATCGTCCAGGTTTTTGCATCTTCCCCCAAATCCCTATCCCTTATACTATTTAGTCAGTAACCTTCTCATGCACAGTGTTCCTGGTCGTGACCCTGGCAGGAAACTGTCTATAAATAAATTAAAGAAGAGGTGGATGAATAAGAGGGGGATGACTAGAGAATGGAAGAAATGAAACATAACTGCCATAACAATGGTGCTGTATATGTGAAGCTTTATTAGTCCTTTTTAGCTTCTTAGTCTTATCTGATCTGATCCTGAACATGGGTTACCATCTATTACTGTGTACTGTGTGTTCTCATGTCCACCTGGATTCCGGGTTCTCTGATTTCTTCACACCTCCATAAAAACAAGCTGATAGTGCAACTGGCAGCTGTTGAGGTGTGAAGGTGTATGCGTGCACGCTGCAGTGATACACTGGTGTCCCATTTAAGGTGTGTTCCTGAGTAGTTTCCGAGAGATCATTGCAGAACCTTGACCAAATGAACGAATGAATGAATAAATGATGTCATTTAACAGTATCCATGTGCTGTATTTACAGTACTTGTCCGGGAATGGAGTGGCCCATGGACTTGTGTGTGTATGTGTGTATGTGTGTGTGTGTGTGTGTGAGAGAGAGAGAGAGAGAGAGAGAGATGGTGAGGTGAGACAGAGTTTTAAGCAGATTGCCTATGGAGATTAATGAACCAGTACCCAGGCCTTCTGTTAGCTATTCAGTCTCCCTCATTTCTCTGACCCAATTCATCCCTGTCGCCTTCAACAGTTTTATAGTAAATAGCAATAAACATTTTTTAATCAAAGACTTTTAATTACATCCTGCGTTTGGTTTTGAAGTTCCTTGTTTTAGTCAAAACATGAAATGAAGCAGCTGCATTACACAGCAAAATATGATGTGTCCTGAAAAGCAAATCATATTCCTCCTTTCTGTCATGTACTTGTTAAAACAAAGCTATCTCCTGTTGCAAAAGACTAGCTACCATGAACAGCCTAAATGCATTTAGTGGATGCTTGGAGAATGTTGAAGCCAAGATAAAGGTCGTTTACAGCCACGCAATATTAAAAAATCTTTTCAAAACTATAAAAATGGAGTTATCTCATTTTGCTGTCAAACTGTTTACTTGCACTGTGAGATAAAGAAGATGATCCAGAAGCAGAGGAAAACTGAAGAAGGCATTCATAGAGTATGTTCAAGGAATATGCTTTTTAATATGCAGGACATAAAGGAGGGAGAAATGATAGAACTGAGGTCAGATTAGGTGAGCAGAGTATACATAGTATATATATATATATATATATATATATATATATATATATATA
>JAQMYJ010000033.1:9800259-9817430 GCA_030014305.1 Clarias laeviceps
GTGTAAAGCTGCTTTGCGACAATGACAATTGTTAAAAGCGCTATACAAATAAAATTGAATTGAATTGAATTGAACTTCTGTGACTTCTATAAGCCATAGGACTGGAGGAAGTATGTGATTGTCCTTGTCCATGTTGTTTAATACTAAAAAATTATTTAGTGAGTTTAGCTAACAAAGAATCTTTCTAAACAAGAACATAAGTGATAAATAGTGCCTCACTCTAATACCTTTTTTTAAATACTTTACATGGTTGTTTAACTATAGTTGTCATAGTTATATATAATTGCTTTCTATCCAGCTACATTTCTTAAATGCCCTGTGATTTTTTTGAGTGAGAAGTGTAAAACTTCTCATTAGTTTTACATTAGTGTAAAACTTGGTAATTGTGTACATGCTTAATAAACTATTTCAAAAAATGTAAATTTACCTCCTCTGTCTGAGTTTGTTCATATATTTGGATCTAATTAAACAAATAATTAAAAACCTTCCATTGGATAATTACTGCAGTGATTAATATGGTTCAGCTGGCAAAACGTTATTTAACCCCAACTGATGCAGTCAGTAGCTTCTCATTTCTCAATCAAACATGTCAGAAGACATATCCTGTGTTTGTGGGAAAGATGTTACCCTGTTTCAGAAGGGTCATATCATTAAAAAAAAAACTATGGTGATGAAATTACTAAAATTAGGTTAAGAACTGTAAAATGCATTATTAAAGCATGGAAGGATAGTTGTGAATCATCATCTTCAAGGAAGAAATGTCATTGGAAATTTTTTTTTGAAAGATTGTGATGGGAAATCACTTAAACGTTTGGTGAAATCAAATCATAAAAACCGCACAGTAGTACTCAGCTATGTTTAATTGTGAAAGTAAGGGCATTTCCACAAAAAAATGCAAAGAAAGTTGAAGGGATTGGGAGTAAACAGCTGTGTAGCATAAAAAAAACAAAGCCTTTTTAAGCCTTTTTAAGAAAAGAGAATGGACTGTAAAGCGTTGGAAAAGAAAAGGTCATGTGATCTAATGCGTCCAGATTTACCCTGTTCCAGAGTGATGAGTTTATCAGGATAAGAAGCGAGGCAGATGTAGTTATGATCTGGGGTTGTTTACAGTATGTTGGTCAGGTCTAGGTTCAGCAACATTATATGTCCAAAAAATGAGGTCAGCTAATAACCTGAATGGTGGAAGAGGGTACATGAGACATCAATTCCACACATACTGTACAACAGAGTACAGACCTTAACTCCATTGAAAATGTTTGGAAAGTACTACAGAAGACTTTATGTAGCTGTCTGATTCTGCCATCATCAGTATAAGATCTTTACACAACAAATGCAACTCTGGACTGAAATAAATGTTGTAAATACTGGATACACTTATCAAAACAATGCCACAGTGAATGATTCATTTTATAATTACATTTCATAATTTTTTTTATTTCACTCAAAGGGTTTTTTTTGTTCTGTTTAACTAACCATTTAGGCCAAAGGTTGTCTGTTTGACATATATATATAAAAAAAAAAAGCTTAGTTACTTACTCACTTTTAGAAAGTATTCACATACTTTCTACCATTAAATGTTATCACTTTAGCTTTAATCTAAACATTTCTTTTAAAGATATTCTTTTGAATCTTTAAGCAAATATGCAAAAAATTGTAAATAATAAACAACAAACAAATTTCAAAGAAAGAAAAACCATGGAATATCACATTTCTAAATAATTTCAGAATGCTTTCAATGTTTAGTTAAAGTAGCTTGACAATGACTAGAATATTCTTGGATACTGTATACTGCTTCAATCTTGACACACCTCTCTGCTGAACCTCAGTCAGGTTAGATGTAGAACACCACTGAGCTACTATTTTTAGGGCCTCCAGAGATATTCAATCAGTTTTAGGCCTGCACTATGCCTGGTCACTTAAGGAGATCCGCAAACTCCTGTCCCGCACTGGTCATGTGTTTCAGGTCATTGTCACGGTATCTGTGAACATTCACTGCAATCTGCACTTTAGAGACCTCTTGAAAAAGTTTTGCCGATCCAGTCCTTGATGGTGGAAACCTTACCGCAGCATGCCGTCAACACCGTATCTGGTGTCTCTCAGAATGAAGGTGCGTTTTGTTCCCTCTCAAGGTTTATTCTTCATGTCATCTCAGGGAGATTTTCCTTGCCTCTGGTGTGCTCATGAGGGATCTAAATCTTCAACTGGATTTCTGCCAGGTTGTGTTTTATTGGCTGGAAAAATAAAAATAAAACTGTGAAGTTTTTATTATTGGCATAGAATCTTGTTTCTCATGATGTGAACATGTGTCACGTGCTGTTGAGTGTACTAAAGAATGAATTCCGAATGGCCAGTGAAATACTGCTCTGTCACGTTCTCTAATCTCACCAAGGACCACTGAAGTCTAATCGACCTTCAGTTTTATCTCCCTGTCTAATACCCTACTACACTGTTAGCTTGTTGTTTTTTTGGTTGTATGGCTGAGTTATGGCTAAAGGAAATGTTTCCTAGGTCTTGAACATCTTCTAATTAAGCCAAGGTAAATTTAAGATGTTAAAATTTGCAAAAATCTTCTGCTCCCTTCTGTCAGATTTTTTTATTAAATTTTTTGTGTCTGAGGTCTATGAGCAATGGAATTAATCTCAAGACTAGTATTTTAAGCTACTGTATAGATATGCTTTAAGTTTATAGATCTGACCTTTGTAACTATGAGAACAAATGCTAATGTCCTTGTGACATTTTATGTTTTAAAATAAACTTTGTGCAAATCTGTTCATATTTAAATAGGCTATTTCGCAAATACTACAGTGCATTGGAAAAGTATTTATCACTTTACAACCACAAATGTAAATGTATTTAATTTGGATTTTATGTGATAGACCAAAACAAAGTGGCACATAATTGTGGAAGGAAAATGATAAATTGAAATGAACATTTTTTTTTACAAATAAATATCTGAAAAGTGCTGTGTGCATTTGTACTGAGCCTCCTTAAGGCAATACTTTGTAGAACCACCTTTCACTGCAATTACAGCTGTAAGTGTTTTGGAATATGTCTCTACCAGTTTTGCACATACCTGTATAGAGAGTAACATTTTTACCTGCTCTTCTTTGCAAAATAGCTCAAGCTCAGTCAGATTGGATGGTGACTTTTTCAAGATTTTCATGTCTTCCCACAGATTCTCAATAAGATTTAGGTCTGGACTTCTAACACATGAATTCCATTCCATTGTAGCACTGGTTATATGTTTAGCGTTGTTGTCCTGCTGAAGAAAAGCATCCCCACAACATGATGCTGCCACCACCATGCACAGTATTAGGTTTTCTCAACACATAGCGTTTTGCCTTTCTTTTAACAGTGGTTTTATTCTTGCCACTCTTCCATAAAGGCCAGATTTGTGGAGTGCACGACTAATACTGTAGTTGCCCTGTGAACAGATTCTCCCACCTGAGCTGTGGATCTCTGCAGCTCCTCCAGAGTTACCATGGGCCTCTTGGCTGCTTCTCTGACTAATGCTCTCCTTGCCCGGCCTGTCAGTTTACAATAAGTGGACGGCCATGTCTTGCCATACTTTGGATGATGGATTGAACATTGCTCTGTGAGATGTTTAAAGCTTGGGATATTTTTTTATAAAATAACTCTGCTTTAAACTTCTCCACAACTTTATCCTTGACTTGTCTGCTGTGTTCCTTGGGATTCATGATGCTGTTTGTTCACTAATGTTCTCTAACAAACCTGTTTGTCTGTATATAGGGCATCATAGAACTGCTTTAATTATATCCGAAATTAAATTACACACAGGTAGACTATATTTACTAATTAGGTGACTTCTGAAGGCAAGTGGTTCCACTGGATTTTAGTTAGGGGTATCATAGTAAAGGGGGCTGAATACAAATGCATGACATTTTCAGATTTTTATTTGTAAAAACATTTGAAAACCATTTATCATTTTCCTTCCCCTTCACAATGATGTGACACTTTGTGTTGGTCTATCACATAAAATCCCAATAAAATGCATTTACATTTGTGGTTGTAACGTGACAAAATGTGGAAAAGTTCAAGCAGTATTAATATTTTTGCAAGTCACTGTAAATAAAAGAAAACATGTAACCTATGTAGCCAGGTGGAAATAGTACATGCAATTTTTATGTACGCCACTAGATGGCACTGCCATTTGGGGGGCACACTTGAGGATACGGAGCGATACCGGTGAATAAGAAAAAACACAGGAAGTCAGACCGTCGGCTGCAGCAATTGAAGCGTGTTATGTTTCGGGTGCATCTGATTGTTTTATCAGATATGTCGAGAAATGTTTAAAGTATGACTTGTGAGAAGTCTGCCACAAGATAACCTGTGCTTAAGTGGATGCACTGAACAGAAGAACCACCACAGTTATTTTTGTATGTTTTAAATGAACAGCATTTTGTTTTCTTTTTTTTATGTTGCTGTTTGGTACTAGCAATTTTGGTTAGTTTCCGATTTGAAATTTATTTGTACTAGGAGCTGAGGTTCAGTTGCACAGCCTCTCAGGCTGAACAAATTGAAGAACACTGAACTTGTTGGGACTGTGCTTATAGGGGAGGATTCCCAGAGACTGATATTTATATTGAACCCTAATTTTTTTATTTTTCTGAAATAAAAACCCCAAAAGACATTACGGTGTCCTGTGCTGGTTCGCTTTCGCCAGGCTACACAATTTGGTACCAGGAGTGGGGTTCTGCAAAATTGGTGGTTCAGAAGATTTAGATTTTTGTTTATAAATTTAAGCTAAGTAAACCTAATTAGAGTCCTAGGGTACATAAAATAACTGTGGTGGCAGGGACACGCGTCGTCTGGTGTTGAAGAAGTTCCGCAGCGCTGAGGCTTTCTTGGGGTGCCGCTGGGGATCAGTGACCATGACGCTGTACATCCAACGACGGCCCGAGGAGGAAGATCTTCTGAGGAGGAGTGGAGGACATCAGGACAGCCAGCTGACCAAGTTTGGAAGAGACTTTTTATATCTTGCCCTTGGTTAAAGGTTACTCCTAGACAATTTAAAATGTCAGACAGAGGCAGTGATAATGAACAGACAGAGATGGATCCTGTCGTTGAGCTTCAGGCCAAGTTATCTGAACTGAGTAACAAACATGACCAGGCAATGGCTAAAATAACGGCTCTGAGTAGTAGCACTAGTAGATCTTATGTGTACGTGCCCAGAGAACGCCCGGTCCAGCCTTTCAGTGGTGATGCTTCAGTCGATGGTCGTTCCGTTTGAGTTTCTAGATGAGGTACACAGGGCTATCAGATCTAGGGGCTTGGGTGACGGTGACCAGGTTGACTTCATTCTCTCTCTCCTCAGGGGTTCAGCACTGGAAGAGGTTAGGTTGTGCATGGATGAGGAGCTAAGTGATCCTGATGAAATTTTTAGTTTTCTCAGAGAAACATATGGTGAATAGTACAGTGTAGCACAGCTTTTACAGACCTTATATAGCCGTCACCAACTAGAAGGCGAAGACTTCTTTGAATAATCACACGCACTATCCCAGATCCTTCGCTCAGCTCTTAAACAAAAGCGAGATGCAGTGTCTGATGCAGAGGTGGCAGTCAGAGACCAGTTTGTGGAGGGAGTCAAGGATTCTGCACTCAGAAGGGAGCTGCGGAAAATGGTCAGGGATAAGCCAGAATCCACACTTTTAGATGTGCGTCAGGAAGCTATCGCATGGTCTCTTGAGGAGAGACCCAGTAACACCAGAGTTGCCAAGAGCAGGAGCGTAGTGTGTGATAGTGTAGTGGAGAAAGGTCAGTGTACAGATAGCACCCAAGACAAAGCATCTACACTGGATGAAATCCTTAAAATTGTTACTAAGCAAGGCAAGTCAATGTGGTGAGGCAGAGTGTTGCTCTTAGGGACAAGCCCGACAAAGGTGGGAGGCCTGGACGAGGGATTGAGTTCACAATTGAGTTCTGTTTCAAATGTAAGGGAGTAGGACACATTACCAGGGAGTGCAAGCGTTCCAAGCCACAGAGTAGGCCCACAGCCAGCGATGCACCTTTCCAGGGAAACTAGCTCCCTCGATTGCTGAGAGCCGGGCAATCCGAGGGGGGCTTAAAGGCTCAAAGACCCTTACTCGTGAGAGATTTTTTAAACGAGCAGTTGGTAGGTGTCCAGAAGTGGAAGTTGAGATGGGTGGAGCTAAGGCTAAAGCTCTGTTGGATATGGGAAGCCAGGTTAGCACCATCTCGTGCTTTTTTCAGACAAAACTTGCTCGGTGAGAATGAGGACATATCCCCTACAGCCAAATGGTTAAAGCTAATTGCCGCTAACTCCTTGCCAATCCCTTATATAGGCTACATTGAGTTGGGTGTGCAAGCTATGGGGTTAACAGCCCCAGGAGACTTAGTTTCAGAAGATCCTAGGGCAGGAAGCTCTGGTGCAGAGCAACAGAGAATGAAAGAATCGTCTAAGCCTGAAAAATCACCCCAGTACTTATAGGAATGAATGTGATTAAGCGATGTAGAGAGTTGGCTATTGCCAGTTTCGACTCTGTCCTTGGTGGCGAGCTAAACTCAGTTTGGAGAGAAGCATTTCAGGGAGTACAAACACGAGACCTTGTAGGGAAGACATCGGCAGGCAGGATAGCTGATAAAAACACAATACATCATACCAGCAGCTTCAGTTGCTACGGTGTATGCAAAAGGGCTCAGGAGGTGCCTGAATGACCAGACTTTGAGGGTGTTAGAGCATACTAATGCACAGTTACCCAGTGGTCTTGTGGTGGTCCCCACTCTGGTAGAGCCTAACAAACTGGTGTACCCAGTTCAAGTAGTGAATCTCTCACAGGAAGATTTGTGGTTACCGTCCAGAATGAGACTTGGTGTTCTCAGTGTGGTTGAGTGTGTTGAGGAAGCAGTGGAGGTACACTTCAATCGCATATCTGCTGACCATGAGGAAGTGTCCGTAGGCACGAAGGAGATGAAGACAGACAGTGAACTGCAATCATTAATAGGTCAGCTGAATATTGATGGTTCACCAGATCAACAGGCTAAGTTAGCAGCAATGTTAGCCCAGTACGCCGATGTATTCGCATTCAAAGATGAGGACTTGGGTTACACCGACAAGGTCAAGCATGAGATAAATCTCGTGGATGATGTCTCAGTCACTCAGCCTTACAGACGAATACCACCAACTCAGTACAAAGAGGTTAGAAAAAAGGGTGTCATTAAAGAGAGCACTAGTGCATATGCTTCACCCATTGTACTTGTGAGGAAGGCCGATAACAACTTAAGGTTGTGTGTGGATTACAGGCGACTAAACTCAAAGACCAGACGTGACGCCTTTCCTCTGCCACGCATCGACGAGTGCTTTGATGCATTGCATGGGGCAAAGTATTTCTTGATCATAGACCTTGCTAGTGGTTATCACCAGGTGGCTGTGCATGAGAGGGACCGACACAAGAATGCCTTTACGACCCCTTTTGGACTATTTGAGTACACCCGACTTCCGTTTGGTGTTTGCAATGGGCCAGCAACCTTCCAAAGGCTCATGCAGGCCACCATGAGTGACTTGGTCTTCCAGGTAATGCCAATTGTAATGTGGTCAGAAAGGGAACAGCTCTGGAGCCAGATCTGGTCAGTGCAGGTGTGAAATGTTGTCAAGTTAGGCAGGTTCGTGCTGGTGTAGTTGAGCAGGGTACTGAGGTCACCGACTCCCAAGGTAGTACACCAACTCTGCCGGGTTACACAAAAGATGAGTTGAAACAGTTTCAGAGCAATGATCCAACACTTAATTCCTTTAGACATTTCTGGGACTGGCAGAGGAAGCCCACCTATCATCAGAGAAAGAGTCTGTCCAAACCAGTCATCTCTTTGCTCAGACAGTGGCCCAGAATAAGGGAGGTTGATGGATTACTACATTGCGTCATCGATGATGTACATGTGGGTGAATGTCAGCAGCTTCTTTTACCAGCATATCTAAAGAATGCTGTACTTGAGTGTGTACATGATCACATGGGGCATCAGGGAATAGAGCGCATCCAGAACCTGTTAAAGCAGAGGTGTTATTGGTTTGGGATGTATGAAGATGTGGAACAGTGGGTTAATCAGTGTCAGAGATGCATACTTACCAAGATGCCTCAGCCAAAGATACTCCCATGAAGCCCTTTCTCGCTTCACGGCCGTAGATTTTAGTGTGTTGGAACCTGCCTCTGATGGACGAGAGAACGTTTTGGTGGTAACGGATGTTTTCACCAAGTTTACACAGGCATTTCCTACACGTGATCAGAATGCATGTACCACGGCCAAGGTCCTCCTTCGGGAGTGGTTTATGAAGTATGGTGTGCCTGAGAGGTTACATTCAGATCAAGGCAGAAACTTTGAGAGTGAGGTCATTCAGGGGCTTTGCAAGTTGTATGGGGTAAAGAAAACTCGCACCACACCTCACCATCCACAAGGGAACGCACAGTGTGAGGGTTTTAATAGGACGCTTCACGACCTTTTGCGCACTCTGCCACCGGAAAAGAAATGCCGTTGGCCTGAACATTTGCCAGAAATAGTCTATGCCTATAATGTAACTCCTCATGCCACAACAGGACACTCACCTTACTACCTCATGTTTGGGGTACACCCTCACCTTCCAGTAGATGCTTTGCTAGGTCAGGAACAAGTGCTAGATAGGAAACAGGACTGGCTTGCGGTCCATCAGGAGCATTTGAAAGAAGCACACCATAGAGCGAAGCAGTATGCTGAGCAAAAGGCTGAAGAGAGATTCCAGCAAGCACAGGGCAAGGTATATTGTCCCCCTGTAGAAGTAGGTCAGCTAGTTTACCTACATCACTGGCCACAGGGTAGAAAGAAAATTCAAGATGCTTGGGGTCCTACCATATATAGGGTTGTTGAGGTTCAGGGCAGTACGCATACAGTAGAGCCAGTAGAGGGTGGTCCAACAAAGAGAATCCACCGAGCCAACCTTAGACCTTGTGCTGGGCCTGTTCCAGCACCCAGGAAATCAAGAAGTAATGTTCCCAGTACTATGACCACCCCTCCTACTGAGGTTGCAGTAGAGCTCCCAGATCTAGACCCAGAGTATGTGGTGTTGGAAGAAGCCGCATGCCTGGATCTGGACCAGATTGAGGGAAGAGAGAGAAATGAAGTCCCTGATAAGAACAGTGAGGTCTCCGAATTTGTGGACCTTATGCAGGAGTGCATTCTAACCCACATCACATCCCTACGTCAGCATGTAATGCCATAACATTAAGTCCTGAGGTACTGTCACAGCTGTTGAAAACTATGGGTGCTGCATTCTTTAGGGAAGCAGTAAATGAGGTAAAAATTTTGAGTTAAGTCACCGAGGACGATGACTTCTTAGCAGGGGAGAATGTAGCCAGGTGGAAATAGTACATGCAATAAAAAAAACCAAAAGACATTACTGTGTCCTGTGCTGGTTCTCTTTCGCCAGGCTACACCTATTTTTCTTTAAAAATGTTAAAAACTGTTTTACTTAACAAAATAAAAATGATGTCTGAAATCTATCTACATACATTGCATGTGAGCGAGACATAAGTGGAGGAGATAGACGTCACAGACGTTCCAAATAAACCATTCTGATGTGTGTATATTGACTGAAACAATATGTTGTACTACTTTTCCTAATTAGACTTTTTATAGTGCTGTTTCCCGAGTGTAATAAGGCACTCACATGCCATGTTCTACTTTATTTAGAGATCGTAAATAAATTATAAAGCAAGTTGATCAGTCCTAGTGAAGGGAGAGCCAGGCAGCTTAGATGTGTGTAATAATAAATTAAATTGAACACCCAATCCAGCTAAGTCTTGGCTGTTCCACTGCCTGGCTAGGATATACAATACAGTACTTCTAGACATGCCTTTTAAATCATTGTTTATGGTTTAGGTTTTTTAGGGTGATATACCATCAAAAAGTTGAACTAGGCGGTCTTTGGACTGTAGTAGGATCTATTTTATTTGATGGTACATTATACACTTTAGGAAGAGGTATGATTTATAAATGGACTTCATGTGGAATCAATTAGGAAATTATATGGGACAGGGTCATGGGAAGCCTGGAGCCTATTCCAGGGGACTTGGGGCACTGGGTGAGGTAGACCCTGGACAGGGTGCCACACTACAGCGAATTTGGAAATGTCAATTAGCCTTTGGACTGTTGGAGAAAACCGGAGTACCCAGAGGAAACCCACCAAGCATGTGTAGAACATGCAAACTTCACTGATCTTCATCGATCCCTGGATGTGTTAGGCGACAGTGCTAAACACTACGCCACCATGCCACTTTACATTTAATACAAAGCTAACTAAATGAAGAACTCATGTTGTGAGTGAGAATGTGCAAGATGAACACATGTGGTCATGTACACTCTCACCCTCAGGCTATAAAATTCTGCAAAATACTTCATTAAAAAGGCTGTGGTGTGTCCTGGGATGGTTGTGTAATCTTGTAGTAATTATGTAGTGTACTCGTGTATATTAAGCAAATCCCCAATTTCACCTTCATACAGTGCAATAGCCATAATACCATTGTCAGAAATTTTGTTGTTCTTGTTTGCATAAAAAATTTTTTTTGCTCTCTTAGTGCAATGCACCCCCTGCTTGTCAACATTGGAGGCAGGCAACTGCTCGGGGCCCCAGGCCAAAGGGGTCCATGAGGGCTATCAAAATTATTTATTATTCAGTAGATAATATTAATGTATAGTGGTTGGAGTCACCCCCTGCAAAATTTTGCCTAGGGCTACCTGCCACAGGGAAGGCCCAGGTTCCATTTCTTGCCAATGCCCAAACCCAGCCACTGGACGCAGCGCATCCTTAGTGCCAGTTTCAAGCCTGGATAGAAAGGAAGAGTTGCATCAGGTAGGGCCTGTGCCAAGTTCTATGCGGATCGGATGGTCTGCTGTGGTGCCCTAGACAGGAGCAACCAAAATAATAGAATATGGGCTGTAATAATAAGTCATGGGCTTTTTTTTTTTTTAAGGTACTACTGTACATTTCTCACCACTGCTTCAGTATGTCCAGGCAATTTGGTTAGCCTGTTTCAGGTGCAGACAGCACAACCAGATCTTCTGCATAGCGCAAAAAAAAACACTTCTGTATTGTTTAGGGTGAGTCTAGGAACTGCAGAGTTCAGGTAACACCAGGAGCACACTGATTTAAATAATTGAGCAGCATTGAACACGAGCTGCAGTACTTTCCCACCCCATAGCTTTGAGTCAAATATTTTGTTCTTTTTTGTTTCCAAGTTTTATCCTGAATTCATCGCCACTATTAAAAGACTTGGTAAAATAGCCAACTCATCAAATCGTGCAAATATTTAGCATTTCTAGTAAATGTGCTGATTGAGAAAAATATTTGGATATGCTCAATAGTGCAGTGATCTGGTAAAAAGCCAATCTTACTCAGTACACTGTGTACAGCAAGAGCATCCAGAATCCCCTGTTCCAGGTTTCAGGAAAGCAGTCAGCTTTTCTGATTAAACATATTTTGAAGTTCTTATGCAGATAAAGGAGCCATTTTTTATGATATACTGTATATGCCGAGACTGTCAGGATGAAAAAAGTTTTTGAGCTGCCCTTTTGGCTTTTTTGATAGCCACTTAAAAGTTCTAATTTATTTTTCTTTTTTGTTCCATATTTGTGCATTCTGTATTGATACTGTATGTTCTTGTTTTGTTTGATGTCAAGAATCTTCTCAGGGATTTGGTTTCTTACTTCAACTTTTTATATATTGCTTGGTTATATCACAAAAGTTTTCTTTCTGTTTTAGATAATATTATTATTTCTTATATAAGTTTTATATGTATATACCTCAGCAAGGCTTTTTCTCACTTTTTAAATATTTTTCTAGATGTTTTTGTTTTAGCAAGGCTTGCTTGGATTGCAAGAGCAGTTTGGAAACAGCATTTAGCCTACAAAGCATATATTTTGTCTGTTGGAGGAAACTAGAGTACCCAGAGGAAACCCACCAAACTTCTCACACCCAGACCACGGAGGAGATTCGTACCCCCAACCCAGTCCCTCCATATTTTTTATATTAGGTTTGAATTCCTTTACTATATTTACTGTACAGTAAGTTCAGGCCCAGGTCTCGACAGAGCTGCATTGACACCTTAGGATTCTTATTTGCAGTAGAGGCTGGTTGATACCGTAGGTGTTGTTGCTATGTGGGTCTGGAAAAGAGCGGACTTAAATATATGATTGTTTCCATGGATATGTATAATGTCAGATCTTGAGCCTGGCATTAAAACCCACACACAGCAGCAAATTGCACAGGACTGACTTCTGTGGGTATTATGAAAGAACTCATTATTACACTCTATACAGATATAGAGGTCAGGATTCTGGGTTATAGTGCCTCTTTAAAGTTTTAACAGTTTTTTTTTTTAAACTGATATCCAACAATGACCCTGCCTGAGTCTCTTCCATACTTTTTATGTTTTTAAATGAAGCCAGGAAGACTTCATTGAAGTCTGATCTGATCAACTTCACTTTTACTAATACATTAATATCTGCTTCTGGCTCCTAATGGATAAGAAAAAATAAAAATAAACATGGATAGTTTATACATAAGTGTATTAAAAGTATCTCATCAGTTACAGTTTATTATATAAAGGTGTAAGGCAGACATAAAAGGATGAACATGCAAAAAAATTACGAATGTATTAATCTCTTAAAGGGCGGCTTTTAGTGGTTAGCACTGTCACCTTACACCCTTCCAGGTCTGGGTTTGATTCCCGTCTTGGGTCTGTGTTGCATGTTCTTGTGCTTGGTGGGTTTCCTCATGCACATTAGTCTTATTGCCATTCCCAAATTGCCTTGTAGTGTGTATGAATGACAGTCGTGAGTCCAGCTGGCAACCCGACTCTTTGAGTAACTGCCACAGAAACTACGGATATATCTCCAGGGTGAGGAGTGTCTGACGGCCGATGTGCCAGATGGCATGGGGATGGACCAAAATACTGTAAAATGACAATAAATATATTATCTGACTCATTTGTAGTCTATTAAAAGCACTATAGGAAGTCGTTCGCTCTGTATTTTACAAATAAGGTCATAGTTAAAAAAAAATAGATGTCACAAATAATTTTTTTTTTTATTTATACCACCATTGAGTGAGTTAGCTTGGACTGCAGGGTGGAATCTATTCGCATATTTCTCATGGCAGCAATATGGTAGATGGGTAAATCTGGGCTTTTTCAGGTGGTCTATTCTCTTTAGATTAGCAAGAATTTTAACAGCTTCCCAAACCACAGTAGGTGTACATATCAGTATAAAAAATGGCTATGATTGCTTGTCAGCACTTTTTTTCACATATTCTGACACTTGCTCTGGTTTTGAGTTCAGGCTGCAGGCTACATCTGGTGTGGATAAATAATGAAACGTGAACCGATAGAATAGCTGTAGGGGCTACTGGGTTAGAAAGCTGCAAATGGGTTGAAGCAGCTCTGTGGGGTAGTAAGGTTGGTTCCCTGGCTATTCTGAGAAACCAGTGAACGGTTCTCTGGCTGAGAGCTTGTTGATTGGTTGTGGGATTGTCCAGACTTTGGGCTGATTAAACTGGCTCCTGTTTGAGGTTATAGATTAGATATGTTTCAGTTGTAAAAGGTTATACATTCATTTCAGATCTTAAACTATCTACAAGCTCATAGGGTTCTATAATTTCCTTCAGAAAAAAAATATTTCTTGATTCTAGTTTCTATGCCTTGGGACATTATAGGCCTGTTGCTGTATATTATGAGTTGTGTCTGGATAATATTACCTCCTGGTTTGTTTCTATCCAAAATGTTTTAGACCTTTGTGCAAGACAATTGGAATATGAATAGATGAACAGCTCTACTTTAATTTCCTGGTGATTTAAACCATAAATCTGATTTTTTTTTAATGTCAATGTGTGTCCATGGTGTTCTACTGTGGACTGTCATCCTTTTCAGTGTTTACTGTATTCCCATCCAAGTGCTCGTGGGATACACTCTAGACCCACTGCAAGCATGACTAGGAGGGAGATTGCTGAAGCTGATGAATGAAGTCAGCTTTGAAAGATTTTGAGCAGTTTTTCTTTTTAAATATATTGGCTCAGAATTTTAATTATTTTTCCAGTCTTGTTTTATTTTATCAGATAATGAAAGTTGTCGAGGCTCCATTTAAACAGTAAACTATATACATTGTCAACTGTCCGCGTCCTTGGCTGTTTTGGCTTTAGCTTCTTGGATGCATAAGAGTTCATTCATTCATTTATTTACTTATTTTTGCTTCAGGTATTATTTATTATTCTGCCTTCTGATTTTAGATTAGCTGCCCTTTTGATTTATATATTTTTCAAGCTCACATCGTTGGCGCTTTTTCTTCCTTTAGCTGCTAGTGTGGAAAAAGTACAGAACAGACCAACATTAGTAAAGGTATTGCACCTTTTGGTAAAACTTCACTTGAGTAAAAGTGATCAGGAAAATGACTGAAGTAACAGCAAATAAGTTTACTCACTCATTGTATACACTGCTTTATCCACCAAGCACGCGGAGAACATTCAAACTCCATGAACACAGAGACACAGAGGCGGGAATCAAACCTTCGACCATGGAGGTGCAAGGCAACAAGGCTAACCAGTACATCACAGTGCTGCTGGGTAAATAAGTTGTCTGGTAAAAAATACAACTCTAATTCCTGGAAATGTCGTTTTTTGAGAAATGTATTTTTCGAACAATGTTGTGAACTAACCAAGTGAGATATTCTGAAGTAAACACCACCTCAATTATCAAAATTAATGGGAATGTTAGCTGACTAGCTAACATGATGGAGTTTCAGTAGTTTGCTAGGCTAGTTAGCTAGCAAGTTATGTAGCTCATGTTAAATAATAGACCTTTTAGCTTTATATTTTGCTATCTATTAAAGTTTAAACTGAGCTTTCATATTGGAAAAAAAAAATCCAAATCTAATAGCATACTTGTACATTTTTCCAACTTGTTCCTGGATGTTAAGCTTGAAAATGCCCATGATTCCAGGGGTTTTGGCTCACATAATTTAGAGATGATTTACACATTATGACATTTAGTCATAAATTATCCTGAGGACACACATCTGTCTCTTCTGTTTCGCACGTTTGCTCTGCTGAATAAAGGAATTTTTGCGTTTTACTTTTTCATTTATATTATGCCATCTTGCATTTTGATTAATTTATAGTCTTCCAGTGGTTAAATGCATTGTTTTACTCTTTAACAGTGATAAAAAATAAACATCATTGTTTAATATTTTGAACACAGACAAAAGTAAAAGTATTATGATTCTAATTGAACTATAGAGACATACTGTTACAGTGAACCATGTTCTCAAGAACTGTAACAAGAGTACATTTGTTTGCTTTCCATTGATGCTGAATAAAAGATTTTCTCATAATTTTTGAGAGTTCTTGTCTCACACAAAGCAGGATTTTTCAGTTGTCAAAACATTGCAGCAACATTAATTTAGCAACATTACTACTTGTTAGGACACGGTTGGAATTTGTTGTTTTTGAAAGTTAAAATTCCTTTGACGAATTGATCCTCATACTGCTTTTGGTGTTTTTTTTCTTTGTTTCTGCAAATAAGCTGGTCCTGACAGTCAGAGCACTGAATGCTAGGCACTAGTCACCCACCAATTGTTAAACAGAGTGGCATAAAATAGCTCCTTCATTCCAAAAAAAAAAAAAAAAAAACTAGACAAATAGTAGCATATTGTTTTTCATTCTTCCTCATAAATAAAAAATAAAGAAGGAAAAATCAGGCAGGTTCTAATTATTAATTTGTCATAATATATTGTATTCATGAAAAAGGCCTTATCTTCCCTTTTTGTCTGTTTTTTTCCTAGTGTTTCTGAGGGACTAGTGATAAGGTTACCTAAAGATTCAAGAATCAAGTATTTTATTATCATAGGTAAAGGAGGTCCACAAGGTGCAGTGGTGGTTCAGGCATTTGAGGCTGCTGATGGAGGGTTGGGGGTTTGAGCCCTGGCAACACTAGGTTGCCACTGTCGGGCCCTTAAGCAAGGCCCTTAGCCTAGTGCCCATATAAAAAAAGGTTGCAGTGAACCCCCAATGTACAGTATGTGTAAAAAGAGCAGTGACTAATTCTGCATCCCATCGGTCCAGCAGGTCTCAACCTCACCCAGCAACATTTGTGTGTGTGTGTGTGTGTGTGTGTGTATATACATGTACATGCATGTATGTGTGAGTGTGCCCTTGACAAAACACCTGCTACTGTACAAAACACACAGTGTGTATGTCAAAAATGAAAGTTACTCACTGTGTGTGTGCCATGTGGTATTTAAGAGCCCAGTAGGTATCAGATAAATTGGCCATATCAGTGTGATACCGTTATGTGTGTGTATCCATGTTTGTTCCCAAGAGACAAATGTAAATAGCATGGCTGGCAGATGCGGAGGGGGAGCACAGACGTCATAGTACTAGAAATAGAATGTCTTTCATCAAGATGTGTAGCCCTGTGTATAAATGTGTACATATACAATATAGTTTGTGTGTGGGGGGGGGATGTAGTATCTTGTTCTTTAATTTAGTTTTGTTAATGATTTGTGAAATGTAATTTCATATCAATAATGCATTGCAGAAGAGACCTATGACAGCCGCGGGGTTATTGTGTGTGTGTGTGTGTGTGTGTGTAGTATGTTTGGTTAGGTGAATAAGATCCATAGTGCTGAGACGGCTTGCATTGCCTCTAATTTCTCTCGCACAATTTGTCAAATAATCATGTGTTCACATGCTTATGTGGCTTTAATGCAGAGTACTTGACTCTCATCTGGCAGGTGTATCTGTACAACAAAAGATGCTAACTCTGTGTGTGTGTGTGTGTGTGTGTGTGTGTGTGTGTGTGTGTGTGTGTGTGCGCGCTATAGAAGGAGAGTCTAAAAATGATGACATTAGTGAATATCTTAGAAATAGCATTTTCTCAGACAAAGTAGAAATACGACTTGCATGCAATTTTATACGACCTTGTAAAAAGTCAGGAAGGTTAAGATAGCCCAAAGTACTGTATATTACTTTAAACCCATACATATACATTTACACTAACGTTCAAAAGTTTTAGAACACTTTCTAACTCCATGATGGTTCCTGATTTTTTATTTCTTTCTACATTGTAAAGGAATGCTGAAGGCGTCCAAAAAATGCATTAATCTCCTTTGAACAGTTAATG
>JAQMYJ010000033.1:9817530-9831782 GCA_030014305.1 Clarias laeviceps
GAATGTAGAAAATAAATCACTAAACAAAAAAAAAAGAAATTTGCAAGTGTTCTAAAACTTTTGAACGGTAGTGTATGCTGGGGAAAAAAAATTAATTAACTTGTTGTTCTTAAGACAAAAATGTACTAACTATGAATATTACTTTGTTCTTCTGCTTTGTCAATTGTGAATAAAATTCAAAAATTTTAAACTTCAAATCTAAATGAATCAGAAAAGCTTGCATTATTTTTTGTAACATGAATTATGGGTTAATATTAATACATTAATATGTTATTGTTTATATAGTAACGGAGCACACACAGGGTATTGTATAGTGGATTGTCAACACAATCTAAAACAGAATAACATAATAACCAGATCTTTATAAAAGATGTTGTTCAATAAAGAGGGAAAAAAAAACATGTAAGTGTTGATGTGATGGTGAGGCTGTTCAGAGGACGCCATGGCATCTCAGTTGTCAATGCTTTGTAACATTTCTTGGAGAAATGACAGGCAGTGAGAGAGAGATAGAGAGAGGCTGGTGAGGGAACTATGTGACAGGAACTTCCGTAACCATAAATCTCACCATAAACTGTTATCTTGCATGATGTGTTGTTCATTAATAATTTTTTAATTGTCATTTTTAGAAAATTGCTGTGCAATACATGGAATAATACAGTCCAAACTGTGCTTTTAGGGAAAATTTGTAAAATGTTATTCCTTACAGTCTGGTACATTAAAATAATATAATATAATATAATATAATATATGGTACAGTACAGTGTAATAGTTTTGTTCAACTATCCCAGGTAGAAAGCTGGGGTCAGAGTGTAGAGTCAGTTATGAAATGAAAACCGTGGATCAAACAGGCTAACGGGCCTTGCTCAAGGGCCCAACAGTGACAACATGGTGGAGCTGGGGCTTGAACTGCCACCCTTCTGTTCAGTAACTCATAGAGTTTTGTGAGTGTCTGTGACTTTTGCACCATTGCAATATCATCTACTTGGCCAATTACATTCCTAATTTCTGTATAATAAAATATGTATCAACAGACATTTTTTCTATGGTCCTAACATATGTACCTCCATTTGGCACTGACAGTACTCCCAGCATGTACTCTGAATACACAGCAAACCTTATCAGAGCGTGATTACTGAATATGAGTGGTTTCTTGTAATTTCATTTCCATAAAATTGAAAGAAGTTCTCCTCAGCTGCCCTTCTTATAATTATTTTCCATGAAAACAAGGTTAAAAATAGAGTATGCTGCATTGCTGTTATTTGGAGAAAATGTTCTTTTCTGTAATCATCCTAATAATGTGTATTATAAACTGTGCGCGTGTGTGTGTTTCTCGAGACCATATCTGGGTCACTTAGGCAGCTGCTTCAGTTAGCGCAGTGCTAATAAAAGCAGAACCCATTCACTGGTCCATCCAGCTACAAATCTCTCTTTTTCTCTCTCTCTCTCCAGACAAAGTGCACTACTTTGTTCATAAATACTAATACATGCAGATGCTGTTATTGATACTGACTATTCTGATAGGTAGAAAGCTTTTATGGGATATTTTTACACATTTAAGACTTTCAGAGTGCAACAAAGTGTTGGTTGTAGTGACCATTTCTTCTTACGACATGTAATGATTGCTTTATTTAAAAAGACATGAATATGGCTACAATGGCACTTTAACAATTACTGTTAAGAATAACTTTAATGTTGACGGTTACATTCTCAAAACAGTGATTAGAATGGTCGATAGATTTAACCACTCTGTCTGCATATTAAGTCATGTGGCGTAGCGATTAGCACTGTCGCTTTGCACCTCCAGGTCCTGGGTTCAATTCCCGCGTCGAGTCTGTGTGCATTGAGTTTGCATTTCTCCCCGTGCTTGGTGGGTTTCCTCCCACAGTCCAAAGACATGCGAATTAGGCTAATTGGCGTTCACAAATTTAATGTTTTCCAGAAGTCCGACCACGGTCGTACAAAATGGGAATAAATACAACTATCACCATTGGCCACCACGATCCCTAGTTGGACTACAGATGTTCCTAGATGTTCCTAAAGGTAGGGAAGGGAAACAGTCTATTGTTCATAGCATGCATGTTCATGTTGGCTTGATGTCACTCAAAAAAACAGGGAAGAAACTGATAGTTGATAAATTGGAATTTCCCAATAAGTGAGAATTGTTGGTGTTGTCAGTGATTGTAGGCTGAAAATTACAATTTGCAACGAAGAAAAATCTTCATAAAGTCCTTATTAACAAAGCTCTTTTATTTTATGGAAACACTACAGAGTTCTATTGAAGGTCCAGCAATTTTAAAAATGCCATATGGTCGAGATAAGTAGATATGCAATTGATTTGCTTGTCTTTAAAGTACACTGCCCTATTTATCCCATAGAGTTATTATTGCACCAAGTGGGACAAATATGAACTGCAACACATGCTAACACTGAAAGACTCCCCTATCCCAGCTCTATGCACATTTTGTTTATGAGCAGGAAAGGAAAATTGTACACATGGTATTACATCTTCTGTTTGCAACAATGTTAACAGGATCCTCACATTAAACCCACAAATTTAATCTCATTTTATTCTTTTCAGAATTCCTTGAAACTATTTAACTATTAGAGTTTGGTCACCTGAATCCAGGGTATTTAAAATTAATTTTCTGTACAGAAGTCTTTTTATATCGTCTTAACGCCTTGAACTGTGAATTCCCTCCTTCATATTAGCTTTTACACGAGTGAATCAGTGTAGAACAAAATAGTAAGATATTATGCTGCTCTGCAAGGTCATTTCCAAGGACACACCAGTCTCACTAGCTGCCTCCTGGTTGGCTAGCTCCCTGTTAGACAGCATCCTGCTGAACACATGGCTCTCTGAACCTACCCACACATACACACAGACGATGACTGCAGAGTCAGCAATCACACTAGCATGAACACAGTGATCCCTCAAGATGTGCCTTGTTAAAATGATACACTCAATTCTCCAACAAGCATGTTTATGATGTTTAATATGCTTTATGTGTGCTGCAGTGCCTTTGGTCAGAGCTAAAGGTCATCAAGGTGAGGGAGCCTTCATGCTACTGATTTTAATGCAAACACTGCAGCATTCAGAGATTCATAGCTTCTGACAAAGACAATGGTGAAAAGAGAAATTCATCTGACCCACTTTAGGTTAGATATAGGTGTGCGTATGTCTTCAAAGCAGTTTATGGACGCTGAGTGAAGTAAGAATAAAAAGACTCATTACTTAACATTGCATAATTAAATCAGATTTAAATCATATTTCACAATCCAGATTCCATGCAGTCTCTTACACTAATATATGAATATATAATCTAATCTAAAATCTTAAATTCCGCTAGATTCCACTGAAATTAGATGCGCATGACTCATATATTTTCCTGCCAGCATGTTTAGAATTTATTAAAGTGAATTAATGTGACATTTATCGATCACATGATGGAGTGTGTGGTCAAAATATTGTAGTCATATCTGGCTATTTATTTCTATCACCTTATCATGAAATGTCGTGCATTGAATTCTTATATAGCAGCTTGGTTTCATTATGTGTATGAGAGAAATTGGTGTCTTGTGAAGTATTTGGACACAGCAGAGTATTCTCAAATGCTCCAGGTTTTCCTGTCTCTGGTGTCTTTTTTCTACAGATTGTTCACAAGCTGGTTCCTGGTGCAGGCTAGTGGTTAATTAATGTAATCAAACCACGCTCTGTTAAATAATGGTTTCATTAATTTCTTCCCAATGTGGAGCCAGCCAAGCTACCTCTTTTCAAACTCCCTCTCATGCGTCATACTCGGCGGAAAGCATTAATAGTTGTCTTCAATATGATGAGCTCACGGGTGCCCACGTTTGGCTGGTGTCGGTGTGATTGACAGGACAGAGTGTACTATCCCACCTACCAGGAGAACATGGCTCCCAGTCACAGATGGTTGTAGAATCATTGGAATTCAAACTTGCGATAGAATAGAGAAATATTAGTTGCCACTTGGGAACAAGATTCAAAATATTACAAGTATTATAACAGCATAATAACATGTGTAATGCAGCAGAATCATTTAAGAGTTTGCAGATGTACCTGCAAATGTTGAAATAGTACAGAAAGCCATAACCTTTTTTTGCCATTCTAGTCCATCCACGTGCCATCTGGCACATTTTGAACTGTGGGAGAAAACCAGAGTACCCGGAGGAAACCCACCAGACATGGGGATAAAATGCACATGCACACAGACCCGTGGCAGGAATCAAACCCAGACCCTGGAGGTGCAAGGCGACAGTGCTAAGCCACCTTGCTGCAAGTAGCAGCAATAGTGACACATTAATACTATCACTATCAATTGTTTACCTTGGTGTTAGATAGGCCTGCCGAGTGGCGCTGAGAGTGGTATTGTGATAGGGAACAGATGGAGGAGTACCAATCCAAAAGCTGATAAGACTGACAGTGACGCCATGTATAGTGTACTGTATTGATCTGATTTGTTTATTATATCAATTTGGCTTTTATTTATTTAACAAATTACACTGATGTCTCATTTTGTCTTTCCTCTCTAACACATACTCAATATGTTTCCTTTTCTGCCTCTCTTTCCTTCATTGTTCCCTCTTTTCCATCCACCAATTTATCATTTCCATCCTTCTTCTTCATCTGCGATCAGCTGACTCCTTCTTGCCCATCATCCAAAACCCTCATTCTGTCTGTCATCCTTTTATCTTTTCTTTTTCCCCCCCACTCTTTTATTCCCATGGTCCTTGTCCTGATCTTCAAATACACCCCATTTCCTGCTCTCGGTCTCAGAGTGCTTCCAAGTCTGACATTTAACACATATAAAAGCAGATTAGGACACGGATACACACACATTTGCACACACAGCAGTCCTGGTGGAGTTCTATACTGTATATGCCACTTGAAGTACTGTAATAACAATGTTTTTGTTATCTGCTCACATTTTGTGATGACCCTCACCTACAGTATGGCAGTCCAGTTCTACATATGTTCTCCACTCCATCTGTCTTTCTTTGTCTACCTCTGAATCAGCAAATTGATTGTGAAGCAAGGCAAGGTCACCTGACTTGTGTTGCCGTGGAGACCGGAGACCAAGAATCAGGGATAATTTTCTCACTATCCTGTTTAGCGAGAGAGAGAGAGAGAGAGAGAGAGAGAGATGGGGGTTGGGTAAATCAAGGGTATTGTATGTATATGGGGACCGCCATGTTGGTTATTCAAAAACCAAGAAAAAACTTTATTAAAGGCAAGAGCAAGTGCCAATATCAAAACCTTTAAATTTTTTTGGGAGGTAAAACAGGGATTAGGGCCTACTTATAGTGTTGGGCCAAATGACACAAATTTGAATGGAACATATACTGCAGTAGGGGCTATGAATAAGACATAATGTGCAGGGTAAACTCTATGAATTCTCTTTCATGTCCTCTGTTGAGATGCAGTGCCAACACTACACTGTCTGCATATCAGTGAGGAGACTCTACTGCAGCAAATGTCAGGTTATTAGCTGAGGCTGCCTTATCCTCCGATGAGTAAAGCTTCTCCTTTGCGTCATGATTTGCATTGCATTTGCAAGTCATTCATTTGTGTGGGTATACATGTGTGAGCATGTAAGATATTGTACAGTACATGTATAGTCAGGGCATGTTGTGGCAGAGACTCTAAAAAAAAAAGTGGTTTAAAGCATGGTCCCTGAAAACAACCAGATAAATATGATTATGGCAGCATGGTGACTTAGTTGTTAGCACTGTCGCCTTGTACCTCCAGGGTCTGGGTTAGATTCCCAGACAGATTCCCGCCTCTGTGTGCATGGAGTTTGCATGTTCTTCCCGTGCTTATTGGATTACCTCCCACAAGCCAAAGATATGAATATTAGGCTAATTGTCTTTCCCCAAATTGTGTGTGCCCTGCGATGGATTGGCACCCCGTCCAGGGTCTACCCTGCCTTGTACCCTAAATCTCCTGCGATAATGCGGTACAGACAATGAGTAAGTGAGGGATATACTGTATGTGCGTGTGTTCCTATTCCCATTTTATGTTAATGCGTGAGTTTCTCTTTGGAAGATGTACCTGAGAAACAACACAGCCCCGACTGTTAAAGATGCTCTACATCAATTGTTCTCAACCTTATTCCTGGAGGACCACTGCCTTGCATATTTTAGTGTTTTCCCTGATCTAACACACACACTTCAATTAGGAAAAGGATGCTAATTAGTTGATTAGTTGAATCAGGTGTGCTGGGAGTTGAGGAAGCACTAAAATGTGAAGGGCAGTGATACTCCAGGAACGGAGAACTACTGCTCTACACTCTGCATGAAGGAGGTCATTAATAAATCATTATATACTGTAGCCAGGTGACTTAGTGGTTAGCACTGCACCTCCAGGGTCCGGGTTCGGGTCCCGCCTCAGATCTGTGTGCATGGAGTTTGGTGGGTTTCCTCCAGGTACTCCAGTTTCCTTCCACAGTCCAAAGACAAGCAGATTGGGCAAATTGGCATTCCCTAATTGCCCGTAGTGTGTGTGTGTGTGTGTGTGTGTGTGTGTGCACTGCAATGTATTGGAACCCTGTGCATGGTGTGCACTTCCTCGTAGTTAAGTCTCATGGGATAGGCCCCAGACCCTGCGACCCTGAATACAGAATAAAGCAGTATAGATGATGAGACAAGACGATGAATGTAAGAAAATGAAATGGGTGGTGTCAGAACTAATGGTGGTGTTTCAATATGCAGAAATCCAGCTATTATTTAGAGCTGTAGTCTCAGAAGCACATCTGCACATGTGCAAACACTGCTATATACTGTATTTTTGCACTGATATTACTTCACATGCAGTTCTCATTCCAGTCACGAATACAGTCGGTTATGCTTTTACAAATAATCAAACACTGTGTCATGCAAAGGCAAACAGAAAAATCACGCATTCGCTTGGAGAATCCTGTCAATTCACACTCAGTGGCGAAGACAAGATTCCTGCTTTCACCCTTGGAATTCTGCAGTAACGAAGGCGGGGCATCAAACGCGTTCCTATTGGTTTGTTTCATCAGGCTCCCTCGCGCTGATTGGCCAGACTACACGTCCGTTATACACGGAAGAGGATTTGTATTGGTCAGTGCAGCTGGTTCGTTAATGAGCTTTGAGAGGTCGCTGAAACCGCTGCGCATCGCTCGCATCCGGGACAGTGCGGTTTCTTAGTTTTTGCCGGCTTTGCCTGAGCTCGAGAGCAGCGCGTGAGAGCGGCATCCTCAAGAACCGGCACTGTCCTGCTCTCATAGATATCTTTTTTCATTTAGCTAGTACTGTCTTTAATTCGTTTTGTTGGATGTCATCCGACACGATAGCTTTATGTTCCACTTTATTTCACAGCCTGTCCAAAGTTTGAGAACGAAAAGCCGCGGTGAGGCTACCTCCTCTTCATCCTCCTCATCCTCCTTGTCAGCATAAACTACACTAATTGACCTCGCATTTCTTTGCACTGTTTTATATTTATTTATATGTGTATGCACACAAAGTCAAATCTCCCCTCTCATCCATCCTCAAGGGCTGACATCTCCTTACTGTACCAGCTGAAGAGAGCCGAGTGACTGACTGACTGCGCAACCATGGGGGTAAGAACCAACATCTTCAGCTTTAACCCACTTTAAAAAATAAATAAAAACTAGCACTAGATTGTATGTATGTATGCATGTAGAGATTAAGAGAGAGAGAGGATGAATGGAATGACTATACTGTGTGTTAGACGCAGAACTTTGTGTTCCGTACAGGATGAACTGCAGTGTCACTGCTGAGCTGGGACCCAATGACATTGAGTGTAATGCGGATTTTCGGATTGTTTCTAGCTAACCTTGCATATAATATATATACTACACCTGATACAGAACAAGCTCTTGAAATAAATACATATCTGTCCGTTTAGATTTTTTTTATTTTATTTTTGGATATTTGCACAATTGAACATCCTATGACTCGGACCCGCATCCCTGTGCCTATATGGTTTATGGTTAAAACTTCACTAACTAGCTGCTCGCGCTCGAGCTCTCATTTCGACCCATTTCCTCCTAAATAATGCAACTCTTGCACTTTTTCATCTCCTGCAGTGCCCTTGTAATGGATGACGGAAATCATAGGCTAAAGATTTTCTCACCCCCACTTCATTTTTCTTTTTACCTTTCTTACCTTAAATAGGTTTATTACTCATGCACTCAAGAAGAAAAAAAAAGATTGTAAACTTTTCCTTTCTTTCTTTCTTTCTTTCTTTTCATTTTTTTTTTTTACTCATCTTTTAATAACTCAATATAACAAGCCTGTACGAGGAGGATTTTCACACGCGCATCGTTTCATCGGCTTCTTGACAAGCGCGAGCGTTCTCGGACCCGTTCGCGCGTCATAATGCGGTTACGGGGGATCACTGCGCTGCCGGCTTTTTCTGATATTTCCACGCCGGGTAACGTGTGCACGACATAAGGGGCGTACAGGGGGGAATCTGAGGGATACTGGTAGAAGCAGGATTCTAACAGAGCAGATAATAAGCCGGGTGTTAAGGAGAGAGAGAGAGAGAGTGAGTGCACCGGTGTGCCACTGCGTCAAACCGGCCAATCAGACACGCGACCTGGTTTTAATAGCGGCGTCAGCTGGACCGGTGAAACCGACACGTCGTGCTCATCAGGAGGGAGAATGGGGCTCTAGTTTTGCTTGATCATCGTCTCGTTGTCGGTCACTCGGCTGCATGTGTTATATACTGTAGTCTGCGCAAGGGCATTCCGTCCTCTCACACTAACACACTAAATAAGACTATTATTATTATTATTATTATGCAATAGACGTATTATTTCTAGCTGATTGCCGCTAATATTGTCTTTTTTTCTGATAAAACGTTAGATAATAATGCCGTGTGCGCGCCATCTCTATAACCCTTTCTCTATATATCTTTTTTTTTAGCATTGATCTAGTGACTTCTGGTCAGTTCTCACATTATCATGTGTATCTATAAGATATACCGTGTGCAATCACATCTACAAACCTGTCTTTGTGTTACTGTCTCTATTGCTGCTGGATATCTGGAATGTCCTTCGGGATCAATAAAGTATCTATCTATCTATCTATCTATCTATCTATAAGCACATTTAAACCTGAATATATAAGTGCCATTGCGGCAAAACGACCCCATCAGCAATGTTTCAAATACGAAGGGGAAAAAGTGATAACACGCAGAATATCATGCCGAGTCATGATTTGTCTATATGCTTGGAATAGAAAGGCAGCAGATGCAGAAGCGCGCGCGCTGATACACGCGTCTCCGTTCTACCGGCTTATTCTCGCAGAACGCGGTGACGCAGTGCTGCCTCGTGCTATGCACCGGGTTGCGTCGAGCAGGGGGCGGGGCCAAGCCAGTGGAAACTCCCTGTACATAACCGATGGACAGATTGTGCAAAGACATGGAAAGACCTTGTCTGAAACCTAAACGGCTTCCTACTGGACGCATAGAATGCTATGGGTATTTATAGAGTATATGATGTAAGGAGACAATTAGACAAGTTGTGCAGGGCTTAGATGACCTGAGTCTGTCTTTTTATTGAAAAAATACATTTATAGATAAAGGAGAAAGGAGAATGTGGTGAGATTGATGTCATATGCTGAAAAAAGAGGGAGAAAAGGAAGAGAAAAGAGCTAGAATTACTGATTATACTGTTACAGTTAACCTTGAAAGACACAAGGGACATCTGATGTGTATGTGTGTGTGTGTGTGTGTGTGTGTGGAGGGGGTTAAAATGTAGGATTTTTCTTTTCCCTCAGAAATCTCAGAGTCTACAGCTTTTGTTTAAGAAAATACAAAGAGACTTCATTTGGGAGATCCTGATTAGAATAATGAGTCAGATGTGTGAGGAGACAAAGGATAGACAGAATGGATGGAGATGGAGGAACAGCGGACGGGGAGGGTTGTGGGGTCAGAAGAGAGAGAGAATAGGATGGTGTTGTAGCGTTCCACCTGAGCTGAGCTCACGTTTCCACAGTCGGTACGTACTCGGGTGTCTAGGTGACAGCCTTTCTGCGGGGAACTGGCTGAGGACGATAGGGGTTTGCTAAAGTGGGACAGTACATTCTGGACTTGCTAAAGAGATGAAGTCATTCTTCATGAGTGACTCAGTCATACATTGTAAGGTCGTTATTTTATAGTTTTTTTATGAGCACTGAGTATTGAAAACGTACACCATAATAATTTTTATTCTGGATCTCCTTTGATTCTGTAAAGCTGCTTTTCGACGATGAACATTGTTAATGCATTATCATAAAATTATATTACTAGAAACAATAATATTATATTACTAGAAGTATTATTTTACTAGAAATATTATATTACTAGAAATAATTTATATATATATATATATAACAGAAATAATTAATTGAATTTAATAATAAAGATGGCGTTCATGTTCGGTGCCCTTGATGTGAGCCTTTTGAGAATAATCATGCCAAGACAGTGTTTTATGTCAAAGTGACAGCAGCAACCGATCAGAGCGATTGGTTCAGAGAGTACTGATGGACAACCCTGTTTGTCTTTACAGCAACTGAGCATTAATCATTCACTTAATTAACGTAACATCTTTTTTATTCATTTGGCTAATGATTAATCAGTCTGCTAAATCCAGATGCAAACTTATACAACCTCTCTTAACCTTGAACATTGCATTCATTATAGATAAAAGAAAAGTAAATCCTAGATCCACAGGATTAGCGAGAGCATGTGGTGCGTGTGGAAGTCATTGAGTTAGCTGATTGGTCCGTTTGGATTTTATTATTCAATTCAATTGAAATTAACTTTTATGTGTATTAGAAGAACCAGACTGTGTCTGAACTACATGTGTTGCCCTGAAGATGTGTTCAGTTTCCCAAGCTAGGATTACCCCCTCCTACAGTTCCTCCAGCGTTAAAAGCTGCCCAGAAGGTTAGCTTTGCGGTGAGATTACCGGTGTCTACGGGAGGTTATCCGAGGGCCCGGATCCGGTTCCCTGCTCAGCACAGCATGATTTATTCATGCTGCGCTCTTGTAATGTAAGGGGAACTGCACACAAATATGCAAAATATTTTCCTAGATGGTCTTGATACTTTTGTCTGTTTGTTCTTGTGCTCTTTTATTACAGTAGGAACAGTCATGTGGAGTATGAATGCGTAAAATAAAACAGTTTGATTCAGATATACGGTATAAACCAGATTCTGAGACAGAAGACAACTGAAAAGCTGAGAGAAAGTGATACATGTTTTTGTGTTTATGCGTGTGTGACTGTGTGTTTATGTGTGTGAGCGAGAGAGAGAGAGTGACACAGTGCAGATCTCAGGCAGTTCTTTGTCCATTTGAACCAATTAAATCATATAAATATTTAATAAATACAGGTTCACAGATACAGATTAAGACGTGAGCTTGTATGAACACATAGGGCCTAATTTCTAGCAAAGCTACCAGGCAGAAGATAAGGGAATATGTGGATGAATGGACAGATGGATGCATGAATGGATGGGCAGATGGCTGGTTAAGCTAAAAGGGCAGGAGGAGACAGAAGAGGTAATGCATTAGGAAGGATTTTAGATTTAGTTTAATAACATAGAGCTCACATGGCTGTACAGTATGTATTCTTCATTTAACCAATTTGCCTCATTTTTATTTGTGTTTTGTAATAGTACATGTCGCGAAGTATCAGCGTGTTCATCTGCTAAGAGATTTCTTACGGTCACTCAGTGCGAGTGTCAGAATACAGTCAGGGTATAGCAAGAGATTAGGGAGTGAAGTGCAAGATAATCCTCATCTCTCCTAATCGGATTATGCAATCTGTATTCCCACCAACCCTTGATAACCCACAGCAGAGTCCACAGCATCTGGCTCCAAGGACATTCTAGCATTCCAAAAAAAAAAAAAAAAACACATACACATTTTGAATAAGTAAAATCTAATCGCTTCTTCATGGTTCTCATGAAAAAGTGATTAGATTTTATTTAGCCATATCTGTCTCAAGGAGAAACCATTCCGATGTTTATTGACAGATTTTCTCCCCTTCTTCTTCATGTTCACAAGGTGTTTAAATACTGCACACATACACACACATACACACACATACTATACACACAGTCACTCTCACACTTTCTCTCTCTAGGGACAGTCTCCATTTTTTCTGTACCACCACTCATTCACAGCTAAAGCTCCCACTAGGCTTTGATGGAAAGTTGTGACCTTAGTGTTACATAAGGTCCATTATAAGCTAGAACCCTATTTTTTTTTTACACAAAACAGGACTGGTTTTGTTTACCCAAATCCTTAAACACATTATGTAAACTCTTTTTAGTCTAAGCCTAAGTATAAAAGGCAAAAGGTTTGCTACTTCTGCAAGTCAAATGTGAAAATTTTAAATCTATTAGTGTTCAAGGTTGTGATGACAGCTTCATGGTCTTGTTGCTAGATTATGAGATATCTCCACCTTGTGTCACCAAAACAGCCCTGATCAATTGAAGCATGGGACCCACAAGGTCTCTGAAGGTGTGCTGTGGTACCTGGTACCAAGATGCTAGAAAATCCTTTAAGGCGTGTAAGTTCCAAAATGGGTCCTCCATTTATCGGAATTGTGATATGCTCGATCAGACTGAGATCTAGGGAATTTGGAGGCCAAGGCCACACCTTGAACTCTTTCTCATGTTCAAAGAGTGGGTCAGGGTAAATTATCCTGCTCAAAGAGGCAACTGACTTCAGGGAATACATCTGGTTTCCATGAAGTGGTGTACTTGGTCTGCAGCAGTGTTTAGGTAGGTGCTACAGTATGTGTCAAAATAATATCCACTTAAATGCCAAGAGCCAAGGTTTCCCCAGAGACTCACGCTGCCTCTGTTGGCTTGCCTTTTTCTCCAAAGTGCATGCTGGTGCCATCTTTTCCCAAGATACGCAACACTCACATGATATAAAAGAAAAATTGATTCATCATACCAGGCCACATTATTCCACTGCTCCATGATCCAGTTCTGATGCTCGTGTGCCCATTGTAGGAGATTTTGATAATGGACAGGAGTCAGCATGGGCACTTTGACTATTCTGCAGATACACCCCCACACACAGCATGCTGTAATGCACTGTGTGTTCTGGAACTTTTCTGTCCTAGCCAGCATGGAACTTTTCAGCAATTTGTTCTACAGCAGCTTTTCTATTGGATCGTACCTGATTCACTTTCATTTGCTTCCCACACACATGACTGAGCCATTGGAGCCTGTGACTCTGACGCCAGTTGTCCTTCCTTGGACCGCTTTGGGTAGGTATTAACCACAGTGTACTGGGAATACCACACAAGACCTGCCGTATTGTAAATTCTCTAATCCAGTTGTCTAACAATCACAGTTTGGTCTTTGTCAAAATCATGCAGCTCCTTACAATTGGGCATGTTTCGTGTTTCCAACACATAATCTCAGAGAATGGACTGTTTACTTGTCGCCTAATCCTGTGCAAAGAGAAATTCTGTGCAGACTTTTTCAGCATCCAAGCCATCATAGATACATCCTCCACTATAAGATAATACACATATTTTCAAGATTAGCTAGGTTTACAAGGAAGTACTTTATTCTCATTACTTACTTTATTATCTGGTAAGTAGGGTGGGTGCGGAAGTTCTCCAACAATCATCATGCACAAGTTGCCAAATGGTTTTGAAATTGAGCTAGTTTAAAGTCTTCCTGATCTCTCGTTGTCTTCCAGTGATCCCTCTGAAAACATCTCGAAGGACTCATTGCACCATTGCCATAAACTTGCTGAATCATTCAAATGTCTCTTTGGAAGATTTGCCCACATTTAGCTCTTTGTTCTAACTTTCTGTCCATGATGAATGTGGTAACACACATGGTCAGAATAGCACCAGTTGCACATCTCCCGATGTACTCAGGGTGATGTCTTTTGGCACGCTGACTTATGAAGGTTGGTGCTCGCTGACTGTGTGTGAAGCCTTGTGCTGCATTCTGTTGACGTGTTACAAAACAAACTTGAAACTTTTTGATACCAGCTCAACATTTAAAATATACTAATACAGTGGAACCTCGGATTACGAGTAACGCGGTTTACGAGTGTTCCGCAAGCAAAGATTTTTAATCAATTTTGACTTGAAAAACGAGCATTGTCTTGGTTTACGAGTATCGAGTATCCTGTATCACGCATGTGCTTCTTGTTTTGACGCCAAGCGTCACGTGATCACAACTGAGCCAACGGTTTTTCTCTCTCTTGCGCTGCGGAATTG
>JAQMYJ010000033.1:9831882-9859655 GCA_030014305.1 Clarias laeviceps
GGTAAAGTGCAGGTTAATTTGTTTTATTTTTACTTTATATTTTGTATTAATTATTTTTATGTATTTATTTTTTTGGAGAACTAATAAATTGAGTTTCCATTATTTCTTATGGGAAAATTAAATTTGGTTTACGAGTGTTTTGGAATACGAGCCTGCTTCCGGGACAAATTATGCTCGTAATCCAAGGTTCCACTGTATGTGAATTGTAAAGCATTATGTGAAGAATGTGGGCTTGAAAAGGAAATGGAATTGGTGCTTTGGTATGATCTTTTATGTTCATCAGTATATATGGAAAATATAACTCCATGTCATCCATGTAACTCCTGTGAAAAAAAGTATATTACAACATACTTAATGAAAGAATACTCAAGTAACATGATTCACAGAAAGTCATCAACTCTGTCAATGGCAAGTAAGTCTAATTTACTATTTATGAAATTTTATATTTTGACTATGAGATACATGTGTCTAATGTGAAGTCTCAGTTATCTGTAAATATTGTATGAAGTGCTACTTGTTTTTATTTTTTATTTAAATAATCAGTCAGTGACCATGTATAAAATCTGGGTGATGTCCTTCAGCGAGAAGATTAACTAAAGTCTTACAGGTTCATATACATAAAGGAATATTTGATATGCTGTAAGTACTCATAAAAATATATTTTTTTAAATGAATGATTTCTTAATTTGACACTAAATGTTCATATGAGCTTTGATCTGATTTATTTTGTGTGTATAATGAAGGGTGTCACACTTCCAACTTTAAAACAGTGACAAAATTGTAGTTTATAGCAGGCAGATTAGATAGAGTTTTTTGCTTGTTTTTCACCAGCTTTCAATTTAAATATACACTGTGGTCAAAAGTATTGAGACAAAAGTGAAATTCAATATTTTTATCTTGAATAATCTCAATTTAAAAAATAGTGACAATCAAGATAAGAATAATTTGTTCTTTTATGCAGTGAAATTGCTATACAACAATCAATATTTTTGTAGTCACTTAATCAATGCAGTCGCTCAATAGTTCAGCACTGAAATTCCAACCAAAGGTTTTGAACCTGAGCCTTCAATAACGAAAGTGGACCTTATATTAACTTAAACACCTCTCCTATATTGAGCTTTCAGCCTCCTAACGCACAGCAGGACTGCAAATCACTCCGTTATCACCCAAATGACTCTGGTTCCTCTCAAGGTTACTTTCTATTGCCATCTCAAGGAGATTTTCCTTGCTACCGTCACCCTTGGCTTGCTCATCAGGGACAATCTATTTCAATCAATTTCCTAAAGATTTTCAAACTCATTTCCATAATTTTCTGTAAAGCTGTTTTGTGACAATGAAAATAAAAGTCCTGCAATGTATTTTTTCTATCCACTTAGTAACGCAGCTGATTTTCAACAGCACAACTCTTTAGCCAGATAGGCTTGAACTAATTAGTGGTGATATCTGTTTTGTGCACAGGGAGAAAGAACTATGATACATGGCAGATGTTGTCTTAATACTTTTGGCCACCACTGTATAGTCCATAATGATGACTAAACATTAAGGATTTCTTTATCTCTATTCAAGGGTTTTCTCTCCTCCTCTCTCTTTCTTTTTTGATGCAATGTGTTTCAGCTGGGTCTTCAATGACTCACTTCCAAAGATGATACCGTTCAATTATAGTGCACCATCACACAGTACATGAGATGCATTATTAGCTAGTCAGTTAACGCAGTGCCAGGTGTACAAAATTACTTTTTCTTCATCTCTCTCTTATATTTCATCGCTTTCTATGTACACGCTCTGGACTAATCAAGGCCCTCAGTTACAGCAGCATCAATAATTAGTTACCAAGGTTCAGAGTTCAGAGGTCACTAGTGTATAGTTGTATGTGTGTATGGAGTCAGTCAGTAGAAATGTATGAGGATGTAATTTCATACCGTGGTCCCTGTCTCTCTCAAAGAGCAGCTCTGTTACATTAGGACAGGTAACACACGGACACGGAAATCATCAGTGTTGTTCCTAGTTATTTCCCAGAAATATATACACCAAAATAAAACAATAAAAATTTTTTTAGATATCATATATACCAGAGTCGTCCAATAGTTTCGTGAGCTCTGGTGCAGTTTACCTGAGCCAGTCCTGTGTGATAATTTATGCCCTGCAATCTGATATCACATGGAACTGATTCAAACTTGATGATAGAGGGAAAAAGTCACCATGACTCTTTGAATATGTGTAGAATTTATAGAAGATATGTATAGGATTTATACAACGGTCCTGCTATTCACTCTCTCTCACTTATTTTCCATAACGCTTATCCTGTTCAGGGTCTCATGAAGTGTGGAGCCTGTCCCAGGTGTCTCCAAGCTAAAATAGGTACACCCTGGACGGGGTGCCAATCATTGCAGGACACACAAGCATATACAGTACATTCACTCACACACTGTGGGCAATTTGGAAATGCAAATTAGCCTAAAATGCAAGTCGTTGGACCGTGGCAGGAAGGAAACCCACTATACACAGAGAGAACTCCATGCACTCAGACCCGAGGTGTGAATCGAACTCATGACCTTGAGTGTGATACTGCTTTTATACAACAGTTCTACAAAACACCATTGTTGTCAACAGATTATGATCTGTTCCGCCAACATGTATCCTTTCGCGAACTAACGACCAAGCAGCCCACACTTACCAGCTGACAGTTAGTGTGATTAACAGGGGTGAAAGTAGTTTAAAATTCTTACCATGTAGCCGAAAGCTGAGGGGACTTAACCATGGAGAATGAACCATTACTTTAGATTTCCACTTATTCTATACACATTTCTGCCTTGTTTCACACACTTAGTAGAGTTAGTAGTGTCCTTGATCAGGGGTTAGTGAGAGATTTGCACTTCAGCCTTGTATTTAAACCTAATTTTTTTAGCTCTCATTACCTGTGAACAGACAACATGGACGGGTCAGAGGCAATTTAGACCGACTTAGAAGCAATTACTAAGGAGACAGACGAACAACAAAGTGTTGTTTAAGATGGCAGGTGTTTTTTCTTGCTTAATGTGCTTCCATGACTTGTTTTGAATGTGGCTTGTGGCAGGCAGCTGCGTTCCCCTCTTTCCTGTACTGCAGAATTTACCGACCTACGTTCACCCATGCTGGCGACCGACAGCGGCTGTTAAAAAGTGATAGAGTGTTTGAACATCTACTGTATGACATGAAGAGACACATATAGTTAAACATGCTGCTAGAATCTTTTGTCTTTTTTCACTCATGGAATGCCTCTCTTCCAATCGATTACCCGATCGGGAAAATAATTTGTAGAATATTCGTATAATCCGTATAATTTGTGTGATTCTGTGCATTGTCCTACTGCAACCTGATTGCAACAGGTGTTTCTATTAAAGTGGCTAGTGAATGTATATTTAAAGTACATAATCATTTTCTACAAATATAATTTCAGCGCAGTGACAAAACAGTTTGACTTTACTTTAAAACCATTACAAATAAATACTAGTTGAAAAGCTTAAAGTTTGTGCACCCCACGATTTCTCCCTGCAGGCAATAAGAGCATCGATCTTCTTGCTGTAATGTCTACCTAGGCCAGAGCAAACTCCTTTATATTCTCAGGTTTCCCCTCTAATCATACCACAGGATTTTAATAGATTTCAGATCCGGAGATTCAAAGTTCATACACGCCCCATAAGACTCCTAATCATGTAGTTATCTGCTGAGAGTTAGAAATATAACAAATATAAAAAACATATATAAAACTGTTGTATGTTGCAGTCAGATGGGGCTGTGTATGTGTGTGTGTATGTGTGTGTCCAGTTAGAAGTGGCCAGGTGGTGTGCTGGTAAGAGCCATCAGGCGATAAATGCCATCGCCGTTGGCAACAAGCTCACATGCTGACAGAGCAGCAGGTCAATATCTAATTACCCACTGGAAGGAAACGACAAAATCCCCTCTCTGATCTCTCTCTCTCCCTTTCTCTCTCTCTCGGTCTCCTTTTTTATCTCATCCCTTCTCCACTTGTCTGTATACATTGACTCCATTGCAACAGATATCCCTCTCAGCCTGTCAGTGTCTCCTCCTCCACGCTCTTCTTTTTCTTTCTCTATCTCTGTCCGTCTCTCTTTCTCACCTTCTCATTCTCTATTAATCGAATGTCACCTGGCTGACAGCTTAGTGTGGATGCGTGCACGTCCGACGTGTGGGTGTAAGCAGGTGTGTCCTTGGTCAGTCCAATAGGGAAATTCAGAACCATAGGCCAGATGATGGAGCTTTCATGTGGCAGAACGGAAAATGAATTTGATGAAAAGGCCTTGATTGTGAATTTTGAAGGAAGGTGTCAGGCCATGACAAGCCATCTGAACAGCTTTAATACGTTTCGAAAATGTGTAGGAGTGATGAAAGTAATCTTTCTTAACAATATTCTCTCAGAAATATGTTTGGATAATTTATTTATTTTTGATTCTTCCGTGCTGTTGAGCACATCGAGCGACAGTGTTCTTATAGGTCTGAAGGCGATGCTGGTTTTTATGAGGTGTTTATAATGTGTAGCCTGTGATGGCAAACGTTATGTTAGAAAATGCCCCAGACTCCTTTATAGCATATCTACAGACCACAGTTTTTTATTTTTATTTATTACATTGAAACATTTATAAAGTACATGGAATCAGGAATCAAGGAATTTTGATAGTTCTGTATCTGATAATAAAACAGGTATAGAGGTGACAGCAGAATCTATCGGGTGATTTGATGTTGATTGGCTGTTTCAATAAGATTCTTTGCCAATTATGTACCAGTCATTCTGTAAATGTGTCCTATTCCTTTATAGGGGGCTGCAGTGTTTGGAATTCTGACGCCTTTACGCTTTGATTGTTTTAAGTTGTGTCTCTTCATAAAAATTTTTTATTTCGTCCATCAGTTAAGTCTGAAAAAGGAAGGTTAATCTATGCCTGTTTATGGATGTTTTTTTGACAGAAATAAACGTGTGCCAACTAAACACAATTCACAGGCATTGTTCAACCACTTAACAAGTTAACAGCTGCTTTAAAATTTTATAGCAAATCCATAGACAATCACATTGTCGTCTGAGAGGTTTCCGGGAAGATTGTGCACTTTCTTGTATCAGCAGTGCGCAGTGCATTAAAATAGCTGCTCACATCCCGGAGAGTGTCCTGGCTGTCATCCTAGCTCTTCTGGATATTGATCAGGAAATGTGTGTGTGTGCTTGTGTGTGTGTCTAGGTTGAGCCAAGATTAGTGTCCAAAATGCTAAACTAGTTCACTAATTAGGGACTATTTTATCATTTAAAATTCACTCATTAACATTGGCTTATATGAATACATTACATTTCCTCCCAATAATAGTGTGTGTGTGTGTGTGTGTGTACTAGAGGGTTTGACCTGGACCATCATCCATGTTAATCCGTCTGGACCCAGCCCACACCTCAAATTAGAAATGCTATAATACAATGTAATAGGATGTTTCGTAAAAACGTATAATACTCATCAATAAACTGTTGTTTTGTTTGTTGAGTTTTGTGGTCTATTTGGAGATCGTTACAGCGATCCTGATCCCAGATTATGGCTAAACTTAATAATTTCCCTGTTTTACATCATTCTCATGACAGCATTTATAGCGGCGAGCTATGGTGTTTAACGTCACAGAGTTCAAGGGTCGTTAAAAATTAGCGAGTTAGCTAAAGGCTAACAGGCTCTCACGTTCTGTTGTGCGAGACTTCAGCATTTTCGGTCAGTCTACGTCATGTCCCCTATGGAAGAGGATATCACGATCCTAATGTGCAAAGAAAAGGTCAGTGATTCCATCTAAGCCACCACACCTTTTTATGCCAAGGTTTAGGCAGCTGATTGAATGCACACAGTGCCATTCCTCACACTAGACTCTTGTGTATTTTGACTATCTTTGGGGCCGTTCACATATCGCATCTTTTGTGTGCTCACTTGTCTTATTTTAAATGGAGATGCAAAATCCCAACTTTTCAGAATGCTGCAACCAATCAGCTTCACTCTTTCAGTCTTCCTGTACCAGCTGGTGAAATTCTTTGTGTTTTCTTCATGCTTGAAGGATGGGGAGCACCCGAAGGTGGACAGAAGGAGAAAGCTGCCATTTTCTTTTTTAGACGTGACATTTGAATGTCCCATTAGGGCATCATGTTACTTATACTTTGACAAAAGAATTTTGGTATTACATTGTTTGCTTTATTCACGCATTAAAATATATATACTTCGCTTTTTGAGTTCGTTTTGGCATGAAAATCAGTCAACGAATATTTTTCTCTTACGTTAATAAAAAAAAAAACCTACTGATGAGTAGTCCAACTTCTTTAGCACTGAGCTACCCCTGCACTTCAGTTTAGCATTTTAACTACCACCTCACTTCAGCATTGGCACCACATTCATTGTCTCTCTCTGTGTCACCAAGACCTATGATGATTCATTATCTATTTCAAAGAGACTGTAATTAGACTTGCTGCTTTGTTTCAGTCTCTGATCCTAACTACAGTAGATCAAACCCCATACACACACACACACATACACAAGTTTCACTGAAACGTCTGTATGCTTTAAAAGCATGTTAATTTATTAATGATCGCTTCCTACTTTATCGAGCTGAGATCAAAAGATTTTATTCTCTCTCTCTCTCTCTCTCTCTCTCTCTTTCTTTCTCTCTCTCGCTCTCTCTCTCTCTCTCTCTCTCTCTGCATTTGTGTGTATGTGGTTTGATCTGATGAGTCCAGGACAGGTGCAAGGCAACAAAAACATCAGCAAAACTATGTCTTAGCCATGAAATACAGAGCCATGAAATACATCAAAATATTGTTATAGCCTAGTGCTTTTGAATTCTCAAATCTGTCTGGTTAGAATGTTTAATGAATTTTAGAAGGTTAACTACAGAAGTGAACCTAAATTGAAATGACTTTGAAGTAAACCTCCTAAAATGTATTCAACATCATAATCATTCACTTCATTCACAGACTTCGCACTCGATATTAATGCAACAGTACAGGTTGTCTTTGTAACAGTTAATAAAACCAAAAAAACTTTAAGAAAGAGGATTCTTCAGTAAAATTAATGCAAAATTTTTGTCTTATCAACTAACAAACTTAACAAGGCTGTGTACCCTGTAATCACTGGAAGCATAGGAAATAATAAGCAAAAGCATGCCATTTCCATATTGATGTTATGTATGACACCGAAGCTCTAAAGCTTGTGTCGAGCAGATGGGGCGGCTCCGAATAAAGTAATTATATGACCAATGACACCCAAGGCCTCACGTTCGCTGGAATCTTGTCAACTGGCTTAAAGCCCAGAGCAGTTTTTTTTGTATCACAATGTTTTAATGATTATATATAGTCTAGTGATTGCACAATATAGTGTGTGTCATATCCTTTTTTTTCAGCACAACCCAGGCAATATACTAAAATAAATGTTATTTCATTTTAACCAACTACACACACTCATGACTGAGCAAAAACTATATATGTTTTTTTACAAAAGATTTTAAGATACCTTATCTACAAATGTAATTTTTTTAAATCAAAATATTATTTATAAAAAGTAGGCCTATATGAACATTAATAAAACAAAAAATCACTAAAAAAAACTATATTATTTGTGAGTAATACTTTTCAAATTGCTGTAAAACACACACACACACACACCCTCTCTCTCTCTTTCTCACTCTAAACCTTGTTTACAAATTACAACTATAAACAATTATTCTTCATCATATACTTTTTATATTGACAATAACAATACTGTCTACACAGATTTTTAATTAATTAGACTTCTATGAATTGTTGTCAAGCACACAGATTAAACACACTTAATATTATCGTATTTACACTATCTAACCTTATTAAACTTATCTTGTTAGTCTTTCTGTTGCTCCCATTGAAGAGGTCACCACCGCAGACTAACTAATTCACATAGAGCTTGGCACAAGTTTTACGCTGATGCCCTTCCTGACTTCCAGTGCATCCAGTGGCTGGGGATTGAACCCAGGCCTTCCGCATGGCAGACTACTGAGCCACCAATGCCCACACACCAAAGAAGTCAAATCTAATCCGAACACATTTTGTTGCAGGAGTCGCCATGCTTTGTCATCACAATAGACATGCACAAAGGGTCTTCATGGTTATGCACGTTGGGAACAAACCATGCATCTTCATGGTTGTTTCTATTACCAGATAACATAATAAATAATATAATATTTATATCATATACAAATATGTATGAAATAAAACAAGCCACATTTTCATGGTATTAGTTACACGGTAAATTGCGTAACAGTCCATTGTTGCGCAATAAGCTCTCCGGCACGCACATACGCTTCTTGTGTCTTGTAGCCAAAGAAATACAATAGACACGTACGATGACGTGGTTTTAGGGTCATTTTTGTCTCACTCCTGTCTCACTCATTATATTATTATATTGTTAATTATTATATAGATTTTTAAAATTGATAAATCAAAATCCAGGAAAAACTTAGGCTATTATATTATAATTATTATATATACTTTTTAGAATTAATAAATCAAGATCCAGAAAAACCTAGCCTTTTTTGCATTTCACAATGAACTTTGCATTTACATCTTATCTGTAAAATAGATGAAGAAGAAAAATTCTCACAACAATCTTTCAGTTTATACGGTCTATGGTTTTCATTAATGCCCTCAAGCATTCTTTTTTTTAAATACTGTATATTATGCTCAATTAATATTCTTTATTGCATGTTTAATAATGTGGTTTGTATATTAAAACCTTATTGAAATTTGACTGCAAAATTTATATATTCTTTTTAAAAACTCCAAACAGTGGCTTGTTTGCAGTATTTATGTTGTTAATTAAAAAAGAAAGAATGAAAGGTCTGTATTTGGGAACATAATTTGTTCGAAAATTACTTTAATTACTCTAATTATAATTTAATTAAATAACTCATGTTATTTTGTTCTTTAATTAATTTTCTAAAATTCAAAGATGGTAGTTAAGTGCAAAACATTCCCTTTGCACAATGGATTTTTAAACGACAAACACACACACACACACACACACACACACTGACAGCTGCGTGTCCATATTAATTGTGCTGCTAGAGATGTTAGGGTCTATTTGCTACACCAGACTTGACCACTAGATGGCAGTACAATGAGCTCGTAAATGAAGCGTCATGAAATGAGTCTTTCGGTGAAATTATTGGCTCGCAGGCTGTCAACGTTGCCATGACAACGGAGTGACTATGACGTTGCCTATTACGTGACAGAGGGTTATTGATTAGTACAACACATTGTTTTATTTCAACAGCAGTTTTCCCACTGGTCTGAAACTGAAGTATCTTATGGGATCTGTGTTTCAGTATGGGCGATCAGACAGCTACCGTGTGGCTACCACACAGGACAAAGATGACAAGTCCTCCCCTGACAAAAAGAAAAAAGGGGGAAAGGATCTGGATGATCTGAAGAAAGAGGTACCTCTGGTAAGCTCCAGGAATTTCACTTATTTGTGCTCACACACTCGGCCAAAACATGGTGTTGATGCTAAAAATTGTCTCACCCAGGTGAGATCATATAGGTAGGATCATATAACACTATTTTTTTTAAATAATACTTAACGCTTCTTATCTCCTGATCCATGCTTCATTTTTTTTTTGTAAGTATGCATAAACATTTATATTTTTAGCAGATAAAAAGAAACACAATTTCATGCACTTTTATGTAGTGTCTGTAAGACTTTTTTTTTCTTTTATTCAGATGATTTTAATTGTCAATTATCAATCAGATGAAACTTGACCAATTTATTATTCTAAAACGCAAAATTGTTAGGATATTGCAACATGAATTTGACAGGGTTACAAACACTAAATATTTTAATTTGCTTTTTAACCTTTTACCAAAAAATTATTTAAGCAACAGGTTATATGCTTTTAAAAGCTTACATCAATTTTAGAAGCAATACTCAAAGAAATATGAATAGTTTACATTTTAAATTATTATTGTTTGACGCAAAACAGAGAAAAGCCACTTTTGGGGCACATATAAAATCATCTCTCCAAAATGGATGAAGTTGGCAACTTAAATTTTTAGATTGATCACTTCCATGTTGTATAAACTTCAGAAGTGGCTACTTTGGCACACATTTTCTGTATTATATGTATAACATTTAAAAAAAATAAATAAAATCAGCGCCAATACCATGATTTTGGCTGACAACTTGTAAGAATGATCATAAAAGCAAAGTTTCTCCTTTTGTCTCGTGTTTGAATATTGTCACTTTCTATTTCAGACAGAACACAAGATGTCAGTGGAAGAAGTATGTCGGAAATTCCAGACAGACATAGTCCAGGTGAGCATCTCTCTTTAAGCCCTGTTTAAATTATTGCAATGTCTTGAAATATCCACTAGGTGTCAGTGTGATCCAATATCCTGCTGCTCACCTTTCACACGAGTAAAAACTGTTCACAACACTGTGCATAATATAAAAACATAAGCAAAGACTGTAGAAGGCAGTTATTGTGTTGTTAATGATATAATTAGGCTTTGTTGTGGCTAGTTTGTACATTATTATTATTTTATTGGTGGTCCATTATGGGTGGCTTGATGGCTTACTGGATAAGTCTGTCGCCTTCCACCACCAGGGTCTGGGTTCGATTCCCGCCTCTGTATGCATGGAGTTTACATGTTCTCCTCATCCTTGGTAGGTTCCCTCTGGGTGCTCTGGTTTCCTCCCAGAGTCTAAAGACATGCAGATTAGATTAATTGGTGTTCCCAAATTGCCCGGTAGTTGTCCAGGGTGTCCCCTGCCTTGTGCACTAAGTCTCCTGGGACAGGCTCCAGGGTTTTCACATCCCTTTATAGGATAAGTGGTATACTCTAGACGATGAGTGCTTCATTATGATGAAACGTGACTTTATGAATTCAGTATCATGTCTATGCTTTCTCTTCTTTGCATCAGGGTCTGACTAATGCCAAGGCAGCTGAGTTTCTGTTGCGGGATGGTCCTAATGCTCTCACACCTCCCCCAACCACGCCAGAGTGGGTGAAGTTCTGCAGGCAGCTCTTTGGTGGCTTCTCCATCCTGCTGTGGATTGGCGCTATCCTCTGCTTCTTGGCCTACGCCATCCAGGCTGCCACTGAGGACGAACCATCTGGGGACAACGTATGCAAAACACACACCTGCCTATGTAGATTGTACGATTTTAGATCGAATTATAAATTCATTAAACCAACACCACTCTGCTTTTTCTCTTCCTTAGTTGTATCTAGGTATTGTCCTGTCGGCTGTAGTCATCATCACCGGCTGCTTCTCCTACTTCCAGGAGGCCAAGAGCTCCAAGATTATGGAGTCTTTCAAGAACATGGTGCCCCAGGTAAGCTAACAATGTCTTCCCCAGACACGGAGAGTCCTACTGTTCACGAGTAAAACCATCCTGAATGACATTCTCTGTGCACACAGCAAGCATTGGTGATCCGTGAGGGAGAGAAGATGCAGATCAATGCTGAGGAGGTTGTGGCTGGAGATCTTGTAGAGGTGAAAGGGGGCGACAGAATTCCTGCTGACCTCAGAATAATCTCTTCCCATGGCTGCAAGGTGCACACACACACACACACACACACACACACACACATTTTCCTCATTTATTGATATGTGATCTTTCATCCTGATACAGTTAAAAATCAACCAGGAATGAATTAACATGTTTTTGAAGCGTACAGTCATTTTAGTGAAAATTGTCTGCACACACTAAGGCATATTTTATAGATTTTGTTTGCTTGCATATAATGAGTGGTGTTCAAGTCAACTCGGGACTTTAGATTGTGCAGAATCACAGGTGTGAGAGTAAAAACAATCTTTATTTCTTGGTCTAATCCCCTGCTACACTAATGCACTTATCTTAGCATTTCACTTGTGCTTGGATAGCATAAAGGTAGAAAGTTTTCTCAGTTCGCCAGAGTCATGATTGGACTGCCTGCTTCATGTCGGAAACACTGGCCTACCAGGAACTCCTTTAATGTCCCAAACATTAAAGGAAAGGGCTTAGAGCGATGTCGGGACTGTAAGGAGTAAGTGGCAAAAACTCTCTGTAATGAGTCCCTGTAATGTGCAAGTGGTGTTCATGAATGATTGTGTGTACGGTTCTCACAGACATATGTGTCTCTTTCACATGTTGGCGACAAGTCATCCGTTGTTTTTCAAGGGTCAGGCGCCCAGGTATCCCACTAAATGCCTTTTTTAAAATATTGGCATCATTCAAGTCTCCTATAAAGTTGGTTTTATCCCTTCATCATGGTTTGACTCGAACCCTCCTTGTATCATACCAAATACAGATGTGTCCATATAGCTATTATCTCAAAGGTCTACTAGTTTTGATTGGTGAAATAAGAAATGAGTGAACTGTCTAAAACTGAGCCTCTCATATGCACAGGTCGATAACTCGTCTCTAACCGGGGAATCAGAACCACAGACGCGATCACCCGACTGTACCCATGACAATCCTCTGGAAACCCGCAACATCGCCTTCTTCTCCACTAACTGCGTAGAAGGTACAGGCTCTACTTCAATAATTCACTCTATTAGTGATTAATAATTTATTTCATTACTCATGCACTTACTCATTTTCAGCCTTATGTCGTTCCATTTCCTTTGAAGCATTCGAGGCAAGAATTTCAGTGCTTCACCATGATGAGATAATTTTACTTGAGGGATTTAATACTGTCAGTAGGTTTGCAAGTATGTGAATGTATAAAACAAATTCAAAGCTAAATATAGTTGCAGGCCCAAGCACCTTGCGCCATCGTCTCTCGGGTGCACCTATGTGTTTTTTGAGCATTTTAAGACCTCTAGGCATGCTAATGGCAGCAGATTCCAACCTGTCTGGGGGAATAAAAAAATGCTTAAAAGAACAAAAGGACTCTCACACACTATGATGACATTGGGCTGATGTCATAGTTCTTGCACCCTAAAAATTAGGGAAAGCCATACCAAAAATATTTCTGCTATTTTCTTACATAATCTTACATAAAAAGTTACTACAAATACCATATGCTGATCTAGCATTGTTTAACGATTAGGGCAAAAAATACGGGAGTAATAATTTAAGAGCAAAAATAGATCACTATCAATCACTTTAGGCTTTCAGGCTGATCTATTAATAAAAGTTTGTTTTTCTTTTTATGTTAAGACCTTTATCTAAGGTGGAATAATTATGCAACAATGTCTCTCTCTGTACAATTGTCTCAGGCACCGCCCGTGGCATTGTCGTATGCACTGGGGATCATACAGTGATGGGCCGCATCGCCACTCTGACCTCAGGGCTGGAAACAGGGAAGACCCCCATTGCCAAAGAGATTGAGCATTTCATCCACATCATCACAGGCGTGGCTGTTTTCCTGGGACTTTCCTTTTTTATCTTGTCCATCATCTTGGGCTACAGCTGGCTGGAAGCTGTTATTTTCCTCATTGGTATTATTGTGGCCAATGTGCCTGAAGGACTGCTGGCTACTGTCACTGTGAGCATTCAAATAAAACACTGTACACTGAATCACAAACACACACATACTATATACTGTATGAAACGCTTTACATTTTAAAAATCACCCAATTTCCCTTTTGTCCGGCAGGTGTGTCTGACCCTCACAGCCAAGCGCATGGCTCGGAAGAATTGCCTAGTGAAAAATCTGGAGGCTGTAGAGACCCTGGGCTCCACATCCACTATTTGCTCAGATAAGACCGGAACCTTGACGCAAAACCGCATGACTGTGGCACACATGTGGTTTGACAACCAGATCCATGAGGCTGACACCACTGAGGACCAGTCTGGTTAGTGAGCGTCACATCATAATCACTATCGTCCATCACATTTTAGCTTTCTAAAGAAGGACAATCTAATAACACAGATCGTTTAACACATTCTGGAATACTGTATAAATAAGTAAACTTAAATGATGTATGAGTTTTCTAATGTCATTTGCTCTTAAATAATAATCACTCGTCCTCCACTGAGACAGTCGTTAATGATGGTATCTTAGGAGATATTTAAAGTACGAAGCAGGAACAGGAATAAGTCAAAAATTCACAAAATCTCTCTTGTTTAACAGAACATCTAAACGTGCAGGTTTTCAAAAAGGTCTTCATAATTCATTTAAAACTCCATGCTGTGCACCTAATCAGAGCGCTGACTTTGTCTCTGCAGGTGCATCCTTCGATAAGACCTCGGTGACGTGGGTTGCTCTGGCTCGTGTCGCGTCTCTGTGTAATAGGGCAGTGTTTAAAGCGGGCCAAGACGTTCTACCAATCCTGAAGAGGGACGTGGCTGGGGACGCCTCAGAATCTGCCCTGCTGAAGTGCATCGAGCTCTCCTGCGGATCTGTCAAGCAGATGAGAGAAAGGAACAAGAAAGTGGCTGAGATCCCATTCAACTCCACCAACAAATATCAGGTCAGTACTAAGGAAATGTGAAAAAAAGGTCTGCCTAAAAACCTCTCCACCAACCAGTTCAGCAACTAAAACACTCATAGGGTTATAAAAGACCAATATGTCTTTTATAGACCTCAATAGTCCAGATAAGTACTTTGCAGCACATTGATGCTTACACTAACCAGGTTAATGTTAGTTAATGTCTTTATGATTTGCCCACTTCTGAAGACTTCAATATTTCCTCTCACCCCCTCTCTCTCTTTCTACTCTAGCTGTCCATCCATGAGACTGAGGACCCCAATGATAATCGCTATCTGCTGGTGATGAAGGGAGCTCCAGAGCGCATCCTGGAACGCTGTTCCACCATCATGCTACAGGGCAAGGAGCAACCCATGGACGAAGAAATGAAGGAAGCCTTCCAGAATGCCTATCTGGAGCTGGGAGGACTGGGAGAGCGAGTGCTGGGTCAGTGTGTGAATGAAAATCATGTGTTAATCAAGTGTTACTGTGCCCATTAATATTACTCTTTCTACTCCTGTTCTCCCATCACAGGATTCTGCCACCTCTTGATGCCAGAGGATCAGTACCCTAAAGGATTTGCCTTCGACACAGACGATGTTAACTTCCAGACAGACAACATGTGCTTTGTTGGCCTGATGTCCATGATCGACCCTCCCCGTGCAGCTGTGCCCGACGCAGTGGGCAAGTGCCGTTCAGCTGGTATCAAGGTCATCATGGTGACTGGAGACCACCCCATCACAGCCAAAGCCATCGCCAAGGGAGTGGGCATCATCTCAGAGGGCAACGAGACAGTGGAGGACATTGCTGCTCGTCTCAATATCCCAGTCAGCCAAGTCAACCCCAGGTACCAAACACACACACACACACACACACACACATCACACTCTCGAAACACACCCACACACATACACAGTCTATTCACAAGAACAACCTTAAAATGTATATTACATACAGATACACACAGAAATGTGTTGTTTTAGTATTCATTCATGTTGTGTGTTGTAGGGATGCCAAAGCCTGTGTAATCCATGGGACAGAACTGAAGGACATGTCTCAGGACCAGATAGATGAGATTCTTTGCAACCATACTGAAATTGTGTTTGCCAGGACATCTCCCCAGCAAAAGCTCATTATTGTTGAGGGCTGCCAGCGACAGGTAAACACACACACACACACACACACACAAATCTCATGATGTCAGGTGTTCCCATTGTTGTGTCCATATGAACAATTTGACAGCAAAATTAGATAAATCCTTCTTTTTTTGTTTTTCAAAGATAGTTTTGATAAAAACAAGTTATTTTTCAAATGAGACAAAAAACTATTGCAAACTTTATACAATACAATATTTAAGCATGTTTTCTTTGAGTCACAAGGCTGGTAAAAAGCACCCAGGCCAGATTATTAAAGTTAAAAAGCTCCAAGTCCATATTCCACAATTTTTATCATAATGGGTGAAAAATAATTATTTAATTTAATTATGTAGCTAGCAATAATATTTTGGTTTATTTTAAATAAAAATTACATGAAACTCATGATGCTTCTAATTGTGATTTGGGACTGAGGAACAGCAAATTGTGGTAGCAATAAGGTCCATAAGCGAATCCGAATCAAACTCACAGACACCGAGAATGTACAAAGCTTCAAAACCAATGGCACTCCTGTGGTTCTTTTATTAATATCAGAGGAACCATAGATGCTAGAAGTTTGCTTTTTCAGTTGTTTGAAAAAGGAAGCTTTATATTTGTGGGATGTCAAGTTTTGCTGTGTGTGTGAAAAAAAGTGAGCACAGGATGGCAGTTTTTCTAAAGTGGTCCAAAAGTGTTAAAATCTTCAACCTTTTTCAAGAATTCACTGAACACATTTAAAGAATTAAACCAGCATGTTGTGTTGAACAGGAAGCATCTTCACTTCACTGATCTTATGGCAGAAAGGAGTTATGTGCCTGGCTTGTCTCGAAAACCGTTTTGCTTGAAAAAGCTGGTGCCTATGTAATATACTGAAAAGGTGGAAGTTTAAAAAAGACAACCTTGTGTGTCAGGAATCATAAAATGCCAAAATGAGTAAAAAGTCTTTTTGTTCCCAGACAAAAAGATTATATTTTTATAATGTAAAAATATCTTTTTTTACATTATTAGACAAAAAGATATTTTTTTGCATTATTTTCTTATGAAATTTGTTAAAATAAATTAATTTCATCATACTTGCTCACAATACTTACACCACTTTTGAAAGGAACAATGTGTAGGTTTATTCTTTACACTGCGCTAGCTTCATTAGTGGAGATGTGCACTGACTGCAGTTTCCTGGTGGATGCTCATGAATGATAAAGCATCTGCATGTTAAATGAGGGAATTTATGATTTGTATTAAAATATGTTTTAATCACAAACCAAAATCCACAATTTAGTATTAAAGGTGATTTAAAAAAAAAAGTTGTTTCTCCTGTTTTCCTACAAGTTGAAGTCACATAGTACAGTGTCTTTAGCCTTTGGTCACAGATTTGGTGTCTTTTTTTTTTATGGAATCTCTCATTCTCCTTCTTTCTTTTTCTGTCTTTCTCTCTCTCTCTCTCTCTCTCTCTCTCTCTCTCTCTCTCTCTCTCTCATTTATTCAGTCTCTCAGGGAGCTATTGTATCTGTAACCGGTGATGGCGTAAACGACTCTCCTGCTCTGAAAAAGGCGGATATCGGTGTTGCCATGGGGATTGCTGGGTCCGATGTGTCCAAGCAGGCTGCTGACATGATCCTACTGGATGACAATTTTGCCTCTATTGTTACTGGGGTAGAAGAGGGTGAGTGAGGGGGAGGAACAAAAAAACAAATCCCTTTACAATGCACACTAAAAGCATCCTAAGTAACTAAGTAACTGAATGCTATATGTACTACACTCTCGTGGCAGGTCGCCTGATTTTTGACAACTTGAAGAAATCCATTGCTTACACTCTAACCAGCAACATCCCCGAGATCACCCCCTTTCTCTTGTTCATTATCGTCAACATCCCACTGCCCCTGGGTACCATCACGATCCTCTGCATTGACCTGGGCACAGACATGGTGAGAACAACGCCCCGCCTCCCCGCCGCCCTCCTCCCAGCTCGAACCTCCTCACACACACACACACACACACACACACACATGTTCATGTGTACATGTATTGAGCATTGTATTGTTTTGTCTGTTTAGGTTCCTGCTATTTCTCTGGCCTATGAGGCAGCTGAGAGTGACATCATGAAAAGGCAGCCCAGGAACCCAATGAGGGACAAGCTGGTTAATGAACGTCTTATTAGTATTGCTTATGGACAGATTGGTTAGTTTAATACACACACACATACACACACACACACACACACACACACACACACACACACACACACACACACACAAACAAATTCACACTGTGACCTCTTTTATTCTGTAGAATAAAATATTTTGTTTTGTGTGTGTGTGTGTGTGTGTGTGTGTGTGTGTATGTATGTGTGTGCAGGTATGATCCAAGCCTTGGGAGGTTTCTTTGCCTACTTTGTAATTTTGGCTGAGAATGGATTCCTTCCTTCTCATCTGGTGGGAATCAGGCTCGCTTGGGACGACCGCAGCACCAACGACCTGGAGGACAGCTATGGACAGCAGTGGGTAAGTCTACACTCAATCGTGTGTTTCTCTGAAAATATGTGTCTGTGAGTGTGTGTTCGGCCAGTTGTTACAATGAATCTATTTGTGCTTGTTCTGGACAGACGTATGAGCAGAGAAAGATTGTGGAGTTCACATGCCACACAGCGTTCTTCGTCAGTATCGTGGTTGTGCAGTGGGCTGATCTAATCATCTGCAAGACCAGGCGTAACTCTGTGTTCCAGCAAGGCATGAAGTAAGGTTACACACTGTGTGTTTGATCGCTTGGATTTCTTTATGCATGACAGAGTTTAACTGTCAAATCTTTTTCTTTTGCAGGAATAAGATTCTGATCTTTGGTCTGTTTGAGGAGACAGCTCTGGCTGCATTACTGTCCTATTGTCCAGGAATGGACGTGGCACTCAGGATGTACCCACTAAAGTGAGTCTCACACACACACACACACACACACACACACACACATACACATTATAGTGTAAATCTTAAAAGTATAGGCTAGATGTAGGGCTATACATACAGCATGTTATACTCGGATCACATAGTAATGTTGGAATATTAAACCTTTTTACTTTTACTCTTTTCCCAGACCATCCTGGTGGTTCTGTGCGTTCCCGTACAGTTTCCTAATCTTCGTGTACGATGAGATCCGAAAGCTTCTCCTGCGCCGAAACCCTGGAGGTACGCTTATAGCAACATTATATGTGTGTACACAAAAATGCATTTGAACTAGGGTGCCGACGAATTATATTTAATGAAAAAAAAAACATTAATATAATAATTTAAATGAGGCAGAGATGGTGCAGCGGTTGAGGCTCTGGGTTGCTAATCAGAAGGTCGGAGTTTGAACCCCGCCGCCACAAGGTTGCCAGTTTTGGGCTCTTGAGCAATTTAATCTCAAATGCTTCTCTGCCAGGACCTGCGGATCAAATGATCCGATGTGGTGACCCCCAGAATAAAGGGATAAAGTCCAAGAAAACAAAAAAAAAAAGATAATTACTAAGCATGCTGGAGCTCTTCTGGTAACTTTGTCACACTTAATCCTTGCTATTTTCATGCAAAACCCAGTAGCCTATATTAATTGTATTATATTTTTTTACATTATTTGCATACATAATTTTGTACATAATAATGCAGAAATGATAAACATATACTGTACAACATACAGTATGTGGGGGTCTAAGACTTTTGCACAGTACTCTCTCTCCATATATATAATGATTTTCTGACTGTGTTTGACTTTGACCTTTAAAAGTCACTGGTTTTTATTTAAAGCATACATTTAAAGCACCTACAATAAAAATCATTAGCTTCTATAATGTAACTGTTGGGGGTTAAAACAAGCGTATTCAACTGCACATTGTAAATAATTTAGACAATATCGATTACCTAGAAGTAAAAGCAAAGCTTACCATCACTAAGTGACATTTTATATCATTTTGTTTCGTGACATTCTCTGACATTTTCTCTTCCTCTCTCTCTCTCTCTCTCTCTCTCTCTCTCTCTCTCTCTCCTGCAGGTTGGGTGGAAAGAGAGACTTACTATTGATTGATGAATTCCCTCTTTACTCACACCCCTCCATCTTCCATTTCTCTTCCACTCCTTTTCCTTCTATTCCTGTTCAAGGCGCACAATCATTACCCCACCCCTTCACCCCCACATTCAAAGAGACAACCGCTTAAAGCCAATACCTCGCCTGCCCCAAAGAGAAAACTACAAAGCACCTTCCAGCCTCTTGACCGTCCAAGTCCCTGCGCTGCCCCCATCACCCCTAATATTACTCTTTGCATGACTTTTCACGGGTGTGCACATAAAGTCTGTTATATATTTACCAACGGCAGCTGCATAATCATGTAGATCTGAGAGGAGCTTTCAATGCTAATCACAAGCGTGTCTAAGCGTGTGAGTGAGCGTGTGAGTGAGCGCGCGCGTGTGTGTGTGTGTGTGTACACGCGTATGCTCTGCTAACAAAGGGCACAGCCCTCTGCTTCGTCCTCACATCCACCTGCCTCATCTTCTGCCTCCTACTCCATGCCTTTCTACGCCTCTGTATTCCTCCCATCCTTTCCTTAATTCCTCTGCCTGTCCTCCAATTGCACACGGGTATGTTTGTCACATGACTTGCGATGGGACACCACCTGCTGGCACTGGTACACTCTGGTCAATTGCTCCTGTTGACTCCTGGGAGAAGACACGTCCACACCTTTCTTTTTTTTCTCTTGTTACAGCTGTTCATGTTAATTTTTTTTTCTTTTTCGTTTTGTCATAGTGTAGTTTGCTGTGATGTTACATTGAGAGAAAGATGGGGTCATTCACTGACTGGTTTTTATTATAATTATTATTATTGTTGTTGTTGTTAATATTATTCTTATTATTATTATTACTACTACTACTGCTGTTAATTGAAGATGGAGAGATCCACGTTGGCTCTTTCCACATGAAAACTTAAACATGGTATATTTCTCTCTCTCTCTCTCTCTCTCTCTCTCTCTCGTTGTCTGTCTTTGTGTTCTCTGCTAACCCTGTTTCAAACCCATCTTCAGATTGTGTGTTTTAGAGACAAATCATATATACAGTACTACAATACAATTAAATAAAACACAACAAATACAAACGCCCTAAAAGAAGAATGGTTCTCTTGCATGTTTCCAGTCCACAGCTAGACACAAACGATACAGGGACACGCCCGTTATCAGGTATTAAGCAAAGAATCAGTATGCACTCCTAATGCTTTTGGTATGTTTCCAGGTTCTACTGCCATTACGATTCCAAACACACCAGGTTCTGCTTGGCGTTCCAACCGAAACACACTGTTGTTATAAATCATTATACAATAGAACATCCGAGTGGACTGAATCCATCCTAACTTAAGTTTCATCCGCGTCACACTTAAGATGAGTTTCTCGGGTTAGTTTCCATAAACGAATTTTAAATTCATTCACGGCAAACCTGGTGTGCTTGGGCCCTTTATTTATTGGTTTATCAGGAAACACACGTGTGGTGTGTGGTATGCGGAGCGCCCCAGGTCTTGTGCTGTGTGTGTGTGTGAATGAGCGGTAAATAGAAAGAGGTTGTACTGTGTGTATGGGTGTGTAAATGCTTGGGGACAATGTGCTGTTGCAGACCGGTTACGGCTGCGTCCATCTCAGAAAGGTGTGAGGGGTGAGACTAAAGAAAGGGATGAACATTAAATTCAACAAACTGTAGAGAAAATAAATGTGTTTGGAAGCAACAAAAATCAACTCCAATAAAACATCTAGAACATTTAATACAACCAAGAACACTCTGTGTCTTTATTTCCTTTTTTTTTACGAGTGATAAATGGGTCACTGAGATGAAATAATTTAACATTTATTAAATGACTAGAATTTTGCAGTCTACACAAAATTTTATATTTACAGAATATTGATGCCTGTTTGTGGAGGTCTAGTATATCAGGAGGGTAATGTACACAAGCCAGGTATTTATGAGCTTTCTATGTTAATATGCTGATGTCTGCGGTTTTGTCTAGAAGCTTCTATATCAGAACCAAGTCGTGACTTGCAAAAGTCGGCATCAGTACATTGCGCGCGCGCACAGACACACAGACCCCTGTAAGCTGTTCTGTGTGAGCGCACTGCAGTGGCTTCCCCTCCCTCCCTCTTCTTACTGCACCACTGTAATGGAGTATCGATCGCTGGCTTCTTTTGCCGCAGTATAATTTAAAGCCAGAGACTGAGCCTTTCCTCCAAGGTCATCACTATGGCAACCTAAAAAAAATTAGATTGTCAGCAGGCAAGGGGGAAAGAGGCCAGAAAGGTCAATGGGGTCAAAGGAGAACCAGGCAGGAGAGACAGAAAAGCGGGAGCGAGAGAGAAAAATGAGCGGGAGGATGCGGAAGGCTTGTGAATCGATGCTTATTGATGGAAAGCCTTGCAGGATTACAAAGGCTTTTATTCTCCTTCAGCTCATCTTGGCAAATTATGAGCAGTGACATCAAACACAGCACGAGGTATTTTACGGGCAGAGGCCTTTATTGCACTTTCCTTTTGATCAAAATACAACAGGAAGATAAAAGACGAGTTCCGAAAAGAAATACTTAAAAAGATACTTTAAAAAATATTATGTGATTAAAAAAAACAATTGGCAAAGACTGCAAAGAACTGCAATGAAAGCACTTGAGTAACCTGCATTTTATGAAGCTCTTTGATACTGCATGTCATAATAGAGTTAAACCCAACATTAATAAACACCACCACAATGATAATGTTGACAGGCACCATGGATAGATTTTTTTCCCCTTTTTTTTGCATAATTTCACAAAACACTTCTGTAAAAACACTCCTACTGTAGGTAATATTCCATTCCCCTTTTTTATAAAGTAAACTTTATCATTTAAAGAAAAAGAAAACACATAGGGTCTTTTATTTATTTCGTGGGATGTGTTACAGGTTTAATTTGTGCAATGATTTCTATTTGTTTGTTTTTTTCAATGCAGTCCTTCGATATGCAACAGCTGAGTATCTTCACATACCCATGAGTGTACTGTGCTTAAATCTGTCAGCGAATTAACGCCAGTCTGCTTTTAAAAGCATGTGTCACCTATTTGCTGGACAAAAACTAAAGAATCTGATCCGTAGCTGAAACACAAGAAAACACATGAATTCCTGAATAACAGTCTATTCACAGATGGGCGATGGATTGAATATTTTGTTAATTCATCATGACTTATCAGAAAGCAGTAACAATGTGCAGGCAAAGAGGTCTAGATAAATAAGGAGCTCAATGTTCAAAGAGCCGACGAGTTACACAGGCTCCATCAGGAGCTCCTCCATGTCTGATTGTTCCAGTTCACGGAAGGCAGCGTGGGAGCCAATCACGGCCAGCGTAGCACCTGTGTGAAAAAGGACATAAAAAATATTTTTTAAAAACTAATCAGGAGACCCCTTGAAACTGTTTTACTTTTAATCATCAATCCAAGGTAGTATTCCATTTCCTAAACATCATATATAGTGTTAATTTTGTCAGCCATTTTAAATTTTTATACTTAGTCTTAGTGCCTGTATAAATGTGCCTGTTAGTTTTTATTAGATTTTGTCCATCTTATCCTATTTTTGTCTTAGTCAAGTTTTAGTCAACTAAAAGTCAGGGCATTTTATTCTAGTTTTAGTCAGAGAAAGGAATTTTAGTTAATGAAAATGTACATTTTAGCAATAAGATTATTATTAATTAAACCTACAGTCAATCTAGTCTAGCAAAACCCCTATTTTAGTTTTTAACATTTATAATTTATTTTTATCTGATGCTTTCAGCTAATTATATTTATTTTTAACCATCTGAACAACTGCTGCATGTCCAATACTTTTTTAAAACTACAAAACAATAGGAGCAGTATGGACAATACAGTCTTTTTTGAAACTTTTTTTTTTTTTATATGAATTTACACACTTGAGACTGTTGTAAGGATACCTCCTATTGGTCACAATCATTTGTTAACATATTAGCTTACTGGGTTTGGCAACGGTTTAGCTATAAAATAACATAAAATACATCATATATAACAAAACATAATTACCACAAAGAGGTTGTAAAACTACCTTGGGATTTTTATGGTACGGCTTGATGTGTCTCTTCAGGTTTGTGGTATTTCTACCAGCAATTGTGTGCCCACACTTTTTCCCCTCAAATATTACTACACATCTGCTTTTTTTCTCTCCGGTTCAATATGAGGTAAAAGGCCCAGATATCGTCTTTTCTCTTTCGCCTGAGTGATACTGCTGTCAGGACGAAGAGTTAAAAATGACTGCACTTGTAACATCCCGTAAAATGCGCGCAAACTAGTCCAGATATGCCGCGCACCACCGTGACCCGGGAAACACTGCTGCTCATGCCAGAATGAATGAACACCGTATCGCAGTGGATTGTGACAAAAATGTAATGATGACGAAAAATAAAGAAAGATGTTTTATTAGCTTTGATTAAAAAAAAAAAAAAAAAACATTTTAGTCTTTTTTCATCAACAATAATGCATGCTGATTTCGTCATTGTTCATTGATATCCGTGATGCCTCATCATCACCTCATCTTAGTCATAGGAAAAAAGGTCGTCAAAGAATATTTTCATTGACTAAATTAACAGTAATCACATAGTAGGGAGGAGAGAGAGAGAGAGGATACTCACCCAGTACCCAGAAAACAGCTGTTCCTGCACCTGCAAGCCAGAACACAGGTAAGGACACTGCTCCAGCCAGTCCCAACTGGTGACCTTGAGTCAACTCACGCCCTGACGGAAAAGACAATACATGGTGATACAACTGCGGACCTCTTAGCAGCTTATCATTTACAGTACCAGTTAAAAAATTGGACACGAGTCTTGATTTATTTTCTACATTATAAAAAAAATCTGGATTTTTTTTTTTTTTTCATGGAATAACACATGGCATTAGGTAGTTAAATAAGAACAGCAACAGTCAGTTTTGATTTTAAGACATGACGGTCAGTTGTCCTCAAATCAGATTTTTTTTTCTGGGCTGTTAGGGATGTCTAAACACACAAATCTGATGTTTTTTACAGATCGGATCTGAGCCACTTTACGATTCACATCCCATTTAAAAAAAAAAACAACAGACGCATCCGCATTAGAGTCAGATGAAAGTCACCTGAAATTATGAATGTGAACTGTCATGACTTGCAAATCTGATTTGACCCTGATAATTAAGCAATGTGGCTTGTAATGTAGCCTAAAACATAGCCATTTACACCTATAAACACACACACATACCGAAAACAACCAGCTTGGACTCCAGTGACTTCAGGTGGATGATGTAAAAGGCACCAACAAATACAGCCAAAGCGATCAACAGCATGGGCGAGCTGATACTGTGGGAAACAGAAAAAAAATACAAAAATTCACTGTGTAAATGTTTAAAACGTATACAGCCAAAGCGATCAACAGCATGGGCGAGCTGATACTGTGGGAAACAGAAAAAAATAATAATTCACTGTGTAAATGTTTAAAACGTATTTGACAAAAAATTTGGAAAGATGCTGTTAAATAAAACCTCTTGCTCTTAAAAGGTCAGAGTAATATTACCGAAGGGCAACAATAGTCACTGATGCTTACGCATTAATGATTAGTTTATGAATAAAATTACAGTATTATAGTGATGGTTCATAAAGAAGTACACTAAAAAACAAAGTAAGATGTGTTCTGAAGATGATAAAGAAAGGACAAGCAGATACAATTCTGTCTCGTTTTCCTAAAAGTCAAACAGTTAAAAAAACAACGTAATTTGTTAACGTGCTAATAAAACTTCATGACTTTTTTTTTTTATACATTCATGCAAACAGACAAACATCAAATAAAAATTTGTTGACAACCTTTAGAAAGTTAACAAAGTTTAGAAAGGCTGTTAACAAATTTTCATACATATTTAGTTTAGCTGAAATCCTCTTCTGGGCTTGCCTTGAAATTAAACGCGCTATAGACATGCTATAGCACTCTATAGACCTGCAATAGGACTTCTGCCTTGACACTGATGGTCTACAGAATTCCAACTTAATTCTATTAATTCTGACAACAGTGTCCTATTGAACTTTTATTTCATCGTCTTTTTCCTGAAATCCCATTAGATGTTTTTTTACAAGGTGTAAGATGTAATCTTCGAAATTAGGCTTGAAATATTTAATTTGACGCATAATTAATCTAGAATATGAGATTCACTTTTTAAATTAAATTATGAAAAAAATAACTCTATTCCACAATGTTCATTTTTTTTAACTGCACTGTAGATTCTCTTTGATTCTCTAGTTGTGCTTCAAGAGCTCTGTCTATGGACCTGATTTAATTAATTCTCTAGAAGCCTGAAGCCATTTCTTTGTTCATGCAAGTTCTTTTACACCTATTTGATTTCCTTTCCAATTTACATTTTGCTTGTCATTATAATGTGATTTTAAAAGTAATGGTTCAGAAGAAGTTCACCCTATTGGGTATTTTCAAATAAATGTGGTAAAGATTTTGAAAAAGTATTTGATAAAGAGCAAAAACCCATTTAATTCTGTAGATGTTCGCCCACTGGCCAGTATTTGTGGCTCTCTCTACTGTGGCCTGGGTTTGATTCCTAATCAGGCAACCAACCCCAGCCAGTGCATTCTTAGTTCTATTATTTTTTTCCTCCCTATCCTATCAGAATTCCTTACCAGTAAGAAACATTTATAGTAATATCAATCAGTATGCACTATTTTATCAAAGTTTCCTACAAATACTCTTAAATGGACATTGCAAACATATTGCAATGCAAAAATACAGACCTTACAAGTTTAACGGAGGTAGCATTTTATATCAGGCTAGTAGCAGTTTCTGTCGTTTTTTTTTTTACCTTATCAAATATAGTTCCCTATAGTTTTAACACTGGTAACACTTTTTATCAGAATCTATTAATTAGGTAATAAAATTCTGTAGGATTTCCATCATTTTTCTATAAAAATTCTATAGAATTTGTTGTTTAGGAACTCTATAGAACATTTTTCGCAGGGTGCATCACTGCAATTAAGCTGAAGTCTTTCAATAAAACAGACAATTTCTGTGAACAGTCACAGTGTCTAATAGCCTTGGGCAGCACTGGATTGACTTATTCTATAAAATAAATACATTGATTACTTTACATACATTTTTCCATTTGAATAAAGTATTTGATTCCACTTAAATATCATTTTAAATTACGATACCTCTGGGAAATTCCAGAGAAAAGCCTCATGAAACAGCTATGCATCCTTGCGAAAAATTATTTTTAATTACTAATGTAAGTGCTAAAGAGATTTCTTACATGCAGTAGAGGATGAGCCCCAGGAAGATGAATGTGTAGTTGCTATGGAACGCGTCCAGGTTTCTCACAACACGCTGGCACAGTTCACCAAAGTTCTTCGGTTTGGAAAATTTGCGTTGATCCACAAAGCTGGCCCAGGGCCTGATAGATTTGCGTCGACGGTCCAGCCACTCCTTTGCCATATTCCCAGAAAAGCCTTTAGGAAAGAGTCTGCGGACACAAGGAGAGTGGGGGAGAAAGAGACAGGATGAGCCTGATTTTCCTAACTCAGTATTCTTGGCAATGTTTTATTTCTCAAATAAGACACATGTCTGGGTATAGAAAAAAGGCTGTTGTTTTGCTGCCTGAAATGAAGACAGACACAGTTTTTGTTTTATACAGCTGCATAAAGATAGATCATCTAGATTTGTGTGCCACTGAGAAGATGGTTAGCTTCACCTGGTTGAGATTACAAGTCATTTTTCCCCAAATCAGTGATTCTGTTTTTTCTTTCTCTATTTTTTTCGGACATGTTGGAGTTATATTTTTTTACTGGGATGTTGAAAGTTGCACTGAGGCTGCAAAGCAACAAAATGTGATTATTTTAAAGGGGGCCGATTCTTTTCTATACCCACTGTGCGTGTGTGTCCTTACCTGCTGATCATTCCTACTGCCGGGAGCTCCTCAGCCTCACTGCTGAAAGGGTCACCTGACTTCATATCCATTGCTATACACCTACATAAATCACATACATGAGCATACAGAGAATGATATATGACATGCATTGTGAAGTTGATTAGAACATTTCTAACAAAACAATATGTAGCCTGGTGAGGTGGATGAGTGATTCCTTCCAGTCGCATACTGCATACTTCTGAATGGGTGTCGGACATCAAAGCTATTTTTGGCTCAACCTAGACCTGGCCGCCCA
>JAQMYJ010000033.1:9859755-9953437 GCA_030014305.1 Clarias laeviceps
CAGTCGCATACTGCATACTTCTGAATGGGTGTCGGACATCAAAGCTATTTTTGGCTCAACCTAGACCTGGCCGCCCAGTGGGAATATAATAGGTATATTATACGGCACATTAAATTTGGCATGGGTGGATCAGTGGTAGGTTTCTCGCCTGCCATGCAGATGGGCTGGGTTAAATTTCCACCCAAACAGTCCCCTAAATGAGGTGTAAAACGCAGTTGTGTCCCTGCCACATTGTGTATAGTGTGTACAGTATACATGGGATAGAGAGGTGTGATATTCAGTATGTGTAACAGAAGTCCAAAATGAGCAGGAAATTGATTTTCTATCTTTGTTTAAGCGCATAGTTAGCTTAGAAAGCAACCTGAACATTTTGTAATGGAAGGAAACGTCACAGTTTATCCCATAAGATAATGTAAGACACGTTAGTGTAACGTCAAAATGTTCCTTAACAACATAAACAGTTGGTGTGTTCCTACAAAGTTCAATCACAACGCAACGGTAAATATCACAATAACTCGTTATAACACTAATAATATTTTTCCAACAACACCACTATATAAAAAACACACACACACTCCTTACTGTTTATTTCTGCGTTGTTTTTTCTTGTGACGATAAAATGCGGATGTGCTGATGTGGAACGGCTTTACACTCTCAACTTCCGGTATAGTGGGTTTTCTTTGCCTGTCTGACTCGCTATCGCCCTCTAGTGGTACTGCACTAACACTAATGCACACTTAGGACAATTTAACATATTCGATATTCTTTAATTTGTTCGCTGTTTCTAAAGAAACCTGTTAACGAGCGAAATCGCGATTCTGTTTTCCGCCCGAAATAAGCAATAATATTAGAGCTATTACGGAATATGAACTAGTATTTCCCTTACCAGCATGACGGATTTTTGTTTCAAGTTTAACGCGCCTGTGATTGGCTCGTGGCGTTGTTTTTGCTTGCACATGATTGGTCAGGGTGTGTTGTTCTTTAGCACGGTCACCGCCCACACTGCTGTGAAGGGACGTTTCGAGAAATTTGACCGTGGTCATCGGCTAAAATCTTAGTTTGTCCCAAGTAAGTGGTTTAAAGGTAACTATTTCGAACATTGTGGTATATGTGCTATAAAAGTAAATAAAAATACCTGGACAATAAAATTGAATTTCCGATTTGAAAGCTTAACTAAGAGGAGCCTGACGTCACTGGAATATCAGCTGTTTGTGAGCTAGTCAGGTAATCTAGCATAACATAACATAGCAACTGGTATTGTGTACTTAGCCTAGCCTAGCGATTAATATTTAATTTTACCTCGTTTCTATAAATTTAACCGGTCAAGTGTTAACATTTGGGTACAACCCGACCCAGAGCACTGAGGTGTTTGTTGTTGTGACTCTGAGTCTGGTTTAGCTAGTTAAAGGTAGCATAAAAATACACTGTTTTTGCTAGCGAGCGAGCAAAAGCTTAGCTAACATAACACACCGAACAAACAGTTCTATATATATTAAAAAAAAAAAATACAGATTTGTTTGCGTTTTTCTGTTCAGTAGAGGTATGTAACCAGTAATTTATATCACTTATTTAGCTTGTTTTTTTTTGCATTACATTACATTATATAAGGTGGACACGTGATGCAGTGATGTCACATTTCGCATTGTCATTGCGCTAGGGCGTTTTTAAATTTTCCAGGTTCTATCATAATTTCTTTCCGAATTGATTTATACACTACTTCATCACATGTACGTAGCATTCAAGCTAGATCTCTCCTCTACTAGGAATATTCCTTACTAACAAGTTACTGTTGGTTAACAGCACAGTGTCTGCTGATAATCTTATCAACAAAAACAATTTAATAACCAGAGCCCATATTTATGACCCTTTGCTATTGCAGAACCGATTTGATTTCCTGGAAGACTTGGCAGCAGTGAACCATGGCAGCGTGCTCAAGATACTCTCTGTATTGGGAGGAGACCGACTGCTTGAGCTACTATGATACACTGTCTCTTCATGAAATCTTTGAAATTGTGGGTTCCCAGCTGACGGAGACAGACGTCGAAGTCCTGTCGTTCCTTCTGGATGAAGCCTACCCAGCAAGGCATCCTCTTGATCCAGAAAGCTGGACTGAAGATGCTTCACCAGACTCTGATGCACCTGTAAATTCTCCTTGCCCATGCCTGTTGGAGGCTTGGCGCAGGATATGTCCCAAAGGAGAGCCAGGTCCGTTTGGTGGCCTTTGCAAGCCGAAGAGCGGTGTTGCGCTGTTGTTGGAAATGGAGAGACGTGGCTTTTTAAGTGAAGCAAACCTGGAACCTCTGTTGCAGCTACTTCGAATCCTTACACGGCACGACCTCTTACCGTTTGTCTCCAGCAAGAAAAGAAGAACAGGTAAGCAATGAACCAACCATACATTTGGAGCAGCCATGCTTATAATGAAACTCCGCCTATTGTAATTGTTTCATAAGATACATTTTATTACTTTGACCAGTGTTTTTCTACGTCACACACACAGAGCTCAGTTTGATGGTACTTACAGCACTTTTATCCTTTACTCCGTCCAGCTCTGTTTGATGCATATTGTTCCATTATTGTTAATAACCATGGAGTCAGAGCACAGGATACTACTCTACTGGAGCAGAAGTTAAGGGTTCAACAGCTTACATTTATATTTATGCTACTTGGAAGACGCCCTTATCCGCAGTTGAGGGTTAAGGGTCTTGCTCAAGGGGTCAAGAGTGGCAACTTGGTGGTGCAGAGGTTTGAACATGGGACCTTATGATTTGTATTTCAACACCCTAACCAGTGAGCTCCCCCTGTCCCAGCTTGGTGGACTTGGGGCTTGAACCGCCAACATTCTAGTTGGTAACACAAATCCTCAACACGCTAAGCTACCACTGCTCGTGGTGCTATTGTGCTCATCTTGCCCCTCAACACAATTTTGTCATATACCTACACTGCATCCTGGGACTTTTAAGTCCAATGGGTACAGTTGCCACTACATTTATGTTGGATTTCTCATTAGTGTGGCACTAAACAAACCAATATTTCTTGGAAATATGTGTGCCCTTTTTTCAAAGTCCTAATTTCATATTCTCACCTTTGTTCCTTAAGTTTAAAATCTTATAAATGTTTGTTTATTTCCAAATTAAACATCTGTAGTTGGCTAACAGTGTTGCCCTGGGAGGTCAGCCGAGTGCAGTGTCAAGCTGGGCACAGGAATAATACAATTACAATGCCAATATAATGTGTTTCATGGTGGAGTTTTGCTTTAATGTTAAGGAACATCGTGGGTGTCATTTGCTCTCCTTTTAAAGCAAAAGCCATTCTTACATTCTTGCATTCTTCCTGACAGTGTCACCAGAGAGAGAAGCTGTAAGCTACATGGAAAGCAGAGCACACGCACACACAAGTTTTAACTCAGACCTGGCAAACACACAAGCATCTCAGTGGAAGGCAGGTGAGTTGGGATGATTTTTTTTTTTTTTCTTTTTGGTCATCAAATTCACAAACTTGCAACTTCAGGTTGGTGAAATTCTCCAAGGTTGTGCTTGTCTTTGTTGCCTGGGCTTGTGATTTTTCTACACCTGGGAGGAATCTGTGAAATAGTGTGAAACAGTCATGACAGCGTGTGTGCATCTGTTGATTAGGTGTTGGTTCAGCTGTTAAGGCGTCCGCACCGGCACGAAGGAGACGGGGAAGAGGGCGAGGCCGGGCGAGAAAGGCCAGGGATACATCTGAAGTTATGCCTCAGCCTTCGACGAACAAAGTGACCTGCGGTAAGACCACTTTCCCTTCATCTCTGTCATTCCCGCTCGCTCTTTCTTTCTGTGTTCATTTGAATATCTTTTTAGACCTTTATTTTTGCGCCCTTACTCATCTGTCGGTCATTCTCCACAGTTCAGAATTTGGGGTTCTTCTATAGTGTTTGTGTCAGCTGTTCTGTCTCTTGATCTCTCAAACAATTCACAAAAAAATAAAAGTGCTCCCTTACTTCCTCTGCCAGGTTTTAGGTTTTAATATGTATACAGATGACCAGACCCACCAAATACAGTTATTGTCCATGGCTTCACATTTTTCTTTTTTTAAAAACATGTTAATCAAACATTCCTATTTGTATGTTATATTTGATAACATTAGTCCCAGCCTGTTTTTCCCCTTCAGGGCTAAATTCTTTTTATGTACTCACCACTTTAACCTGACTGCTGCTCATCTTTAAATTTTGCTTTAGATCAGGGGTCTCCAAATCCAGTCCTGGAGGGCCAGTTTCCAACACAGTTCGGTGATTCTTCTTCTCAAACACAGCTGATTTAACTAATCTGTTAATTACTAGGTTCGGTGTGTGTGTTTAGGTGTTGGTGAATTACCATCTTTGCTGGTCACTGGCCCTCCAGGACTGGATTTGGAGACCCCTGCTTTAGATCAAACTGCCATTACAGAAACAGAGACGCAAACTCCTTTACCTAAACGTAGTAAAGTTGTAGATAATCTGCTCTTTTAGGAATCCAACAGACTCTGATCCTTCAAACCGGTTTGATTTGAATTATTTGTTTGAATTAATTTTTCATCTAATTGCAGCGAAAGTACAGTGTTCTGTGCAAAATACACTAAACAAGCAAAAGTTATGTCTCCTGACACCCTCCGTCTTTAAGAGGCACACCAGGCTGTCACAGATGGGGCAGCCATTTTGTGCCGTTATGATGCAAGGATGATTCAGTGTCTGAATCAGAGACACACCGCATTGCTCATCACATCAAGACAGCTGACTCTCCCAGTATTTAGATTAGCACATCTAAGTGCTTCTCTGTTTATTAATAACAACTTGCTGTTCACATGATGTGTACGTCTCTTTACAAACCAAAAAAAGGTGGGAAAATATGTATTAAAAATGCTAATCCAGTAAAGTCCAGGTGTTTATAATGCCAAGTGAATGGATATCAATAAAGAAAGGCTGGAAAGAACAGCATTAGAGTGACATGTATGCATCTCTTGTTATAGAAAGAACTACAAAAACAATAGCACTTATTCACTGTATGGTGCAGCTCAGCTTGGCAAGTTAACCAGGAGCTGTGCTGTTTATAAGCAGGCTACCTAGCCTGAATTGTTTTGCCTTTGCCACATTCAAACTGAGGTAGGTGATTAAAAAAAAAATACCTAAAGCTTTGGTCGCTCAAACAGAGTCCTTCTTTCAGAATACTCCAGATTGATGTGTCTGACTAGAATCTGAGCTTTTTGTTTCTGAAGGAATTTAACAGCCAACAATATTTCAGATAAATTTTTATTAATGTCCAACTTTTTTCCAAATAAATTACAGTGGACCCTCGGATCACAGATGCCTCACAATGGGAACAAAAAATCTGCCTAAAATTTGCCTTTGTTCACGGACTCCTTGTTGGAACACTTCCCAGAAACTGCCATCCCAAAGCTGCTGCTATCAACTGAACTAAGACACGAGTACGTCGCTCAGAAAACTTTTAACTTTTTTTAAAAGTGGAGTAACGTCCAAGCCTTTGTCAAAAACTATCATCTGAACAAAACTGTGGTGAGCAGAGTCATGCACCTTATGATAACATGATGTCTCTTTTGTACAGCTCAGAAAAAAAAAAATTCTCTCCGGATAGATTTTTCGTGAAATCGACTGCCAGAGAGCACCCCTGAAGGAGAATTACTCAGTGTTTTTATGAAAGGGGACTCTCCTTCCAAACACTAATTAATTCTATGTACATGTGTTCGTATGGAAAAAATGAATCATTCTACAACCAAATCGGGTTAAAAACAGAAATTAGGAACAAATTACGTGCGTGAATCGAGGTTCCACTGTATTGATATTCTGTATTTTACATTTATTACATGTGATCTAAGTAAAAACCTGTCTCAGTGCCACCTATATTTTAACTTCAACCCGCTTTCATTTAAATCATTTTATTTTTCTAGACACAAATTCAAGTTGTCTGTTAATAGTCACTACCTGGAAATGTCCTGAGAAAATCCTGCCTTCATGGCTAGCTGTGTATGGTGAGAAACCATTCCTCCTGCATTCTGTCATGTTACAGACAGACCTAGGTTTAGGTTTGTTACCAAGCTGTGCCAGGCTGTTCAGTGGAAAAGTGTTAAAGTCGAGTTTTAATGGTTTGCAGAATAAAAAAAAATTTTTTTTAAATGCATAAAAGCTTAGCACACAGGTGTTGACATTAATTTGTCTTATGTTATAAAGCAATGTTGTGTGGACCGTGAAAGAAAAAGTGTGTTTATAAAAATTTCAGAATACAGAAGCTTCACTCATTGCTTTTTTAAAACAGAGGTGTCAAACATATGGATCAATCAGATTTTTCTCATGACGAATCTCGGCTATTGAAGCCTGTTTTCTGATGAAACTCTGATGGTTTTTATATATAGTGGATCATAGGGTTTTCCACAAACCTGTGAAATCCATGCCAGGTCAATTGTGTACTCTCATTAAAGCAAAAAAGGGACTTGTACTAAATACAAAGTAACTTTGAAATTTGTGTAAACATGTCAGAGATTCTTTTTTTATTTATTTATTTTTTAGTCGAGGTGTGTTCAATGATATAATGTTTCATGAAAATTGTTGTAATAAATGATTAAAAAAAAAAAAACAGGCAAAATACAAACATTTTTGCTAGTCCTTTGGATCCAACTGTATGTTCAATAAAATCTCCATTCAGAATGGACTTTTTATTAAATACTGACTAAATAATAAATTAAATAAATGACAATTTTTTTTTGTTTTTCTTTGGTCTGGCCCGCTTATACTCTGGATGAAAATATAATGCGGGCTGTTACCTAAAATGAGTTTGACACCCCTGCTCTAAAGCTTTGAGATGCATCATGAAAAACACATCACATCCCCTTAAAGACACCTTACCAAATAATCAGTGCTTGCTCAACATGAATGTCTTAGAATGGTTGGTGATTCATATTTTCTGTTCGAACAGTGAAAGGGTGATAAATAGGTAAAGGAGTGGGCAAGAAAGAGTGCCTCACCATCATTACAAATTGCTGCCATGTTTAATGCTGCTCTGCCGTACCAGGTAAACAAACTACTGCATTAGTCACTGGGAAATAAAAAAGAAATATGGATTGAGCAATGATGAAGGTCCACTAAGTGTGAAGAAAATCTGTTTTTCCATTATTGGCATTGTAATAAAAAGTGAGGGCCATAGCGAATGTGAAATTTTGCACATTTGTGACAACATGTAGGGCAGCTACTATTTGGTTATGCAGTCAACATTATGGCTAGCACTTCGTAAACAGTGTGAAACTGGTGCAGTCCCCAAGGCCGAGGGAGTTTTTCTTGACATTTTCACATCCAGCTTTCTTATTAGAGACAAAACAGATAAAGAAAATAAAGTATACATTTTTCAATTTATATCAAGAATTTGTTTTCCTGTGAATTGCTATACAGATAAAATTTATTTGAAAATTAAGTTGGAAATGATAAGCCACTAAGCATGAAGTAAATTGGAAGTAATCTAATAAATGCAGAAATTTTTATAAAATTAGAAATCTAAAATAAAAATATGGAAATAAATATAGTTAATGAAATTATTAGGACTTTTAATCTACTATTTCTGAAATAATGGATGAAAATATTGTTTGTGTTTCTGTGCAGTGAAACAGATCATTAGAAAAAGACTTGTTTCAGGGCACTTGAAATTTTTAAACATGTAACAATAAACTGAGCAGTGTCCAGTATCTAAACATGGATTTGCAATTAACAGCATAATTGGATTAACATGTTCACAAAGGTTTTGGGCCAAAATGTGTGTATATTGCAGGTGCACCCCTTAAATGTTACTTGAGAGAACTTTGCAAATGAGAAGAATTGTATCTGTACTAGAGTTGAATATTACAGCTGAACTGTGCTTAGACAAGTAACAACACCAGCTGTATATTGTATGTTTATTGCAGCAATTACACAATTTTACAATACAAGATGATAATCAAGAATGAAGGAGTCCAGGATCAAATCAACCAATAGGTACTTTTGTGTTTTACGGTGAATGCAACACAATGCTAAACCTACAGTTTTATTCCGTCATTTTATCTATCAATATTTACACAGGAGAAAATATAATCCCTTTTCAGAATCTTGCTATACAGGTGCTAGACCTAAATGTCAAATTCAAGTAATTATAATTATCCAAATATTGTTCATGTGCTTGAGGTGTCCAGACTTTGTCCTTTTCTAGCACTCATCAGTAAAGAGGTTTTCAGTTGTGTTTGTGTTTAGATCACCTCACCTCTTTGGAAACAGAGCATTTGTCTTAAAACTCCAAATATCAGGGGATAAAAAGAAAAGTTTATACTAATGTGATGTTTTATTTATTAATTAATTTGCAGCTGCAACACATGGCCCAATACAGCAAAATAAAACAATCAACAAATCAAGTTGAAAAAAAAATCCGGTGCTAGGATAATATAGTTTAAAACTATTTCTAGGTGTAGATATGAAATTTATTTGCAATGACAAAAAAATTGTCTTGATCGTATCCAAATTAATTGCAGTGAATTTTGTAACTGGTCTTTTTCCCTGGAACAAGAATAACATAGGTTTATTGGTATGTTTTTTGATCAACACATCATGAAAATTATACAATGAAAGATAAAAAAACGGGGCATATGGCTAAATATGACATAGAAAGTTAATCTTTAAAAGACACTTGGTGGTCATCAACCAGCTTCTGGTAGATTTCTGGTTGGATATTTATCCTCTCTTCAATTAAATCTTGATCCAATTTCAAATTGTCTACAAATTTCCAATAGTGTCGATTCCCCATTTAAAGGATTATGTGTTATTTCTCTGTTGAAAAAATGCAATTTCGTCCCAAATTACATCTGTCTCTATTATAATTTGAGTTTATGAGGAAGAATTTTTAAGTAGTCCTCCTTCATTAGTCCCTCTGCTTTGTGCAGTGCACCAGTTCCACTGACAGCAAAACAGTTCCAAACATTATGCTACCACCACCATGCTTAACTGCTGGTACAGTTGGTTGAACGCCTCACCTTTAATTCTCCTAATGTATCTCTGATCAAAACTTGGTTTATTCATTTGTCCAGGTGGCCAGACCTTGGTGAAATGGCTGCACATCTTGAATGACTTGTACTTAAACTGAGCTTGGAATCTGCCATTGTTTAGAAATGGCTCCAAAAAAGATTCCTGCCAAGCATAAATCTTCCATCATCTTTCTTGGATCTGCACTGAGCGCATTGAACTTCATTAAAGAGCAGTCGATTGATCCATCCACTGACTTCTGTCAAACAGAATTATGAGTTTTAATCAATCCTATTCAGTAACAGTACAATTTTTTTACCTTTCAATTTACCTAATCAATTATTTTGATGCTGTGTTTGTTTCAGAAAAACAAAAGTAAAGTAAGCCATGTGCAGCAAATTCTTGTGGTTTTCATCTATTAAACATGAATGATGTACAATAATTCCTGCCCAGAGAAGAGCCAATCCATAGAAACTATTCTGTCCCAATATTCCCCAAATGTTCATGTCGAGTGTGCGTCAATTTTCTTGAATTCATCTCTTTTAATTGTTCATAGATGAGACATGTCTCTGTTTTGGCCAAACCTCGCCCCGTGTGCAAATACAGTCTAACTTTCAGAATAGAGTGAAAAGGCTGTAAGAGACAGTTTGTTTTTGGTGAGGCAGAAACCAATGGTCTCATCATTAAAATTTAAGTGTACTACTTAGTGGACCTTTAACTGGTTATTGCATTGCACTCCATTATTATTCTTAATAGATAATATAATAGCCAAATTATGACTTCTATTCCCATGTGAAATATTTGACTAACTAGATGTCATGTCTAGTGTTTGTTGTAGTTTTGCTTCTGGTTCCCAGCCATCTGCATTCTGCATGATCGCATTATCTTTTCTCTTAATTGTCTCATGTCTGTGTCTCATTCTCTCAACACATCATCATGCTGGGACATTATATAAAATACACTTGCTCTAACTGAAAGCAAATGCTTTAAGGCTCTCTAGAGTATGCCCCCCCCCCCCCCACACACACACACACCACCACCACATTCCTCTACTTCTAAAATTGGCGAAGCTTGCTGATCCGCTGTCAGTACATGTACAGCCGAATGAATGAGATTTTATTGCCATCATTCACTTTCCCATATTACTGCTTAAGCTTCTTAACATGCAGGAACCTAAAAGTGAGCATGCATACTACTTCAGCTCTTTGCAAATAATGGAAATATATTTCAGTGACTGTGTTAAGAGCGTTAACCCAATGTTATTTACTACAAGTTATCTTTAACCCCTTTTTTTCTGTTTAAGCATTTTAATGATAGCCCTTTTTGTTTAGACTGGAATTTTAAATTTATTTAATTGTTTTATTTAATTGGTTTTGTTCCTACTAAAAACAGAAAGATCTAGTATCCCAAAAGAATAAAATGATCATTCAACACAGTACCTTGAATTTAAACAGTATTTATTTTTTTACACTATGTCTGTGTCCTTTACATTATTCCTACAACGTGTTGGTTATTCACTTAAAAGAAGCTTACCATTTAATATACAGTCCTGCTTTACCGTGAATGCCCTGTGACCTTTGACCTTGTGCTCCTGAACGTGCTGAAAGTGCTCTTTGCTCTATTGACCCCACATTTGATTCCAGCAGGTTGGCTCAGGAATGGGTAGGAAAAGCAGGAGAATGGATAGAGAAAGAGAGCGCACGCCACACTAAAGGGCGTGTGCTGTCCTCTCTGTGCGATCATACACATCATACAAGCCAAGTGTGTGCATTCTCACTCGTGCTCTCCTTCATGAGGCCTGGTCCATGTCTAAGGTAAAAAGTTTACCGTCCTCACTCGGTTAAGAGGAGGGGTGAAAGTGCTGAATGTTACCATTATAAGCAATCCACTTCTTCAAACAATTCCCCCAAAAGAGCTGTTTTTAATTGTGTGCTATTAGTAGACTCTGGGGGAACAGCTAGAACAGAATTCTGGAGAAAGTTGTTGGCCGCAGAACTGGCTCAAGAAAGGCAGAAATTTTTTTTTAAATGTTCTTTACTTTGTTTTTCATCATTGCTAAGTGGGGAAAGAAACGTTCATATAATGGGAAAATTGTTCTGAAACAATATCGTTTTCACAGATCTTTCACAGCTATCAGGGTTCTCCTGAATGCGTGTCATTTGAACCGATCAAAACTGAGGAAGTCAATAACAATAACAAACCTGAATCTGCCTTGAGTGGTAGCTCAACCTTGAGAAATGCCCAGTTTTTCATTTTGTGAGCAGTTCTGAGGAAAATGACCCAACAGAGCTCTTGCTGAAAATCCAATTTAAAAAAAGAAACGTAGACGTAAATATCATTTGGGGGGGACTACAAATTCAATTTATTTCTATCCATATAGAATTGAAGCTTATGAAATTGCCTGCTTTGACCGCAACTGAGGAACAGCCTTTGGAAAACGTTCATCGCAAACTTTGCTTGTCTCTTTCTCTCTCTCTCCTTTGTGTCCACAGTTGAAAAACAGACTGACTCAAGTGTCAGGGACAAAACAAGTTGGCCTTCCTCACATACTAAGAGAGGGAGAGAGCGCACTTAAAGAACGAGATAAAATAGCGAGCAGTTGGTCAGCAGTCTCCTGCTCTTGTTCTCTCTCTCCCTCCATCTTGGTTTGTTGTTCGTCACAAAAGATGGATGGATATAGTGTGGAAGCTCTTCGCATGGAGCAGCTCCTCGTAAAATTGTAACTAAAGGTTGTGTTTTTTGCTGAAAAAAATGAAATGTTCTGTTTTTATTTTTTACTGTAAATAACACAAATTTGGAAAGTAGACAGCTTACTGTACTACCATGGATTAATTTCATTTTGCTCAAATGACCTTCTGTCTGTCTGTAAACAGTTCACAGTTCACAATCCATCATTAGAGAAAACTGTTGGCTCATGTATGTTGTACTGAATCTTCTGCCTAAGCAAAGTGGTGGAGGTGGAAGCTTGATGGAGAAGGGTTTTTTTTTATTTATTTTTTTTTAAACAATAACAAAGCACCATGTCCTCGCTGCATAACAGCACGAGAGGTGCTTTGCAAGGAAACAAAATGGAAAGTGCTGTGCGAATGTACACTGTCGTTGGATCTCTTGGAAAATGTTTTGTTTGTTTAAAAAAAAAAAAAACTTTTAACCAATTTATGTTTCCAGTTTGTTTTGTGCAAACCAACATTGAATTTCATGAATGTGGGGAATATTTTGAAAGACATAGATCCAAGGTAAAAATCCCAGTTTGATTGATGTGTTTCTAGTTACCTATTTTAACACTCAATTCTAAAAGCTTACAGTATGTATGCTTATATATTACTTATACTTTAATGTATATCAATTAAGAACTAAGAATTAGTCACCTTTACTTATGCTCTTAGTTAGAATTCTCACTAGTTAAATCCCATTACACTAGTTTAATGTTATTTGATGTCTACAAGAAGTGCTTGTAATAATAAAGGAGCTGTGAAAGAGGTTTCATTTTGCAAATGACTTTCAGTCTCCTTGTAGTGATTTTTCTATAGTTACAATCATTATATATACTTTTATATATATATAATTATTCCTTCATACTTCATTCATTTTTTAAATAAATTAAAAAACTTGCTATATCAGAATCATAATCAAGAATGACAAGTATCCTAAGCTCAAATCCTATAACACCTATGAAATGCTATTCTCCTGATTTTTAATATTTTTTTTATAAAAAAAAAAAAAAAAAGAAATGCTCATCCTGACACTCAATGTGTCCATTAAGTTTTCAAGCTGCTCTTTCGCTTTTAAGTCACCAAACCTGAAAAGGTTGTGGGTAGGAAGGTTGGATTTGTGTTGCAGCGATGTTCTGAAGATCGATGGGTCCACTCCTCATGACATGAAAGGAAATGACATCACAAGGAAGCGCTGGTTCAGTATGTATCTTTCAATCGTATCTTGCCATCTCTGTGCCCTGTGCTGTTGCATGACATCAGTTCCTTCTCCTGTTCTCGAAAAACTGACCACAAGGTAGCGCCACTCTTAATTAGCCTGTGCTACTTCTGAATACTTGGCCTCTGAAACATTTTAGTTAAAATAAAATTTAAAAAAATCCCAGTTCTGCTCAAATGACAGTCCACCCTGAAATAGGAGAAATTTTTACAACTTGGGAACTGTGGTCTAGTTTATTGGTTACACTGAATTAACTGAAACCAAGCCCTCTCTCGGTGGACTCGTGATGGTTAATGCTGAATTTCCCCAACGTGAATTGTGACTCCAAAATGTTTGCGAGGTTAAAACGGGACAGCTGAAAATTCAGCATAGCCCAGAGGACCAGTTAGAAGCAATGCTGTAATCTTCAAAGTGCTGGAAATCACTTGGCATTGTGGGTTCCATGTTGAGTTAACTACAGTGCATGGTCTTCTGTGAGATCCATTGTTATTGTTCACTCAGAATTTGCTCAGCTCAAAAGTGTTTAAGCCTGTCTCAACTGTCTGCTCCTAGAACTGAAATCATTATTCTTCTCCTTTGACTTAATTTTTGAATGTATATTTAAACATTCATCTGTAGTCTCATTTGTTTTAATCATTTCAGTTAATGTTTCAGTCATGGCTGTCAGGCTGTTGAGCTCAGACGCAGCTTTCTGCTGCTTAGACTCCCAATGTTTCTGAGCAGAAAAGTTTTACATTAAACCCAATAAGTTCTCAGCCAAGAAATACTGTCCTTTTGCACTCTGTAAATCTTAATGTGAAAGAACATTCAAGACCTCATATGAGCCACGTTTTGTTTTGTTTGTTGATGTGCTGAGTCTGTTGAGTAATTGACATTTTGTTTGTTTCTTGCTTATTTCTCTCCTATCTTTTCATCCCTCTCTTCTCTTGCTTATCTCTCAACTCTACACTTCCACCACATCCTTTTTTTTTTTTTTTTTTTTTTGCATTTTCATTTATTAATGTCTTCTTACCCATTCTGCTTGCCTGACCTCTCTGATTTCCTCAAATACTATCTTCTAATGCTGTCACCCACTCCTCTGTCTTCAACAACTCATCCATGTGTTGGCTGTTAATCTTATGTCCCATCTCTATTCACTATCCTCCATTCCTCCTTTCTTTTCCTTTCCTTTCCTTTTCTTCTTTCCTCACGGCAGACATCCGGCTGCGTGTCCGGGCGGAGTACTCGGAGCACGAGTCAGCCCTGCGAGCAAGGGTCTCCTCGGATAAGCAACAGCCTCTGGAGCGTCAGTTTGAACTGTTCAGTCGTGCCAGCCTTCTGCTGCGCGCCCGTGACCTCGGTTCCATCGTCTGCGACATCAAGTTTTCTGAACTGCAGAACCTGGACGCGTTCTGGGCCGACTACCTCAGTGGCGCGCTGCTGGAGGCACTCAAAGGCGTCTTCATCACGGACTCTCTGAAGAGAGCGGCTGGCCAAGAGGGTGTGCGGCTGCTGGTCAGCGTCGACCAGGACGATTATGAAGAGGGCAGAAAGCTGCTGCTCAGTAACCAGACACACACTACTGCAAGCGGCCAGGTGCATGGGTAAGAAAGTGTCCTTGTTATGAGACTCTTGTCAAGGACTGATTACTGAGAAGGAGGCTGGTTTTAGTCACTTGCGGTCATCTACTGAAAGAGTTTTTAAATGAAGAGTCATTGTGTGGATATTTTAAGTAACTTAAAAAGGCAGCTCCTGCCCTTGAATTAGATTAGGCTTTAGTGCAGGAAGCTTGTTACACTCCTTATTAACAGTGAAGTCTGTGCTGTCTGTAATTCTTTTTTTTTTTTTACTGTGAAATCCAGCTAAGGGCTGGAAAAACATTGTGCCACTAGGGGGCAGTAGATGATCTCAGCTTTTTCCATTTAACATCTGTTTGGCCAGTTAACACCAGTTTGATTATTTACATTAGATTTTTTTTTTATTAACACCCAGATGAACATCAGCTCTCAGTTCTTCCTTTTCACTTCTATCTGTATTCTTTCAATCAATTTCTGCTTCTGAATGCTTGGTTATAATTTCATTCAAGTAAATCTCTAATGTGCACAAATTTTCTTCCACAGGCCCTGAGAAATTCTAAAGGCTTGCAAAAGGAAGAGAGAAAAGAAAGAAGAAAAGTGCTCTTGAGTTAATTTATTCACGACAGTGCAGGATGGGCTTTGCATGGATTGATATATAAAAATAAAGAGAGATTTGAATTCAAGTATGGCTGAAAGAGACACGAACGCGTAACCAAACAGGTTCAAAGTTTTGCTATAGATTTATGTATGTAGGCTAATCTACGGCACACACGTTCAGACCACCAGTAAGCTGTGGGCAGATTTCTGTGCTGCTGGTAATGTTGTATGTTTTGCAGTATGTCTTTGGTTACACCACATATTAAAGTAAAGGAGACCCAGCTGAAACAGGTTTTGTATTTTCAGTTAAGGGAAGCTGGGTAAAAGACAAGAATTTGCCATGATTTTGCTCCAATTATGTTGCTAGAGCATCTAGAAGATGAGCTTGATTCAGATGTTTGTAATCAAAGATATTATTATGAAAGTACCACATGGTCACTGGCCACAAAAACCTGCCTACATGTCTGTTTTCTCCAAGGTGGTTTATGTGTGTGTGCTCTCTATAGCAGGACACTGAAGAAATGTAACAGTGGTACGTTACCTGGTAATTCTGGGTATTTGTGGACCAGATGTAACGTAACATCTGTGCAATAAACACCAGCATTCCATGACCCAGGTCCAAAATGTCTCAGAGATGCTTGGAGACAAGTCATGTCTAGTGAAAGGGATTCTTAAAAGAACTCTTTTTCACTCAAACAGATGATTCAGACAAAGCTGCAGTCTTCTTGACCTCAAGTCAAAACCACACTTAACCTTTTATAGGACTTTTTTTTAAATAAGAAAATATGGGTTAATACACACATTATCTTTGTGTCATTTAAAGAAAATGTAAACCAAAAGAAGTAGTCATGAGTAGCGATTGGTCTATACTCTTGTGTCTGGTGAGTCCAAATTATTTCTTTCTGTCCTCCTTTTTCCTTTTGTTTTTGTTTAACATTTTAATTTCATGAACGCACGTATAGACGTTTGTATTTAAATTTGGAATTTATTTCTGAATAAAATACTACCACAAGTTCTTTTTCTCCTGTTGCATATTTTTTTATGTCTAGGTTTTATCATGTCTGTTCAGTGCTTTGTCATGTGAGGAGGTTATAAGAAAAATTAAATATAGAATGTGAATATAGTAATGTTGATGAAATCTAATCACACAAGAGCACAAGTGTGTCATGCTCAGAGTTTTGTGAGGTCCAGGACCAGCCACCAGCAGATGCCCTCAGTGTTCCTGTGGATTAAGAATTACAGTTTGCTGTTCTCAATTATTTTACAGGTGTGGAATTGAAGTCAGATCCTGCATGAATCATGTTTCTGGGCGGTTGTTATTTCCATGGGCTCACATATTGAACTCCCACTGTTACAGCCATTAATGTCCAGGAGTCCACTTGCATTTATTGCTGCACAAAAAATATTCTTCCAACCCAAGTACAGTCTTTAGTAAATAAAAGCATCCTGCAGCTCACACTCCATGACAGGCTTAGTTCAGTTTTTTCTTTTTTCCCCCACTACCTTTCAGACCCATTTGCACGGTTTAAACTATAAATGTATCTATATTGTGCAAAAGCCTTGATCTCTTCGCCCTCTCTTTATTCTTATGAATCTGCTTTGTAACACTGTCCATTGGTCAGTGTTTTGTAAATGAATTAACTTGAGCTGACTAAGTGTAATCACCATCTACATATAACGCCTTAAGGTGTTTAAGTCAATGACAGTTTAAATGTAATAATCTGGTGTGTCTTGCTTGGTTGTGGCAAATTTCAACTGAGTTAAAACTTGAAAGGTTCAAACCTGTTTTGTATCTGATGTACAGTATGTCATTTTAGAATAAATGTGTCCATATCATGATCATCATCAATAATGCTGATTACTGTTCCACCTGTCAAGGGATGGGGTATATTAGGCTGCAAGAGAACAGTCAGTTATTGAAGTTGATGTGCTTCAAGCTGGAAAAACGGGCAAGTACCAGGATCTTAAATGGCCGCTCTTGTGGTGTGTCCCCAATATCTATTGATTAGTACCTTCCAATTGTTATCCAATGAAGGACAACAGGTCGATCGGTGTAATGGGCGCCCAATGCTTAGGAGCGAATGTTAGCTTGTCCGGACCAATCCTACATATGAGTTACTGTACCATAAGTTATTAAAAATTAATGCTGTTTATAATAAAACAACGTGAGAACACAACTTGTTCCCTTATTGCAGAGTGCCCATACTGACCCGAGTCCACCACTGAAAGCATCTACAATTCGTACAGGATCGTCATAACTTGAAGTAGGTGGCCTGGCTTAAATTTTACATCATGTGGATGGTGGTTGTGTGAATCACAGGCAATGTTTTGCTGAGAAACCTTGGGTCCTTCGGGCATTTTTTTAAGATTTTGCACGGTAACTTAGTGATTAGTCTCTGGTCTGTGTGTGGAACTGGTATGTTCTCCTTGTGCTTCGTGGGGTTCATCTGGGTACCCTGGTTTCCTTCCACAGTTAAAAGACACGCTTCCGATTGGTTGGCATCCCATCCAAGGGTGTACTCCACCTTGTGCCCTAAGTTCCCTGAACTAGGCTCCATGCCCCCGATGATAATATAGATAATATACTGTATGAATGGTTTGACGAACAAATTCAAGGTGTTGAATTCCCCAGATCTCGACTTTGTTCTGAACAAACAAAGCAAATGCCATCCATGGATGTCCCACCTTACAGGAGTTAAAGAATCTCTTGCTAATATCTTGGTGCCAACTAGGTATGCACATCCTCAGAGGTCTTCTGGTGGTGAACCTACCTTAATATCACACTTTTAATCCGAGTTTATGGATATTTACTGAAACAGGTATACTATATTTTATATGCTGTCTATTTTGCAAAAAAAATGTGCTGAGTAACTGTAATAAAGATATGACCGGAACCATCTCACTCTGTCTCTCTTATTAGGTACCTCTATAATCTTTGTACATACATGATTACTGACTGAATCACAATTACAGAACTTTGCCAGCTCCTCTCTACCCCATTAATGCCAAGGGACAGGTACACCATAAGACCGCTGCTGAGTAGCTGTTATTTGGGTGGTGAGTAATTCTCAGCACAGAAGTAACACTAACAGAGCATGTTAGTGGTGGTTACACTGGGTCTGGTGCATTAGGTGAAGCAGCATTGCTGGGATCTTAAAACGCTCTGTATGCTTTGTAGCCACTTTCTTACACACACTTATTTTGTTCAGCCTTGTAGGGTACAGATGGTGGATTTATCTTACCATTCCTCCCGCAAAATGTATGTTCTTTGGGTAAAAAAAAAAAAAGGACGACAGTGGCCGAGTTGTTCTTGCCATGTTCAGCCATGATATCAGCGATCTTTAACTTCAGTCATGGTGGCCAGCATCCAGCACAGTTTGTAATTCACCAACAGATAAACACAAACACACTGAACCTGGTAAACAGATTTGTTGGATCAGCTGCATTTAAGCAAATGAATAACCAAACTGTATTGAACACAGGCCCTCCAGGACTGAAGTCGAAGATCCATGCCATACAATAACTACCACTAATACTGGAAAGTGCTAAGTGCTTACTCTTCTTCACCATTTGCCTTATAGACACTGTACATTTTGACAAGACAACTTTATGTAGAGCGAATTAAATTTTTATCTCATTTTTATTACATCTGAGCAGTTGAGGGCTAAGGGCCTTGCTCAGGGGCCCAACAGTGGCGACTTGGTGGTCAAGGGGTTTGAACCTGGGACCTTCTGAAGCAACCTTAAGAACCGAATCCTAGTCCAGTGCCTTAACCACTGAGCTACCCCTGGCTCTCTTACACTACCACAATGACGGATAAACAACTTGTACACCGATTTTAGTTTTTAAAACATTTTATTTGAAACATCTTTTATTAAAACCTCATATTTTATGTACAACCTCAGTTATCTTTAGATGTCCTAAAACAGACTGAGAACTGAGCTGCCTCTGTTGCTCCTGTCACAAGTGGAGCCCTAATCACAAACCTCACTCGATCGGGTACGTAAAGCCATATCAGTAGCTCAGTGGCACAAATGGGAAAAAATAAAATAAAATACATTAAATAACTTTTTTTTTTCACAAAACTTAAAATGTAAGGAGAATTGAATTCTACTTTTACCCAGCCTATGTCTAATGCCTAAGTCTCCTGGAATAAACTCCAGCACTGTGTGACCCTGTACACAGGAAAAAGCAGTATAACAATGAATAACATGAATATGTTTGAATAGGGAGATAAACTCTAATAACCTAAATAATTAAAGTGATAATATGATTAATTAGAGTTAAATGGAAGTGAGGGGAAACCTAGTCCAGTGTATCAGTATAAATCTACAAGACTTTTTCATAAGTAGATATTTTATGTGCTAACTGAATGTTTGCATGGCCCTGGCTAAAAGCGACATTTCCTCATGGCCTATTTTTGCGGCTATTTCAGGCTGAAAGAGACAGAGATCACAGAGTAGATCAGCTGAAGCAAAAATTATTATAATTGTATGTTAAGTTTTAATGTACATAGGATCTTTGCTGGGTGCCTGTACTATGCTTTTATAATAAAACAATATCAATGTATCGCTGTGTCTACACATAGTGGGTAATATCTATAACTGTAAATATAAGCTTAAAACAAAGTTGGATGTTGTTTAGGTGGTGGTTAAGGAGTAAGATTTTGTATGATGACGATTGTTGATCATATAGGCCTGTGTTGACCAGTGCTGACTCTTGTTCATTCATGGCAGGTATGCCATCAGGCCGTTAAGGGTGTAATTATGTGGCATGCCTCAATCATAGTTGTATAAGCTTTTGTCCCCCCACTTTAAAAATCTTTCCTTAGCCTCTTGTATAATGTAAACTATAGTGTATAGTTAGTTGGTTAAAGGGAAAAAATAGTTGACTCTGGGTAAAAAAGCTGGGTAAATTTTTGCACCTCAGTTGTTACGTTCAGCTTGTTGGATCAATGTGATTCAAACTGGATCGGTAATGGGTAACCCATGTTTGTTGAATCTGCAGAAGCTCATTGCGTTGTTATTTATTTTCTGCATTTGCTAAAACAAATAAGTAAAGGCTGAAACTGTAGGAAATATATGTTTGCGTTAATATTTAAATTTATTATATATTGAAAATATATTTCTGATTTAAATGGTACACTATCTATTCAATAGCTTTTTTGATAAGCAGTGTTGCTAACAAAAATTATGTAATATTTTAATTAAGGAAATATGGCTGAAGTTGGCTTCATGCACTAAATAAGACAAATTATAAATTTTCTATGTAACATTATTTTAGTTTAGGCAGCACGGTGGTGTACTGGTTAGCACTGTGGTCTCACACCTCCAGGGTCGAGGGTTTCTGCCTTGGTGGGTTTCCTCACGGCACCCCAGTTTTTTCAGCGCCCAAAATCTCCTAGGATAGGCCCCAGGACTCCCACGACCCATAAATTTTTATTTATTAAATATATTGTGTTATTGGCATCTCCAGCTCAATAATATTCTCAGAGTCAACATGCCAATCCAATTACACTGGGTTAAAAACAAACTATGCTGATTTAGTCAGCATTCTGTTATTTTGTTTAGTCAGTAGATTTTGTTATTTTCAATTAGAGTGTAGTTTAAATGTATGTGCAAATTAATCAGTATCTTTTTGGAGCAGGGTGAAAGAAGATCCCAGACAGAACTAATGGCAGTGTTTAGTAAGATTGGAGTGGGGGTGTCTGCGCTGTCCGTGGTCCTGAAGCTGGTGGTCAGTGCTGTGTACGACCAAACGCAGTACACAGGCTGAAATGAAGCCCATCACACTCCTCTGTGTCACTCCAGTCATGGTGAACCACTTCTTTTTCAGGCTTTCCTTGCTTGATTCAATTCAGCTTGATTGTCATTATAGCAGTACAGCATATCGAAAAGATTTCTTACTGTTCCCTCCAGTGCAATATACAGTACATTGTACATACAAACAGTAGGAGAGTATGGGACAGGACACTGGAGAGGAAAAGTGCAAGGACAATACACACTGCAATACTACGTAGAAGCAAGACAGGACACACAGTGCAAAGACACCAGCTTATATATTAACTTTAGTGTGGGCTAGTGGTGCACGCTCAGAACTAAGGGACACTGTATCATTCTTTGTCACTGGCCATGGTGTCCTCAGTACGATTTTACTGTAGCCTAGAAAGGTTAATTTAACCTCTTAAGCCTTACTCTAAAAGTTAATTTGTTTAGAATGATAACAGCCTAATTGTTTTTTTTATAAGAGGCAGAACAACTGCTCACATTACACAATGCTTGATGCTTTAATAAAAACACAACCCTGTAAATTCTCCATATTAAACATAGTGGGAATCAGCAGGTAGGATCAAGCCAACATGTGTGTCGTGGTTTCAGCTCCATCGCATTTCACAACCAAGATCGATATAGTCATGGTGTCAAGGTGCATTCAATCGACATGTCTTGTTAACATGTTTTTGCCATCAGTCTGAGAGCAACTCTTACTCTTTTCCATAACGTCAGCGTAAATCCAAGGCCTTCCTTATTCTGCCTCGGGTTTTGCTGAATCTGTTGTGTGTAGCCTATGCGGCATCATTAACTGTTTGCGTCGGATTCATAACCGAGCATGTTGCACTACGTCTGACCTTGTAAAGTCACACGTAAATTTCGTCTGTCTTTTTTTGGGGGGTCTTTCTTCAGCTCCTACACGCTATCTCCTCGCACGCGCTTATTCTCTTATTGCCCAGGCAAGAGCAATGAACGCGTCGCCATGGAAACCGCCAACAGTCACGGACAGATGTGTGTGTGTGTGTGTGTGTGTGTGTTGGGGGGGTGATGGTCTTAGTGTTGAGAGTGATGAGAGGTGCAAGTCTGACCGACTCCCCATCCATTGCCTCTGACCCCCATCACCTTTCACCTCGGATTCAAATCCTGCCTCCTCATCCCGAGTCCCCCTTCTGTCCCCGCACCGGCCCCCGACACGCACCTCACTGCCCCCTCCGCCCCCCATCTCTCCATATCTGCCCCGTTCCCTCTCCATCCGTCTCCAGCTCCTATCCAGCCAGACTGCGCATATATGGCGGACACTGCGGTCGTGCGTCGATGGAAAAGCTGGTAATGTCTTTAAAGGGAATGCTACAAACCACATCAAAAGAGCTTGACTCTTTGAATCTTTTGGTCTTTTTTTGTTTGTTTCTTTTTCGCTTTTTGATCTGCTTTTGCTTGTTGTCTAAATTAAGAGCAGCTTAAACATGATTGTGTGCAACTTTATGTCCTGCTCGAAGAGAGAGAGAGTGTGTTAATGATGGAGAGAGAGAGAAGGAGAGAGAGAGAAAGTGTGTGTGTGTGTGTGTGTGAGAGAGAGAGAGAGAGAGTCAAGGCCTGGACTTTGTTTTTATTGATTAGTCAGGAAAGTAATTCCATGGACAACCCGCAATCTCTCTCATACTCTCTCACTCTCTCTCCTCCCTTTACACGTAGCTTTGCATGTGACCGCGAAACAGTGACTGCGTGCGTGCGTGCGTGTGTGTGTGCGTGCATGTGCATACGTGCGCGCCCTGTGGAATATTCCGCACATCGCGCGAACATTTGAATAGACTGAATGCGCAGCGCCGCGCGCGAGAGCTGAGGTTTTTGCGCGTGTTCTTTGGCCTCTGCGACACGGTTTAGCAAATTTTCTGATGATCTGGCAGTCTTTGTAGTTGCTTTGTCTTTGTTGTTTTTCTCCCCTTTTTTTATCAGGTTATGCATTGGTCAAACGCGATGGCTTTTGAGGGGAGAAAGGGCGTGGCGAGGTTTTGCTCCCAGTCTGATCTTTGGTCATTTGGTGCCTGAACATGCGCTTTAATTGTGCATTTAATTGTGCAATCTGAGCATTGGTGATTTAGAGATCTGTACGAGCTCTGTACGAGATTACTGTAGCCTACACACACTATTTTCCTTTTTTTTATTTATTAAATTGAGGTCTGTATTTGGAGAAAACAGCACGCTTGCTTTTAGTGCTCACGGTTAGCCTATTAGTCCGGCTTTTGTCGTGCTGATAAAGAATTTCAATAGTCAGATTATTGCTGAGAAGCACCACGTTCATTCCTCTTCTCCATCCTTAGCGGGGTTTTTTTTTGTCTCGGTGGGAACCGAAGCGTGTTTAGTCGCTCGGACCGGACGTGTCTCTTTAATCAATCCGATCGATGCGTGTTCGGCGATAACGACGCTCAAACAACACCGGAGTGCAGGCTCTGCCGAAGGGAAATCGATCAACAAACCGAGTTAATTATGGGAAAAAATCAATCAGGAGGAGGAGATATTTTAGTGGGCTTTAAAGAGCAAGAGAGAGAGAGAGAGCGAATACGTATCTTCTCCAGCCTCAGCGTCTCTTTCAGACTCTCATATGACACGCAGGACACTAAAGAGAGAGACTGTGTGAATTATTCCAGCTTTCTGTGCATGCATTAAACTGCTGCTTTATTTTATTGGGTTGTTATTGCATCTACACAACTCCACAGGAAAAGGCCCGACATTAACACATTATGTACACACACACACACACACATAGTGTTCATCATTATACAGCTAGACTGGATGTGTTGTGTAGTTTGTACAGGGTTCAGCTGAGGTGTATATCCCAAAAGCTTTTTACCTGTAACCTGTATTGCCCTGGAAAAGAAATAGCTTCGATGGAGATCAAAAAGCTGCAAAAGTAAAAATAAATAAATAAATAAATAAATAGAATGCACATGTGTGTCGTTTACAATGTATGCAGTTTTGACTTTTCACGAGACAAGGAATTTTTTTTGAAAGAGCTGAAATGTTTCCATTTGCTCCGAAGTTAAGGTTAGGGTTAGATTTAGGTATAGCATATGGCAGTGCAAGGTCGTTATAAGAAAAATAGGTGTGTATGTGTGTGTGTGCGGTGCCCACTCATTGTTAAGGCAATCTGTAGAGTTTTAGGGGCCGCAAATATTTGCAGGACCTAACCGCGTTCAGTTTTCTTTATGTGCCCTCACGTTTCATCACTGCTGCTGCTGCTGCCCACCTGCCCATTATACTTACCCAATCTTTCTTTCTCTCTCTCTCTCTCTCTCTCTCTCTCTCACACACACACACACACACACACACACACACCTGCAGAAATAGAAAACAGTGCCCCTGTGAAGATGTGAAGAGAAAAAATGCCTATGAGACAGACCAAGTTAGTAAGTTACTTAAGTATGCAGAGAAAGTATTATTATTATTATTATTATTATTATTATTATTATTATTACAACTGCAGCGCATAGAGAGCAGAATAAAATACGATGATTAGTCTTCGGGTGAAATGTAAAATTTTACACAAGTATTTACAATTTAGAATTTTTGTTTCATAGAATATCACACAATATAGCATATAAATATAGCACAATATACCTTGACTCAGTTGTCCTCATAAAATCAAGCTTAATCAATGCTGATACCAAATAAGCTTGTTAAATAAATTCACACGCAGGCTTTTATTAATATTTGAAATGGCAGTAGGAGGTACACTTTAAACACAAGTGTGCTACATGATAAGCAAAATGTCCTGGTTAATAAGGACTAAAGACGCAGGTCTCAGGCTGCGTCCCAAATCAACTTAGTAAGCTGTGACCTCTGATTATGGCAGCCTATATAGTGCTGTGTTCTCAGACAATAATTTAGTACGTGATTATTGCTAGAGTCTCACCGTTACACGTGACAGGTTACGCAGAAAAAAAGAGGAATGAAATGTGAAGATTCAGGCAGGATTTGAATATGAAATAAATATTGAATTACACATACATTATAAATATTTTCCCCCGAAAACTTTTCAAAATTTATTTGTTAAAACTACACCTTATTTGATTCTTATTTTTCTCTTTTCAGTTTCTCCTTCACATGTAGTTATTCTACAGTATGCGTTGGCTTTTGACCAATAAGTAAAAGCAACCTTTAATAAAACATAAAAAAAACATGTGGTATAAAAACATCACATCTGAGTATGACCTTTAGTGTAAACTCATACAGATTTAAATCTGCACAAAATGCATCTTAGGCTTTGTTTCCTAAAACAGCCAATTATATTTTTAAAAAGCCTGTGAATGTAGACCAGCTTTGTCTTCGGGTGAATAAAATAAAATCTACAAAATTTATACAACTTGTGATAAATATTAAATATTGCAGCACGTGATATGAATATTAAACTGTTGCATAACAATATGCGCTTTTTTCTATGTGATCTTTGAGGAAATTCCTTTTCATATAAGATTTCAGCTATGATTTAAGAGTATGTATAAATTAGTCATGTTTAAGATCGGACAATGATATGCATGATTATGTAAACTATTAATTAAATTAATATATTAACAATCACCCTTTGCATGTGCAGTATGTTAATATACATGTCTAAGCAACGATTGTAATTTATCGATTGTTATTTAAGTGGAACACCGAATTCAAATGTGTCTAAATGTAAATTGAGATATTAACAGTGAGGAAAAATATCAGGATAGTAAATATATTGTGAGAGAAATAAATTATTAGAATAAAATTAGAATTATTAATGAAAGCATTGCATGCATTTAATGGGCTTCATTATTTATAGTAAGATGCTCATGCATACAAAGTTTATTTTACTGTAAGATGCACTTTCACTTTATGATTGAAATATTCAGAACTATATTAATATAGATTAAAATAGATTATGCAAGACTGATGAAGTCCTGGTGGTTCCTTTATTATAAAAATCCTAGCTGTGAATATTTGTGTCTCGTGTTAATTATGGTTAAATGTTTGTTATTGTTGATATTGTTTTGTATGCGTTTATCTTTTTATTTACCCGAATGAATAAACAATTCAGTGAATAACAACTCAGACTCAAAGAAGGCAAATGACTTTAAAGGAAATGTCACGATTTTTCTCTAAGTATATTTTCCTTTTGATTTCTCTATTCCCACTAATACAAGCACGTGTTCATAAAGCGCTCATTAACACGCATATGTGTGTGTGTGTGTATATGTGTGTGTGTCCGTACCGCAGACCACCGCAGTGCACTTATGTCAAAGTAATAAACACTCTCCCGGGTTTATTTTACTGTTAATTCATTTCTAAAAATATTTTACTCATCTATTCCTTTTTACCAACAAAATTATTCTACTGAAATATTGCGCAATCAAATGAGTTCCACGCGTGCTGTTATTCTTCGTTTAACATATGAGAAAAGCTTTCAGTGTTATCTTAACGCTCTCTTATAATGACCTAATTTTAGTTATACAGTTTTTAAAAAATCACGAGATTCAGATTACCAAGTCTGTAAATTAGAATTTTTTATTTTTACATTTAAATCTGAATCTGAATCTGAGACGTGTATGGTTCATTTAAATAAAAATACAAGATGCCAAACCAAAAAGTGAAGAATTCATTTTGCTTATTACACCTTATTACATCTATGGTATCATTATTTTTTATATACTAAGAAATATTATAAGAAATATTTCTCATTTTATTATGCACACAAGTATTGTTGCTCATAGACTTGGAGTAGCAGCACATTAAGAGCTCTTCTTGTGAAAAGGTGTGAAAAATATGAGTCTGAAAAAGTGCAGCACACTGACCCTGTGTATGCTTTTCTATTACTTTTATCTCAGGCGGTCTTTAGCCTCTTGTTCCACTACCGCATGTCCTATTTGTATTATTCTGACATGATGCTTAGTGCATTAGTATGTGGTTTTGGATGTTGTCCAGGTGTCCAGGTTCAAAGGATAATTTGTAGCCAGACCAGCTATTAAAACATAAAACCTACATTTACCTTATTTTAGGTGATTAATAAATTCCATAAATTCCAGTGAAGGCAAAATGTCAATGCAACCTAATAAATATTTGTGTTTTGTAGACCTTGCTATAATATTTAATACAAATTCTAAAATATAATGAATGTCAATACTACTATTACTACTACTACTACTACTACTACTACTACTAATAATAATAATAATAATAATAATGATATTATTAATATTAAATACTCAGTAGTTTTAACAATTTGTGACCTAGTCTGTGAAAATATATTTTTATTTTTTTATTTGTGATTCTACATATGATTTTATATATAACAGTGAATTAAAAAATGACCTTCGCTGGGTTTTCACACACTGGGTCACATGTTTTTCCTTTAGGTTCATTTAGATATTGAAGTGAATAGATTTATGTCAGGTATTTAAAACCGACAGGGTCCTTGTTGACCTCTGCAGCATTATTGACAGGTTACTTAGTAAATGTTCACAAATGGATTCAATCCGATTAAATTTAAAGCAGTGATAAGTAACATCCTGCAGCATGCTTGTCACCAATGATGCCTGTAGGTTTGTCATTTTACTCGAGCCATCTCTCAAACACAGATCAATCCTTTTTAAAGCAAGCAGGGAAACATGAGGACAATTTATTTATAATACTATTGTATTTCTATTTCCTCCTTTATTGATTATTGAGTCTGTTAGATACACATTCAGCCGTTTACAGATCGATCGTGTGATGTGGAAACGTCTCGATGGCGATCTTCAGTTGTGTCGTTTGCTGCAGCTCGGGTGACGAATGGATCAAAATAAGCACCATAAGGCCCATTCTTGTCTGTTGTATGCGTCTGTTTGCTCTGTGTGTTCGTATTTATGTATCTTTAGAACCTGATCAAGCGTCAGGGTCAAAGTTCAAATTCAGCCAGAGGTCAAATTCAGAGAGCCAGACGACCTTGTTCGATTGCATGACCTCAGGGGTCAAAGAGTGATGGTGGAGAAGGAGACCGGGTCAGGAAGGTGTTGTGGGGGGGGGGGTGCAGATCATACGATGTGGTCATCAAATTTAAATCTGTCATGTTCATTCAATTGAGGATTCAGACACACATGCTTCTCTCTCTTTATCTCTTCATCTACTTGATTCCCTTCTAATTGTATACATACACACTCTATGTAGGCTGTATCTTTCCTTACGGAATCCTCTCTAAGCACAGTGCTGAGCATCCTGAAGTACCAGGCGGTGAGTGGGGTGCTCTCCTTTTTTCGGAGTACACCTGCATGTCTGACTGCTAACAGAGGATCAGGGCTTTTGTCCACTTCTCCATCCTAATCGAAGTCTAAGTGCAATAGGTTGGAGTGTGTAGTCAGTGCAGTTCTGCACGTGACCTGTGTGAGGCAGTGGAGAGTCTGCTGTTTGATTACTCATCCTAGCTGATAAGCAGGTGAATAGAAAGGAGAGGTGAAAGGAAAGAAAGGAATGAGGGATTTCAAAAAGAGAAAAAAGAAAAAATAGAGAAAAATGTTGTGTTTGTGTGTGTGTGTGTGTGTGTGTGTATGCATGCGTACGTGCGTGTGTGTACACCCACACACACATTGTAAAAGGCTTCTGGCTCCAGGTCCTACCCTTTTTTCTTTTGTGTATCCCACACATCATCTAATCTGCTTCGATGCAACTTCCTTTCTCACTCTACTACTTTTTCTAGTTTTTGTGTATTTCCTTTTCTCTCACATTTTTTTCCTTTTCTGATTCATTCTTAGAAATTCCTCTTACATTTTTTTGAGAATGATAAGAATAATGCTCTGAAAAAGCTTCAAGACACTTTGTCTCACATATTTTGTTATAGACCTTTCTTTAATTTTTTTATTTATTTGACATTTTCACATTTCTTTTGCACGTCTTCCTTCTACTATAAAACAGTCCCATCAGTCTTTGGAGTGCTAGCACACATTTTCTTTGATGCCGTTGAAATCCACCACATTTTTTCATGCTTCAGTTTAACTCAGTTTTAAGTACTCCTCAATGCTTATAACCACGCAGCTGGCACATATAATCACAGAGAAAATAGAGATGCTTTCTATCTTATGTTCCCATTGAGAATAAAACCATTTGCATCCCCAGGCTCCCCCAGCCAAGCTGGAACAGCTGCTAAGCAGTGCTTTTTCCTGGGTGAGCCCTCAGGGCGGGGAAAAAAACATCCCCTCTGCTTTATGTCCCAATTGAAAAATGACTTTTGTCCTTCCTCATGTAGCAGCCCTATAGGTGTATCAGTGTGTTGCCTTTAAGAAGATCAGGGGCACTGACTGCACTTTGGCCCAAGGAACTTCTCTTCACTTTTATCAGGATTCCAGTGGCAGGAACCATTTAGTAGTTTAATGGAAGTATAATGGAGGTGCTTAGTGACTGGTTTGCTTGTAGGAAGAGATCCTAAATGGTAGATGTTTATCTTTTAGTTTCTTTCTTGGTACCATGTAAGCAATTATTGTTTAATTGTTATGCAAAGAATTCAGTATCTGTGTATGCTGGGAAAAGATCTATGTATAGAAAAAATCTACAGGCAAGTGTCTAAAGTTAGTCAAAATACTTGATTTGAATATGTAAAACATTCACCAGGCTTCAATTGTTACTGTAGGTTTTACTATATAAAGAATAATTTATGCCTGTTTAATTAGACTATAGACATACTATAAGTTAAGGAATTTGGGCTTATTGTTGCATCCACTTTAAATGCATTTTGAATCAGTGTCCAAGCATTTCAAGTAGTGTTTTAAGCTATTAACTGTATATATTTGCCCCTCGTAGACAGCATGACGTACTTAGAATCTTCATAATAAAGCACAATCAAGACACACACATTGCTTGTCTTTTTAAAAAATTGGTTCACATTTTTACCTTTTATTTTTCATTTTACTTTTATGTCAATGTTCATTTAATTTCACTCTTCCTTTTTTTTTTCATTTCAATGTAATTCCATGAAATGGCAACAACACATTGAGCTATATGTTAAAAACCTTACAATGCATTCAGGAATTTGTCCAATGTGCTGCTAAAACTCTTGCGATCAAAAACCGTATTTGAGCTTAAAATTAATCTTTGCTTCCAAGGCCAATATATCAGAGTCAAATCGGAACAAAGTCGGTGGTGCAGAAGGAGAAGAGCAAATCCTGCTCTTAGAACACTCTCGAAATACCGCACACTACGTCTTAAAAAATAATAATAAACAATTCAGGGATACAAAAGTGTAAGTATGAAAACTAAAATATGCATGGTATTCTTTTCTTGAATGTAATTTGAGGTCATCATACACAGGGGAATTCAATGTGCTTAAGTTGCAAATAAATGCAAGGTCACTAACGTGTCTTTTAGTTAATTCATATATAGGCTTGCATTATGTTGTCTTTTAATTGCAGCTTTTGGAATTCTACATATTAAACTTATCAAAGATCATAATGTAAACCTAAAAGATTTTAAGTGGTTGTTGTATTTGTGGTATTAGTAGGTTTCTGTTTAAAAATAAACTCCCTGGGTTTTTACATTATGACTTTTTAAGTAATGTTTTTTTTTTCTTCCTGAAGTTGTAATTTTCCAAGACTGCAGAGCCATTTAGCTCTTGTGACTCTAAAATTTGAAACTTATTTATTTTTAAATACATTTTCAGCCTTGAGTCTAGGAAAGCATGCTTTAAGCCTTGTAAAAGGATGTTTAGTCATATCAACAATTTTATGTTATTTTAAGTACTATTTATTTTAGTGTTTCTACTGAGAAAATGGCTGCATTTTGCTCTGAGTGACCAGCGTTTTTAAAAAAAAATCAAAAGCACAAAATAAAGTTAACTGGCAGACATTCTAATGGCATGAGGGCATTCAATTTAATTCAATTCAATTAATGTTTTAACATATATAAATCAATATTGAAACAGCTTGAAATGACTCTTGATATGGATTTATCCGTACTACATAGGATTTCAATTATTTATCTAAAACATCATAATTATTTGTAAATAATACTAGAATTATCTCTAGACTTATCTAGAGTTCAGACTCTACATTCCACAAAATCACTAAAAAAGAGACGTTACTTTTCATCTTCCCATCATCTTTATCAATGCAATTTACTGTTTTGGAACGGCCCAGACGCATCAAAGAGGTGAATGTGTTTGGGTGATGGTGTTTCATAACCTATAACAGGTAACTCTAGAATGTCTCAAGAATCAAATGGAAGTTTCATATATTAAAGCAAATAATTAATTTTATTATTTAAAAGCAAATTATGATTTTATTAAAAGGTAAACCGTAGTTAGAGGTGTAGAGGGAACTGATCTAATAACCATGTTTGGGGGGTGGGGAAAAGGAGGCAGGGTTTGATTAGAAGGGGGTGGTGGTCAAAAGAGAATTTCATCTGATCTTGTGACAAATGCAAAATATTGGAATTGGATTTAAAATGTTAATGTATTAGATGTATTATATTTGCAGAGTAAGCATAATTTTAAATATAGTATATACATATTGATATCAGCTGATACTTAGGTTTTAGTATCAGTATCAGAAAAGTAAAATTGGTATCATGCCATCTTTCCTTATGGTGGACTAAGACAGGATCCTGTTAAAGTTATTGTACCATGGATGCTGTTTTAAAAAGATTTTTAATAATTAAAAAATAACATTTATTTTTAAGAAATTCACTGGTTGTTGTGAAGGACATTGCCTGTATTTAAAATATATATTTGTGCTTACTTTGCATACATATTTGTAACTGCAACACACTTGAGACACACATAGTATCAGAACAATGCTGTAACTGTTAAGATTATACAGTCCCATTTCCACTTTCGGTCAAGCCGTGTGACTTTTGGTTCTCAGTGCGCAGAATAAAAGTGGCTCTTTTCAAGCTTTGGTCTGAAAGGAAAAGCAGCCTTATACGGAACCAATGCATCTACCATGCTTTGTTATGAGCAAACCTCCTGCCTAAGAGGAAGGTCTGGCCGAGGCTTTGTAGATCCTGGCAGCTGTGGATGATCCAAATGCAAAATCATGTTGGCTATGCCTTTCTGTCTCATTTCTGCCCGATCGTTCAGACAGCACCAGCTTAACGCTAAGGCCATCATTTCCGTTCATGCAGCAGTTTCTCTCCTCTGTTTAATGTGTGGAGAGGCACTTTCAGATTATTGTCTAATACCACGAACAGTGCTTTGTTCTCAAGACAGTGCTGTGGTCTTGATAGAGAGATGCTGACAAGGCGGCTTAGAGTATGCGTTCTGGATATTTTCCACAGAGAATGAAAAGAATTTCTTAGAAATTTTGCAGTTTGTTTTTTCCTGTGTTTTTTTTTTTTTCGTGCCTGTTCACCCTCAGCCTATTTTAAGAACTTCATTTTTTACACATGGGGTCAAGTAGGAAAAAAAAGGAACTTTGTGAAAAAGTGAGCGAGCAGCACAGCTCAGGAAAACAAAAAGCTTTCAGGGGAGAGGGATGAAAGCGAAGGGGATGCAGACGCCGAATCACCTGTGAAGCCTCGGCCTCACTCAAGCTTTTTTTCTTCCATTTTTCCATCTCTCTTCTCTCTTCCTCTCTCCAGGCAACCAGGCAGAGAGGCTGCTTACTGCGATCACTCATTATTCTCAATCGAGCTCTGAGACAGTCAATACATTTCCACATTTGCTTTTGAGTCAGGCATTTAGAATGACTTGTTTAGAAGAAAAATCATTTTCATTATTTTGTTCTTTAGAAAATATCAAAGGGGACTTGCTGACAGAAATAAGGCTAGTATATAAATGATAATAAATAGGAAGATATTTCTTAATTAAAAGCTACCAACGTCAGGCAGCAAATACTTTTTTATAACCCTTTTCAAGCCCATAATCAAACATTTAATAAAGAAATTAAGTGTGTTCACTGCACTCTCATCTTTTTTTTTTTTTTTTTTTTTACAAACATTTAATTATACTTTATTAATAATAATTAAATAAAGTAAGGACTTTAACCAGAATGGACTGACCTTGATTGGAGAATATATTGATTTTCAAATAGCTGTGAATGCGAATCTGTTAAATTATGCTTATTAAACAGTATTTTCATCTTTTCTTTTCTCCAATAGTTAAGGCTCATCTTTCATTTCTTCAATATTTATTTTCACAATACATCTGAAACGGAAAAAAAATAGGCCACAACGGCAAAGTGTTAATATCGCTCAAGGGCCCAGCATCGGCTCTCTGTCTATTGTGGGATTTGAACTCACAACCTTCCTGTGATTAGTACAGAACCCTAGCCATTAAATCACTACCCCCTTCACTTAGAGCGATTCATTTATTGATTATGAAGACGGAGAGGCTAAACGAGTCTTCACTTTTGACTTACGAGTGTGTTTAGTGCACGTAAGTGACCCCCGGCATTGCCGCCAATCGGTTAAGAAGTTCAGTGTAGGAGTATCAGGTCATGTGATTAGACGTATGTTGAGTAATTCAGACACGGTGACGGTGCTATTGACTCGGCTATTGACTCGGCTATTGACTTGCCTTCACCCGGGTGGAGGAAGAGAGAGAAATGTATTGATTGATTGACCCCAAATTAGCCCCTGCATTCCGGCCCACTCAGTCAGTTGGGATATCTCCATTGGAATCTGGCTGTCAGAACAGCTTATCTTTTTCATCTGTTCATCAAGTCCTAAACAATGTAGACATGGTAATGGTAGCTTCACCACTGGGGAAAAGCTAACATTGTAATTGGTTAACGATAGACCATCGTTCTCCCATCAATACTCATGGTACATCATCTTTGACACTATCATGGCGCTGAAATGATTGATGCTGATAATATGAATGTTGAACTTCTGAGATTACTTTGAAAATGCAGAAATCTTTGTTTAAATGCCAAAATAGAAGCAAACAGTTTTTTTATATTCACAAATTTAAAACGTAAAAATGGAACACTCTCTATCTGTCTGTCTATATGTCTGTCTACTTATCCATCCACATACCTACCTCCTACATACCTACATACTGTACACCCACACATATGTATGAATAAGAAAATGCTTAAACATTAAATATTGAACATTCTGCACAATCCGTAAGTCACGGTCTAAATTTAGAGTCCTGTGTACAAAATGGCAAATTTTTCTTGATATCTTCTCCACCGAGGCAGTTATTCAGACGACACTTAACACTGTCCATGGATTTGGTGCCTGCTCTGAGCACCCTGTCATTAAAGCAAAAGAAATACTAAGAAATCCTGAAACCCATCAAAAAATATTTTAGAGATTCAACTCATTGAATTCGTAATAAAATATTTTGTGTCAATTAGTAAAGAATGCAAAGCTGTGTTTTCCACTAGTGCTTTCAGGCGCTTGGTCCGTCCTGTACATCATCTCATTTTTAATCTCAAAAGATAGACTTCATGAAATGATTAGTATGAAAATTCCCCAGATTCTAATCTAATACCCATCGTGCTGAAAAGCAAAAACTGTGCTCTCTATTATAAAAGACATCATAAATTATATAATCTTGGTAATATTTGCTCGATTTACATCCCGTATGATGTGTTATTCTTCATATAAAACTCATTTGGCTTTACATCATATCCTTTTTAATTTCCTGCATTTCTCATTTGTTCATTCATCATTCTCTTTCTCTTTCCCGCGCTCTCTCTCTTTCTCATTCTCTGTAAGCTGGAGGCAGATCGTTGTTCAACATTTATTTCTCCAGCTCTTTACTGTTGGACTGCAGGAATTGGCAGCTCGATTAGAGCTCATTGATTTTGTAGTCCTAAGTACACTGATTTTCGAAATTCCCATTGATCCAGGCTTTAAATCTCTCTCTCCTTCTCAGTCTCTCTGCCTCGGTTTCTCTCTTCATCCAGCCTATATGTTGTTGACCATACACTATCAATACGGTGTTTAAAAGGGTTTAAAAGGAGAAACAGAATGCACAGAGGAGTAAGGAATTGAGCTTTGGTCTCTGTGATGGTGTGCACGATGAGTTAGAAACCCGGAGAACCGGCGAGTACAATACAGAGGGAAAGAAGAGGAGATTGTGACAAGGAGAAAGAGAGATTTTTCATGTTTTCTCCTTTCGCTGACTGCTTTGGACAAAGCCGAGGGTTAGTCTTGAAAGGAAAGACAGAGACCTCAACAGACAAAGAGTGTGTGCACAGCTGTGTAAAAGATCTCTTCCAACTCTTCAGCGTCGACCTGAGATCCTGAATGAAAGGGACTTGAAAAATCTAGTGATTAAATAATTGATTAATGATTGGTGTGTTAATCTGTAGCTGACCTATGAAGATGTGTATTCTTGTATTTGTATTTAAGAGTATTTGTTCTCTCTACTGCAAGTTCAGTACTGTCTGACATAGGCCAAATATTATTCTTTTTCAGTTCAGGGGTCAAATGCTGACTCGTGAACTAAAGATCCATCGCCTTAGCACATAATTCGTTCTGCAGCACACTTCATCCAGCAGCCGCGGAGTTGTACAAGGAAATCTTACTGCGCTACATCATTCTGCTTTTGTTCTTCATTTCCGATGTTAAGTCACGTTGACTTCTTGGCTTATATATATATTTTTTATTTTATTATTTTTTTTTTTATCTTTGCTCTCTGTCAATCCAACGTTCCGTCTCTCACCTGTTCTGTCATTTTATTTTATTTTTTTTGCCCTGTCCTTTTGGCGCTCTGGGGCCGCTCTCCTATTGTGGTCAGATCCCACTTTGCCTGTGCTGACCAATGAGCTGGCACTGCCTGCTGTGTCCCAAAGAGCGAGAGGGGCGGAGGGAGGGAGAGGAAATCGATAGGAGAAGTGATGAGGAGGGGAGGTGTAGATTACTGTCTGGAGGCCTTGGGGCTGGGGGGCAGGGAACAGGGTTTGGGGTGTGTGTGTATGTGGTGGTGGTGTGGTAGGTTTGTTGTTTAGGCCTTGGAGATGATGTTGCAGCTTTCTTTTCTAAAACCTCCTTTTATAGTCGTAGAAGCTAATGCGTACCTCAATGACATGTCCAATCAGAATACCAAATGGGCCAGGAGGCACATTGGGGGTGAAAAAAAAGCAGTTTGTGTGCTTACTGGATCTCAACACACTGATCAGGGACATGGTAGATGTGTCCTTGCGTTTCAGTCTAAATGCAGAATGAGCGGAAGGAAGAGTGCTGGGTGGAATGTGTGTTTGTGTTTGTGTGTGTGTGTGTGTGTGTGTGTGTGTGTGTGCATGTGTGCAAGCCAAAAAGAGATGAGAAGACAGAACTGGGTGAAAATCTTGGAGGAATCCTAGAGAGTGTAATAGCACACACGCACAAACACACACACACACACACACACTCAGGGATTATGATAAGGACAATGAATATCTATAATAAATATCATTATTATTGTCCCGATCTCCCACAATAAAGAGAAGCAGTGAGGGATGACACTGAGACTGGCCGGGATATTGGCAATATATCAGCATTGATTATTGGGAGCACTGACAGAGAGAGAGGAATAGAGCGGCAGCGGGAGTTAATAAAAACTAATAAAAGAGACGAGTGAGGGAAGAACAAAGGCTTTAGATGGATCTGCTTCCCTTACTCCGAACTACAGGCAAAGACAGCAGCAGGAGGAGTGATGAAGTGTGTGTGCGTGTGTGTGTGTGTGTGTATGTACATGCACTTGGTTTTACTGTCTTTACACAGCCCGAATGTCCCAGCAATGATAGATTTTCTCATTGTAAGGACAGTTTGCTGGCTCATATCACGAAAAATGCCTTTTAAATACAGCTTTCAATCGAAAAATCTAGAAGAGGCGAAAGATTTTTTTTTTCCGGTTGCTCGTGGCAACACTTGGCTTGTTTTTCGGGTATACATCATAAAGCATATTATTCAATCCCTGCAGTGAAGCTAATAAGAAACTCTTACAGAAACATCATGTTAACTTCACCCGTTGCTTTCAAGACACTTTTTTACAAACTTTTTTTAGTTCCACATTTTCATTTTTCACACAGTAGAGTTGTTTAGAAGTTCTTTTTTTTAGCCGGAAGTGGTGTTGCATCATTCCAGCTTCAAGGTCCATGGTTCGATCCTGACCTCTGGTTACAGTGTGTGTTTGTGTGTATGGAGTTTTTTGTGCATCTCTATGCCGGTGCATGGACAGGCTAAGCTAAATTGCAATGTAGGTTTTGTCCCTACCTTGCTCCCAGTGTTCTCCAGAATCAACCCGGCCCTTACCAAGAGACACTGCTTACTAATTATAAACAAACGATGGATTTTTACGACCTGAATTATTTTTTCACTATGTCACATATCCTTCATCATGTGTTTTATTAGACCTGACATGTGCAGTTTCATCTTACCACATTTTGAAATTAAAATGTTTTCACTTGTATTGGCAAGGTGCCATAGTGGTTAGCATTCTGTTCTTGCCCCCTCCAGGGTTGAGGGTTCGATTCCCACCATGGGTCTGTGTGTGTGGAGTTTGCATGTTCTCCCTGCACTTGGTTGGTACTCTGGTTTCCTCCCACAGTCCAAAAACATGCAGAGTTCTTGTTTTCCCGAAATTGCCCGTAGTGTATGAATAAGTGTGTGAGTGTGCGTCTGTGCTCTGCGATGGGTTGGCACCCTGCCCAGGGTGCACCCCGCCTCGTGCCCGATTTCTCCTGGGATAGGCCCCAGGCTTCCTGTGACCCTGTAAAGGATATGTGGTACATAAAATTAATGAATGAATGGATATTTTCACATATGATTTATATATACATTATATAGACTGTTGGGATCTAAAAGTGTATAATTTAAAAAGCTCTGTTCCCAATTATGATCTAATTCAGTATGTTTATGAGAAAAGACAATGCATGTGCATTAGGAGACTATTCTGTGTATATTTGAATGTTTTTAGCATTCCTGATTTTCATTTGTATTCAGCCATTCCTTCACACAGAGAAGTTAAAATGCACTTATAGTGGTGATGGATGTAAGACTTCTAAGCATTCATAGATGCTCAAACACTCATACACACCCCATAAACATAATCCATGTGCATGATTTGTATGGTTGAAAAGAAACATCTGAGTGGCGTGAGCGGGTCTATTTGTGTGTGTATGCATGAAGGTAACACACAAGGGAACGGTCACACTCGCCGCCTGCATATACACCTTATTCATGCTATTCACTCATACATATGTAAACCTGCTTCTGCGCATTCATGGATAGAAGTTAAAGCCGTGGACACTCCCTCAGTGCACATAATCTGCTCATATTTAACTAAAGTCTGCCGAATTGGGTTTTAACTCAGATCAGCCAGGACGTATTTCCGAATCCAGCAGGAAGTATTAAGAAACAAATGACGTCTTAAAGCTTTGTTAGGAATTGCTACTTTGCTCATTTGGGAGCACAAATCTTCCGTGAGGGAGTCAGACTGCCATGAGAGATGAGAATAGGCATGTGTGTGTGTGTGTGTGTCCATTTTATTTGGGATTGTTTTTATGAAAATACTAAAAAGTAAAAAAAAAAAATAATGGAGACACAGAATCTCTGTTTGTTACATTACATGTTGTTAGGTCAGTCATTTTTATTACATTTATATAAGGCTTTGTGTGTGTGTGTGTTATGTATGAGCCTGAAGGTGTGTGAGAGAATACTTCCATCAGTGTGTTAGAGAGCATGAGAGAGACAATTTGACATCCTGTGTCTAGTGTGTGTGTGTGTGTGTGTGTGTGTGTGTGTGTGTGCTAGGAGAGAGAAATAGAGAAAGATGTGATGTCAATTCTAATGTGCCACAGTAGTAGGAAGGCGCTTCGCTGCTATTGATTGGGCCACCTTGTTATTGATGAATTTAATTTCATCCCCTCTTTTGTCAAAATGTCACCGCCATTTAAAAATGACACACGCGGACACACGCCAACATGCCTTCTCACAATACACCACTCCATTCTTCTCAAACAAATTATGGCCTGCTGCTTCATTCATATATTTCATATAAATCACAGATCCAGCACCAGCTGCTGTGCTATACGTCTGTGTCTGAATAATGTGCTTTTCTTGCTATGGTAATTTACAATTCCCTGAACTTGCACATTTTCTGCAGCTGTCAAAATATGATGGTCATTAATAACTTCAGACCACGCCATCAATCATGCAGGCCTCGCATCTTAATGATGTAATGTCCTGTATATTCAAGTAGCCCCAAAATAATAAGCAGAATAGTGCTTGGAGAGCTATGTTGGTTTATATTTTAGCAGCTCCCTCCAGCACTGTCGGTAGAAGCAAGTTTTTTTGGGATGAATAATTTGTTGAGAACATCCTTTGGTGTGTTTGATCTGTTTCTCAGCTCCAGATCATATGCTCTTCTATCTCCTATCTTGCAACAAACAAGCCTGTGTGGGTGTAGGCTTTTTTGTGTATTACACCAGGATATCGGAAGAAGGGGTGATGAGGAGGAAGGGAACGGGTTGGAAGAGGTGTTAGCTCCACATCCTGCCGACACTGTCTTATTTTCCTCTCCTTCAATCTCACACTCTCGTTCTCTCTATCCCTTTCTCTCTATCCTTCTCTCCTTCTCACAGGCGCGCAACCACACTCAGACTCTACCAGAAATAATTGCTTTTGTCTGAGAGGAGTGCACGAGGGAGGGAGGGAGGGAAGGAGGGAGGGAGGGAGGAAGGGAGAGAATGAGGGAGTGAGGGAGGGAGTGAGGGAAGGAGGGCCCGCACAGCCTTCTACCTCTACGCGTGAAAGGGGACATGCGAGGGACAACTGGTCACTTTTTCCTTTCGTTTTTCCCCCCCCTCTGCTCCAGTTCAGCACAAAAGCATAGTGCAAAATTCCAGGCCCTGTGCATATGCACTCTGTGGACCCCTAAAGAAACTAGACATTTGTCATCATCTTCTTTCCTTCTTGTTTTATTTGTTTTTTTTAAATACTGATCTTTGATTGCACAACCGCTAGTGCATGTACTGCTATCTTCAAATCTGGTATCAATATATTATCATAATCAGATTTTTTATATTATCTGAAACATTTGAAACTTAGTGTTTTAAGGTCACAAGTTGGCAATAGACTGCAATGTTAATCAGGTGTAACAATAATCAACCACATGCAAACCACAGGCTTGTATACAGCATTTTGCCACCTGATGAGAGAAATGGGGAAAAATATACCCCTGTGACATTTCTACTGGCATCTTTTAGAGCAGAAATAAATAGGCCTATATAAAAGTACTACAGAAATGTTCCACTTTGCCATTCTTCCCTTTCTCACCACTAATGGTTTACGTTGCCAGGTAGATGCCACTGTCACTCACCTGACATGAGCACACAGTTCTAATCAGACACAAAGTAGGAGTTTTCCTGGTATTTTATTGAAATTAAACTGTAGGAACCCATAAAGGTTTTGTGTGAAACTCTATAATAGAGCTTTCAGAGTTGAAAGTAGATCCACTTAGGGGTAGGAAACATTAAACTGCAATCCAAGGAATCCTTGAGGAACCCTGAAAGAAAGAAAGACAGAAAGAAAGGAAGGAAGGAAGGAAGGAAGGAAGGAAGAAAGAGAAAGTGTATGTGCAGGACCGGAATGTTCATACTTTTGGAAAGACAAGGATGAAGCTTTAATTTTCTATGGACAGAAAGTTCAGTCTCCCAAACTATTTCTTTTTCACTGAGTATTGATTTATTTATGACTCCATACTTTTCACTGTGGAACATGTGGAAATGACTTCTAACAATATTTTTCAAAGTATGTTTTTTTTTGTCCATGTGCCAGTTACTTAGGAGGTTGATCAACTTGTGTTTAATAGAAACAGAATTACCAAAATGGAATTAAATCCATCTAGACAACATAAGTGCTTAGGAGGCATGCAATTGCTTGCTGAATGCTGTTGCAGCAATAACAAGGGAATTTACATTCAATATTCATAACTTTTACATTTGTTTATGGATAATTTATTCAGTCTGCATAGTATCAGTAACATGGGTAGTGATTCCCAGATAACTGGTTCAACTGGGTGAGATATATCTTACTCTTATATCATAATCATGGAAGGAGGAAAGTAAAGTGGGCTCCAACTTTACAGCCCCCACCTCACTTCCAAAACCAAAAGTATGCTCTTGTAAACGACTCTGTAATGACAATGGAAGAGAAAGTTGTAATGCAGGTTTTCCCAGCACTCAGATGGTTATGGAATACTTTACTAAAGGGCACATTATTCTTTCCCAAGATAACACTTAATAATACCTTACCACTAGTCTATTACATGCACCTGTTGGAACAATCCACAATTACTATCCATTCTCAAACTCTAGAGGGTTTTAGCTAATCATTAAAGTAAACAGTTGAAAGGCTTGACTCTTTTTAGCCCCGGCGGGGCTGTGCGGCGCGCAGCCTGGTGCAATCGATTTCCCCCCATCGACTGCAGTGTTTAGGCTATAGATTTTTCTATTTAAAAAAATCTATATCGACAATAATCTTCCGTGTAAGTGCGCGCCGCTGCGTAATGTCGCGATTGCGATTAACGGCACGTGACGGACGGACGAGCTCACGTTCGGAATCACCGGAACCACCAGCACATCACCAATCCGGAGCGCGCGCTGATTTCGCGACACCTCACGTGGGCACTTGGTACTGGGCCTGTGCGTGTGGAGACACAAACGCAAACGGAACGGTGCGTAAACGGAAAGAGTTCTATAATTGATAAAGAGCTGGTTTAATAGTATATGCTCCGATTCTAGAACTGGTCTCAAATCTGTTTATATTTGCGCATCTATAAATTCCAGGGTTGCACAGTGCCTTAGTAGTTAACCCTGTCGCCCATTGTCTGGGTTCGATTCCCACCTCGGGTCTGTGTGCATGGAGTTTGCATGTTCTCCCCGAGCTTGGTTGGTTTCCTCCGGGTACTTCGGTTTCTTCCAACAGTCCAAAGACAGGCAGATTAGGCTGTAGTGTGTGTGTGTGTGTGTGTTCAGGGCAGGTGTTGGAAGATCCCAGGTTCAAATCCCAGCATCACCACGCTGTTGGGCCCTTGAGCAAGTCCCTTAACCCTCAACTGTTTAAATCTATTCATCTCAGATGTATAATAAGATAAAATGTAAGTCACTCTGGATAAGGGCGTCTATCAAATGTGTGCCCTGCAATAGTTTGGGTGAGTGAGTGCAAATTCTAGTTCAAGTATTTCTCTAGTGGAATAGACCCAATGTGAACACCCTCATCTGCTGAATCAGGTATAAGCATATTTTGCCGCCAAAAATCTGATTTTAACCTTACTATGACTAGACGTTGTTTTGGAAATAGTAGCATAGGCCCAATAGGCCTAATACTACTTCATGGTGGCCTCTGATTACATATAGGGACATATAAGGTTTGAAATGTAGCTCATGTCATTGCAGTGACAATTGTCTTATTGAAGGTACGAGGAAGCCACAAAATCAATGTCGAGCAGCTGGCCTACTATGGGAGGGAGAGAGAGAGAAAGAGAGAGAGAGAGAGAGTGAGGGGGGTTAGAGGGAGGGGGTGGGGGTGGAGGATGAGGTGGTGATGTGTGTGAGTTGTAGCGGCTTGGCTCTCGTTTCCACGTCGCGGCAGCGCGGAGGCAGAGCGCGCGCGCATTCGGGAGGGAGTCTGGTCGCGTGAGCCATTGGGGTTCCCGCATAACGGGAACAGACAACAAAACACGCAGGCGGACGGACCGGGAAATAGGCAAGTGATCTTCAACAAACAACAAACAAAAAAAACAACAAAAACAAGAAAACAAGAAAACAAGAGAGAGAGAAAAACACAAATCCAGCGGCGAAACATTTTTTGTAAACGTTTCCAAGTTATTTATTTATTTATTTATTTATTCGCTTTATTTATTTTTTTGTATCGATTGATTGCGTTTTAATTAGCGGAGTGTGACAGAGCGGCGGTGGGAGGGGCGAAGCGCCGGCGAGCACGTTATGTTGCCTTATTATTGACGTTTATAGGTTATATTAATAGATTAGACTAAAAATAACCACTTAATGTGGCGAATTTCGTATAGATCGGGCTGTGCGACTTTGAATGTGGATGTGCAAGCGATTGTGTAGCATGTAGCTTGTGGAGAAAAGCAGATCCATAGCTAAAGACCAAATAAATGAACCAAAAGAACCAAATGCACCAAAATATCCGAATAAAACACAACAAGCACTGTTTTATTTATAATTTTTTGCAAGGGTCAGGACGTGAGCGCTTTTCTCTTCATGCAAGAATCTCTAAATGCTGAGATCTCCGGTTTTATAGGCTAGCCAAAGTAAAGGCACGACTGAGGGAGGGAAAGAAGCGAACCGGAGATTATTATTATTCACTATCGAATCTCAGCGAATGAATAAAAACAACCTGCTTTTTTATACAGTGAGATTTTGCAAATATTATATATATATATTTAGCCTATAATAAAGCGCAGCTTGGGTTCAGCAGGTGTAGCACTGGAGCAGTGAGTGTTAGAGCAGATCAGTGGGAGTGTATGTATAGCCTGTAGTCTGTCCGCCTGTGTGTGGGTTTGTGTCTGAGCAGCTTCTGCTCTTATCTCTAGGCTTATTATCCAGTTCACACGTGAATGTACACAGAATTAAAAAAAAACAATGAAAACGTGAGAATCGGTCAGCATTCCAGTGAGTTACCATCACCGAGAATAAACTTGGTGTACAATGCCAAAGAGATCCCGAACACAACCAAAGCTGAACACGACCGAGCACGAGGTGAAGACCTACACATCCGATCTCAGCGACGAGGAAGAGACCGGCGACTAAAACAGACTGTGCTGTAGCCTAATAACGCCAAAGCCGAACCACAATAATAAAAAATACCAGCAACTAGGGGAAGAGAAAAAAAATACATATATATATATATATAACGAGTCCAGAAGAAAAGCCTGAAGACGAAGGAGGATCATGTTTGTCCCCTTGCCGCTGCCGTTCGTCTTGCCCAGAACTGCCTCCGAGCTCCGTGCCTGGCGCCTCAAGTCTCCGCCGGCTGCGCGCGCGCTCTCCGGTAAGCTTCATTCATCTCTCCTTTCTCTCTCTCTTTCATCTCTTCTTTCTTTTTCACACATCCAGACACGCAGCGTGCATCCCGGCTGTGCCCTCGCACATCCAAACCATGTCCTTTGCTGTCCCAGTTTGTGGACATCAACTGCCTTTCTTTCTCCCCTGTTGTGTCCACCGTCCAAAAACGTGCGCCTTTATGTGGTATCCTATATGAATAAGTGGCATTTTGCAGTGCAGTTGTGCTTGATTGTAGATAAAAGCTATAAAGCAAATAAAAACAAATCTGCGCAAAAAAGGAATAGATAAAAAAAAAACAAGCAGAACTTGTTACATTCTCATTCTCATTAAGACTATAGATTAGAGCTGATGAATAAAACGCCTATGTGACAGCCAGTCCTTTATGTTTTGCTCGCAGTCTTTCCTTTCTTTCCCCGTCTCTATCCGTGTCCTTGGCTCGCTCCGCTCTGCCTCCGGCTCCGTCTCTCCCGGACTAAAGTCTGGCGCGCGCCGGCCCGGGAATATTCATGCCGCGATATCGATCCTGCGGAGATCGATTCCGGGGCCGGCGGATCGCGGCACACAGAGAGAGGATAGAGAGAGGCAGACCGAGCAGAGCAGGAGGAGAAAGGAGACCGAATGAGACACGCACGTTTTTATTTCTACATGCTTTGTTTTGTTCGTTGTTTTGTTTTTGTTTAGTTTTTTTTGTTGCAAGAATTCAAGCTGTATGTGTGTTTAGTGAATCGCAGCAATCAAGCTTGCATGCACTGGAATTAAATTGCTCTTTCAGGATTTTTTAAGAAAATGGAGATTATCGTGTTTTTGCTTTGGATGTCCACCTGGCAATGTATAACCAGGCACTTGGCTGCAGGACAGGATGAGAGTTTGGAGGGAACATGGAGGGGGGGGGGGGTAGGTCTGTGCCTCCCCTCTCTTTCAAAAAACTGAGTGCTTTCTGTGCAAAAAAAAAAAAAAATCCCCACTGAACCTGTGTATGTGTTAATTATCAGTAGGCAGTTAGCTGTGTGAGGAAGCAGCGGGGCAGCAGGCACAAGAGCAGACACTGAGGGCTGACACTCAGGCCTGTGCAGTTCTGGACACTGATTTATAATGGGATTCAGTTTGCTGTCTATTTGTTGCACAGAATAACAGGTTCACTGCAGGGTCTGTACTGTAAACAAGAAATGTTATTCTGGGAAGTTCACTGTTGTCTGCATTGTGTTACTATTATTTGTGATTGCATCTGTCACTGGACAGTAGACCTAAATGAAAATAATGCTGCACGTGTCTGGTAAGGTGTGATGTCCCACTTTAGACACTAGGGATACAGGCTAAATTAGGGATATGGTCTAAATTAGGGTAATAACTAGGAGAGAAAGCTGAATGTTTCAGAAGAAAGAAAGACAGTCTTTAAAACAGCAAGAGAAAGCAAGTGATGACATGGCGAATGAAAAGTGTGAGCCCTGGAGGGGAAAAAACTCACGAGTTTGGATTTTGGAGGTGAAAAGGGAGCACTTGAACACAGGGAGCACGCACGTCATGGATGCAAGGAGCACCCTTGACACTTTACAAATGCGCAGCCCGTACGCAAATCAGTCCGAACGTCTACCCTATTCACTACACAGTGCACAAATTATTGAGGTTTGTTTGTTTTTAAAACATTAGATTTAATAGATTAGATTATCTGGTGCAAAGTACTCAAAGACTGTGAGGTGTGTAAGGAATATGGTTTATGGTGTGTTTGCAATTTCACTCGTACCTATCTACACCGCTTTATCCTGTATACAGGGGCCGGGAGCCTATTTCAGAAGACTTAGGGCACTAGGCGTGGTACACCCTGGACAGGGTGCCAATCTATCACAGGGCACACACACACATACACACACTTGCACGTTCATTCACACACTATGAGCAATTTGGGAACACCAATTAGCACACTGAGCCCAAAGAGAACATGCAAACGCCACACACAGAGACCCGAGCCGGGAATCGAACCCTGACAATGGAAGTGCAAGGTGACAGTGCTAACCACTAAGCCACTGTGCCGAAAAGTTTGAATTATTTTTCGCTACAAATCCAAAATTACATGTTTGAAAGCCTCTGTTTTACGGCGTCATTTTTGGATATACTTACCGAACACTAGCAGATTTTGGCTTAAAGTGAGCCTAACTGTCAAATAACTGCAAAAAAGAAGCAGGGGGCCTAACCGCTTCTACAAGTCACCAGCGATGAGATGAGAACAGACAGGCAAAGCATGCAATTATGAAAGAAATAGCATACAGTCAGAAGAGTCATTAGCCTTAATAATAAAAATTTTTGTTCAATGATACAAACTCAGATAAATGTCTCTTTAATTCATTGGTTACAGAGTATAGACATGTAAACAATTTTTATAAATTTTGTTAAAAGTGATCAGTGTGTTAAAAACTAAACAAAAAAAGTTGCTCAAATTCTGGTATATGGGACTCAGAAATAACCCTGGTCTTGTATGACTGGAAATAACAATCCAGGGGCATTTGCAAAATGGCCGCTGAGTGGACAGACTTCACTAGAAGGGCATTGATTTGACAGTCACATAACCGTAGGAAGCACTGATGCACAAGACACACAAAAGTCATCTGGGAAGGGGTAATTGTGCCAAGCAGTGTGTATGTATCTGTGCGCATGTGCATGCATGTGCGTGTGCGCGTGTTGGTGTGTGTGTGTGTGTGCATGCAACCTGTGTGTGTGAGTGCGACTAGGGAGTTCCAGGTTTAAGATGATTGTCAATGACAAAATATCAGCTTGGGCTTGTTAGTAGCATAATGCAAAATCAATAGACACAACAAAGATGTCAATACGGCATGCTTTATTACTTTGAGCCTCTCTCCCTCTCTCTCTCCCTCTGTGTGTGTTTGATTCTCTTCATGGATGTGGGTTAATAATACCTTATTAAGTAATGACTTAATAAATTCATGAACTTATGAAGACATCTTAAGCTTTTTCCTTCTCTGTTTTATCATTTCACTGTGTTTTGTGATCAACACAGTAAAACACACAACCACCAAAAGTAGGAAGAAAATCATGCTTGTCGTATGTGTTAAATTTGATCTTGCAACTTTTTGATAATACAATTTGATCATACATAGAGGGTTTAATTACACAAAGTCCTAGTTTTTCTTTTAAAAATTACGGTTCGGTGTTGCTCAAAGTGAGTAAGTGAATGAGAGAGAGAGCGCGAGAGAGAGAGAGAGAGATGGCCTCCACTAATGGCGTTTTAATAGTGATGAAGTCTCATGGCTCATTAGCAGCAGCGAGAGATATTGAGTTTCGCCCAGTGAGGAATGACCTTCGCCTGTGTTCATAAACACACACTCAGTATCTTCACTGATCTCAAGCAATGAATTTAATGAACTGAATCTACAATGCCTTTCTGAGATGCATTATGAACCTTAGGAATGTTCTTTTAAAGTCAGTCTCTAAACTGTGCTCCAGTTTAAGGTTGTGTGATTGTAGTAGTTTTTTAAGATTGTTACTTGTTACACCATAAAAGCAGATCTCAGTAAAACCTTTTATTATATACTATATATGATATTATGACAGACTATACAATGAACATCAAGAGACCTGTGATTGAAGGACAATTATGACTTGTGGTTATGTCGGTGTACGGCCTGATCTGGACTTGATCAGAAAATGGCGTCGCACAAAAAGAAACGTGCTTTAAAGTGAGATGGAGTAGCAAATTATTTTTTTCTTCCATTATTAAGTTTCCTTATTGCCACTGATGCATTTAAACCATAGCTGTAGTGTGAGCTTCTAATGATCTTATGTTGTTCTTCTAGATGTTTATTGTAGCAGCACTAACACTATTATAAATAATTTAAAAAACTGACAATTCCAGAATCACAACAGCTATAAATTGGCTGCATCTCATGACACGCGCTAAGACAGCAACTACAACAAATATGGTTACATATCACACAGCGTATACCTGGCTTAAGATTTACAAAGTCCTAATCCAACCTTTACTTGTTGCCATTTATTTATTTTTGGTTCTAAGAGTTAAGAATAAGGCATGAGGAAAATTCATGAAGTTTCCAGCAGCCACTAAGTCAACAAGAGTGAGATTCCCCAAAAGTGCCATAGTAGTGAAGAGAGGGAGGCATTTTAAACACTCTTACTAAACATAAAGATGATGGCTACAATGCTTTTGGGAAGCTGTGTTCAGATGGATGCGAGTTAGGAGAGAGCCTGAGAAAGTGATGCTGCTTAACTGGTGCACATTTGCATGTTCGTGTACCGGTGTTATCCATCACACCCACGCTGGATTCACGCTTACATGACAGACAAATAGATGGATTAAATGGACGGGTAGATGAAACGGTTGTTTGGATTGATGGATGGTTGATGGAAGTCTAGGTATATAGATTGCTGAATAGATTGTTGGATTTAAAACAACTGGAAGATGACAGACTGTTGGTTAAATTGATATATCGAATGAGGGATTCGGATATTAGGGTTGTGCCTGGAAGACGGATATACGAATGAGAAGCAAGAATGTTATTTTGGTGATGGAGAGATGGGAATATTGGAGCCGAGGGATGAATTGACAGAAATATATGGTACTGCTTTGATTGATCAGAATCCTTCCTTGGTTTGGTAGATGAACTCTAACATATGTCACATTTGTTGTCTCTGTTTGTGAGAAGGAAAGTGAGCCTGTGTGTGTGTGTGTGTGCGTGTGCATGCATGTGCGTGCACTTGCATGATGTATTCAGATAAAGGGGCATGTGTAATAAAACCTAGTTATTTGATTGGGGGTACTCCTCCGAGGCAGCTGAGTAGAGACGTAAATCAGCAAACCTTCGTTCCATTTCATTTAAACTGTTAAGATTTATGATAAGCAGGGTTGCATGTTCACCTGGAAAAATCCAGGCCTTGTCTGCTGCGTGTGGATCCTTTTAGTGTTGCGTTCACTTACATTACAATTGAGGATGCTTTAAAACGTACTGCCATTTGAATTGCCCTATGAATTGCCATTTTATAACAATTCTTTAAACTATTCTTTATAGAGAAAGCTCTGTGTGTGTGTGCGTGCGGGCATGTTTTTTTTTGTGTGTGTGTGGGGGGGGGGGGGGACGTATGCCGCTTGACCTCTCCCCTCCATTAAACTGCCTCGTCCTGTCCGTTTCGTACTCCACGTCTGTCCTCCCTCCTCTTTTTACGTTCTTTTGTTCCACTCTTTTTTAATCCTTCTGATCAGATCAGAGGCTCTTGCTGTTCTTGCACCTCCCTCCCAGTTTCCATGCATCTGAACGTTTAGGTTGGACCAGTGCGCTGTAAACCTCAGATATGACCGTGCGTCTGGTGTCTAATATAAAGGCGCAAACGAAGTTGAGGCAATATTGAAGCTCGAGAACGGCTATAAATTTGGTGCCATAAAATAGTTTTTATGGAAGCATTTTTAGAAAGGTCTCCCATCGCCTTATTCCTTGTAATTGGCCACATGCTGCCTTGAGTGACGGGAATAATCATCAATCAAATTATGGTGGAGGAAAAGGAAGGAGGGGCTGCCTTATGAATTAGAACGAGCGAGCAAAAGAGAAATTAGAAAAACGTCTTCGATTACCCGACGTTACAGTTCTTTTAATAGGTTGTTTCTCGCATGTTTGTTACAGATATGTATTTTGAATAGTAGCATAAATTCCATAGGAGTGTCTTTTAGATTCGCAGGATTTGCAGCACACTCCGGCTGCATAAGTCTGCTACAGCTTGAAATAAACGCCATCATTTTTATACTGTCATGCCAGTCTCTTCTGGGATAAAATAACAAGGGAAGGAAATTCACGACAAAGCTAGGGATGTTAATACACGACGAGGAGCGCTTTATGGTGTGTGTGTTAGAGAGCGATGCAGGCGACCATTATATCAGACGGCTGATGCTGTGCTTCATTATAAATTGGGGCTTGGAGAGATATCACTGGACATCAAGCCGGACAAACGACAGCCCATGACAGAATATTAATGATTATAGTAGTCGTTACTACTTATAGTAGTCGTTATTGGAGATTTTGTGTCGCTCCCTGTCCAGTTTTCAACATACTGACAAGAAAATTATTTTTAAATACCTCTTTTTTAGAGGAGACTTAAAGGCTACTTATTAAATATGGAATAGTTTTTTTTTTAACAAGGTAAAACAATAGAAAACTGGGAGGGACTTAAATAAATACACTTAAGGTCTTTGCGCTAAGCATGCTAACTTTTAGGCAGGAAAGTTGCTTGCTAAGCTCACTGCCTGGCTAGCTACTCTACTGTAGCTAATCATTGTGGTGAACAAAATGGAAAGGATTGTCATGGTATAGTTTGGCTCAAGGTTATAGTAATAAATTCACAATTATTCCACAGATATTTATAGCTACCGGTTAACTAACTAGCTAGCTAAATTGAATTTTAGTGAAAATGTGCTAGGAGGATGATACAAAGGAGCTTCTACTGTAGATTCATGTATAAGCATAAATGCTGGCTTTTTGTTTGTTTTTTATAAAGCTAGGTCTTGTTTTTTGTATTAAAAGATGTTGAATTATTTATTGTTTATTATTTATATTCATGACTTGAGACTTCAAAAACTTTCCTTAAATATTTGTGGACAAATATCTACCAGTTAGCTAACTAGCTAGGTACATTTCATAGTGAAAATGTGCTAGCAGGATGATATGAAGGAGCTTCTACTGTAAATTCATGTATAAGCATAAATCCTGCCCTTTTTTGTTTTTATAAATGTAAAGGTATAGTGATAGGACTTGTTTTTTTGTATTAAAGGATGTTAAATTATTTATTGTTGTACTTTCATTCACGACTCAAAAACTTTCCTTAAAGCATTGCAAGCTCTTTAATAGCATTTAGGGCCACTCAGTGTGTTTTTATAGAATTTGGTTATTATTGTTGTAGTAGACAGCTTCGTGTTTAATAGGCAACTCTTATGAGTCTCGCTGTCTAAAATCTGAGTGTGTGTGTGTGCGTGCGTGTGTGTGTTCATTGGCCGTTAATGAGCTCTGCTTGTGTTCCTCTCTGCTGGCCTGTCATAGCCCTGACACTGCTTATAGCAAAATCAATACAGAGAGAGAGAGAGAGAGAGAGAGGAAAAGGGAGGGAGTGAAGTAGGAAGCAAGGCAAAGGTTGAAGGAAGGAGGATGCAAGAGAAACAGAGCCTTGGAGCAGAAGACGATAAATAAAGTCCTTATCTTCCTTCTGAATGAAATGTAAATACACAGTGGCAAGATGTGGTGCGGATTATTGGTTGATGGTGTACAGTTAAGGGCACGACTGGCTACAGTGCACCTGCAGTTGATCACAAGGCTGAGCGTGTGTGTGTGTGTGTTTTAAATACAAAGCAAATGTGCACCAAACACAGTTGGAACGAGTGTGTGAGTAAGTGAAGGCAATCTATGGTGAGTGAGTGAGTGAGTGAGTGACAGTGGATTGTGTGTATGCGTGCGCAGTTGTAAAAAAGCAGCAATGGTTTAAATGGTTAAACCCTATTATATTCGTATTATAATCCCAGCTTTGAGAGAGTTTAAGTTGAATAAGAGAGAAGGGATCAGTCTGGCTGGAAATCCCTCACACACACACACACACACATGCACGCACACACACCATGCAGTCACAAATTCATGTGCACATTCTCTGAGTTTATCTTATATACACACACAACTTGCCTCGCGATCACTTCCCTCTGGAGAGACGAAGGAAGAGGGGAATAAGGCGATAGAGGGAAAGTGAGAAAGGTTGGGGGGATCCAATGGAGGCAGAGAGAGGGACAGATAGCGGCATTAAAATTCATGGCTTTTTTACTCGCCGAGCCAAAAATCAATAGTGTTTACTATGAATGAGTGGAAAGACGGACAACAGCCGGGGCCAGAGGGGGAGGAGGGAGGGAGAGAGAAGGAGGGAGACTTCATTACTGCGGGCTGTGACACCAGGGGCCAAGGTTAAAGATGGGGTGGAGAGAGCGCTAGCAAAGGGGAGGGAGGGGTTAGGGGGGTTGGTCTAGCATATATACACAATATCAGATTGATTCAATGTCCTTCAATGTATACACACATGCACACACACAAACACATCTGACCTAACTTAAAATCCTTTTTTAATTGAAATTGTATTTGAAAATCCATTCACATATTTACTTTCAAGTACACACACAAACACACACACACACACACACACACACACACACACACACACACACACACAAACACTTGTCATAAGTACAATACAATCACAGAGTCATTTAAGTAAAGACTCAATTTAGATGTAAAAAGGATTTAATTTCAGTGACTCTGGTGTTGATTAGGGTTCACACTTGCCCAATCTAGGCTTCAGCTAAGAAGACGGTTTCTTTATGCTCACTATAGGACATCAGGACATCTGGCAACAAGGGACTTAAGATACCAACTCTAATGACCTTTAGAAGTATTATCTCTCTCTCTCTCTCTCTCTCTCTCTCTCTCTCTTTAAATATTATCTTCCAGTATTCAGAGCAGCTTGTCTTTCTCCACACAAACGTACACAGAGCTCAGACTTTTTTTTTTTTTTTTGATATTCAGAAAAGCTCATGAATGATGGAGCAGAAGATGCTTGTCTGTCTCACAGCCAGGTTGATCCATGGGATTTAGATGAAAATGTGAACTTTCGCCTTAGCGTTTATTCCCATTCAAATCCCTATGATAAGAAATCGATACGTTTCATAATTTTCTAAACATATTAAATAAAATCGTTTTGCTGCAGCTAAACGAACCTCTGTGTTAGGAGTTGGCAGACATTCCCTGAATGATTAATGTTTCAAGCTTTCCCGTAACCAACCCCCCCCCACCTTTGTTTCTACAGTATTCTGTTGTTTCATAATTCACATTACGAGGATCAGATGAATACATATCACATTTTTCATTTCTTTTCATAGTAGCTGCTCGTAGTAACTTCTCACCGAGAATGATATTAAGTGTAATGAAATAAGTATTTAAGGAAGTTGCTGGATTTTTCTTTTCTTTTTTCAAAACTTAATTTAGCCCTAGCAGCTTGTACCACACTCCTTTAGTAGATTATTACACCATCTTCTTTACATTTCCATTAAAACAAAATATGATATATGTGATATTTAGGACATTATCTCTACCGAAGTGCATTACATTTACATTGTACTTAAAGCACAGACAAATAGTTATTGCATCCTGTTTCATTATTCCTTACAGAACCCTGTTTTGAATGTGTGAGTGTGTGAGTGTGCTTGCTCTGTTCATCCAGCATACACATGCACACAGTACTCATACCTCTTTAATAATGTAATATTACCTTTCATCTTGTTGCAATGCCATGCTATCCAATATTTATGACCGGTATTTGTTATTGTTATTAGATGTGACGTGTTTGATCATTGCAGAAAGTGTGTTTGATTTATGATTTTGCTTACTTTATTTCCCATGCTCCCTTTCTTCATCTCCTTTTTACACTCCTCCTCCTTTTTTTTTTCTCTTTCTGGGCATTTGCTCATTCTATCTTATTTTTTTTCTCCCCCAGGTCTCCCTCTCTTGCTCTCTCTCTCTCTCTCTGTCTCTCTCTCTCTCTCTCCCTCTCTCAGTCGTCTGTTCCCTTAGCGACGGTTTCCAAGGCGCCCGTTCCCAAGGGCTAGGGGAGGGAACCTGTGAGGTCACACATCCATAACTACACACCTGAAAAATCTCCTTTTTCCTTTTTCCAACCTTCATTTCCTGCTCTCCCATTTGGTGTCCTGCTGTGCTCTCTTTTCTCTTTCTCTCCATCCCTTTTCACACTAGCTACATATCTTTCAGTTTCAGTTGTTAAGGTCATCTCTTTGTCCTAACACTGCCATAGTCATTAGTCCTTGCCTTCATTCTGAAGACCTTTTTTTTCTTCTTTTTTTTTTATTCAAACAAAAATGTTTTCTTTTCTTTATTTTTTTGTTAAAAAAAAAAAGCAACTGGATGTGAATTATCCACTAACAAAAACAATTCCCAGTGTCCAGGTGGCGGAGCAAAAATCACATCAAAACATCATTGTTAAATATGGCTAGATAAAATCGGTGAAGAATCAACACCCACTAAGAAAACAATTGTACCTTTTGCCAACTGATTTCTCAACAAATCTGTCATCTAATAGACATGCGGTAAGCTTCATTATAGTTCATTAACTAATTTCTGACCCTGACACTGCCAGATCTCAGGACAGACTGTCTGTATGTGAAAGGATTGCGTAAATTAAGGACAACAAAGGCACTCGTCCTTGCACTCAATGACATATGTCAGCCTTCCAGAAGGCCTGGTGTGCGTTTTTTTTTTTTTTTCACCAAGGGTTTCTGCACAGTGAGAAGGAAAATGTGATTGACTTATTGATACAAGTGCCATTTTCTAATTACCCTGACATTCTCTCAGTGTTCTGAAGCTCTAAACAGAAGATGAGCTTTGTTCTCAGGAAAACTTGAAGGAAAACTTACTTCAATTCTTGCCTTAAATAAAATATTACACGATTATAATATTAAATTAAAATGAACTCCAACTTTACAGTTTTACTTTACTTCCAACAAACCCTCAGACCTTTGCTTAAAGCCAAGAAGCATCCAAGTGCTCCCCACTGCTATAGAACCGGTAGCCATGCACTGTATACATTATTTTCACTTTACATCTTACAGTATATCCTTCCCTCCCTCCCTGGAGAAAACAAAAGACTACAATAGAGCAATAGACTCTTTAAAAAAAAAAAACCTGCCCTAGAGACAGACCTGGTTCATCCTGTGCATCAGTAGATTTTGATGTGCTCCATGTGTGGTGTGACTGTGAAAGCTGTGGGTAAGGGTACGAAGTGAGTGAAGACTCCAGCAGTGAGAATAGTAGGGCTGAAGATGAATCCGGAAAGAGCTGACCTTCCTCCTTTCCATGTGTGAAAAAGTATTCACACCAGGCTTTTGTCACAACACTATGCACACCTGCTGGAATATCATAATAAGTCACTCTGGATAAATACACACAGGCAGACCAGCAGCTACAAAAGCCGTAATTAGGAATAGAATTAAGTTAAGAGCTACGGTGCTGCCAGCACTTCGGCATAGCGGTGGAATGCTTTCTTTGTTTAAGGTTTTATGTGCGATATTCCCAGCATTATAGATAACTAATTTAAAAACAAGTTAAATAAACATATATAAGGGGCATTCGAGTCAAACCGGGACTTCTGATGAAATTTTTCCTGAATAAAAGCGTAAAACCGAGTGACATGTAAAGAAGACTTTAAGTACAGTAAAGCATTTCAATGATGCGGTTTCACATTCTGTGAATCCCTACTGAGGTGAATCAGAGCCCACTGCAGCCGCTTCCGTGAACATTCTGTGAGTGGAACGCCTGATCCTGGAACATGTAACTTGTCGCCAATTTGTGGAAGAGAGACATCTGTCACAATCATTCACCAGCACCACTTGCACTTTACAGGAGCTCGGCTGGGAGTTATTATTATATTATATATATATTGTATAAAGTTATTATTATACTGTATCCGTACAGTCCTGACCTCGCTTTAAGCCATTTCCACATATTTAGGGTTTTAAAGGGAGTCCAGTGTTTCAGACGTGAAGCAGTCCGATCATGGCTCCAGTATAGTGAGAAAACTTTCTACCTTGATGGTATCCAGGCACTAGTGAAACGCTGGGATAAGTGTTTTGGTGTAGTAGGGGATTATATAGAGAAATAATGGGAGATTTGACTTTCAGGACTGTGTCCTGTTATTCGGCACAATCAAAAATCCCGGTTTGACTTGAACACTCAGGTTAAGCTTTAAAGCTGCCATTTATAACATCCAGTACTAATTAAGTGATATGAAACAGAGCAACCAAAAAAAAAATAAGTCAGCCTCAACTGTTTGAATTGAAATGAATTTCTTATCCTTTAACTGCCTGTGAAAGAAGGTAAAAAAGTTCAAATGGTAATCTTTTAAAGCATCAAATATTTATTTTGTAGGAAAACCTAAAAAAAAATATTAAGATTAAAAAAAGTAATATTTTTAATGAAAGCTGAAATCTTATAACAGAAACAGTGTCACATACCGTATTGATTATTTTCACCACAGTGCTAGAGGGTGAGGGTTTTATATTTAAAAACACTTTGCTCTTTGGTGCAGTGTAATGTGTACTGACTTTCCTCTCTCCTGCTCTGTCCTTGGTGTATCCATGTAGATCTAATTCATATTTAACAGGTAATTTATCAGTTTCGACGTGTTTGTGGAGAGGGGTGAGACTGTGTATGTGTGTGTGTGTGTGTGTGTGTGTGAGAGAGAGAAAGAGACAGAGAGATAGAGAGAGAGAGAGCGCATGTGCTTCTATTTGACCCATGTATCTTTAATTCTTATTCAGTTACATAATGTAATATTTTGCCAGCAATTCCTGTCACAATTTCAACATGATGTTTTCACATCTGGATTATCTTGATATATGGTAATGTTGCGGTCTCAGCAAGCTTACCCTTGCCACTTTAGACTCTTTAGAATTTAATCAGATGATTTTCTGACACAATGGCTTGTCACAAGAGGTGCTATGTGTGGTTGTCCATGTATAGTGTAATACAATCTATCTATCCATCTATCTATCTATCTATCTATCTATCATGTGAGGTCAGTCAATTTAACAAGAGCTATGATTTCACTGTTTCTGCCATGAGGGTCATGGTTACCAGGCAACGGGCATTACTGTCCGCAGATATGCACTATACTCCTGGCTGGAGCGGAAAGTGTGTAAGTGTGTGTGTGTGTGTGTGTGTGTGTGTGCGTGTGTGTGTAGGAGGGTCAAGTTCATCTGAGAGGAAATTAATGGTTGAGGGACAAACAGATTTTCAGGCTGCATGGACACACACACTTTTCAGGACATTTCCATGTACTGATGAAAGAAACCCTGATTAGCCTAAATTAATTTACTATGGAAGTCCAATAATGTTTAAGTGAAACTGGTATTTTGTAGTATGGGGAGGATTAAGGCTTCCATAAACATTTATTTGAGTTCTGACTTAAATGTTTAATCTCAGAATTAGAATTCTGAGAAAAAGTCCGAACTCAAATACAGTACATTCTTATGATGACCCTAATCCTCTTCCATATTCCATCACATTCTTTTATTTTCTCTTATACACACACAGACCCTCACACTCTCATGAGACCGGGTATATACCTCATTAACTTATATATAGGACAGTTTTTCCTGATCTTGTGTGATTATGCATTAAAATCTGATAACAACAAGGATCATACAGTCATTTCGGAAAGTTTAATTTAAGTGATATAAAAGTTAGATTTTATATTAAGGAAGCCTAATTTAAATAAAATCATATACTCTGCTTAAAAGTTGAATGAAAGTCAATAAGTTTGCCATTCTTAGACATTTATTGTTAGAGTGTAATTTCAGTTCATGTTATACAGTCGCGTATTTTACAAACACACCCACACAATCACATTTATACACACGTACCTCAACCTAATACAAGAACTGCTCTCCAACTTCTATTACAAGTTAGTCTGAGTAATAGTCAGTAAAGTCGAGATCGCTCATACTTTAATAATGAGATGGATAGAGAGCAGAGAGAAAGAGGAAGATAATCATCAGGATATAAGAAATCAGCAGCAGCTTCCCACCACTTACTGTATGTCCCTTTCCAGCTCAGTTTTCTTTCTGTCTCTTTCTCCTCATTCTTTCTGTTGACCAACTCCGTTCTTTCCACACAAACTCTCTCTTTCTCTCTCTCTCTCTCTATTGATCCACTCATAGTTTGCTCAGTTCTTCACTTTGCTGCCTCACTTTAATCAATACAGATAATTGTCTGCTCCCCGGTCGTTGCCAGCTTCTCTCTCTCTCTCTCTCTCTCTCTCTCTGTTTTTTCATCAATGAACTTGTGCCCCCTCCTCCACCCCCCCAGTCTGGGATTCCCTCAGTTTTAATGACAGAAGATAACCTGCTCTCTCTGTCTCTCTTTCTCTCCATCGATTGCCGTGGGAGCGATCGACTCACATGTGTAAACATTGTGCACGTTCGTGTTGCGGTTTAGGTTCTTCGACCGCTCCCACGCTCCACAGTCACTGCAGAGTTGCACTCAGAGGCAATGCAGCTCATGAAACTGCAAATCGAGGCCTTGGACCACATATCTATCACGGTTGTTCTCGTTATTTGGATTATATGTGACGTATTTATAAATTATGTGAATGTGCAGGTTCAGGGTGAAGTAAAATGCTTGGGGGAAAAAAAAAAAACTTTATAAAAATAAAAAATTTGAGATTCACTCACTCTCTATACCGGTTATCCTGTACAGGTTTTCAAAGGGGCCCCAAGGGGCTTGAGGCATGAGGCAGGGTACCAGGGTACACCTTGGACAGGGTGCCAAACCATCGTAGGGCACACAAGCACACTCCACACACACACACACACTACGGGGAATTTGGAAATGACCGTTAGACTAAGCTGCATGTTTGTGGATTGTGGGAGGAAACAGGAGTACCCAGAGGAAAATCCACCAAGCTTGATCATAAGTTGAGAATCAAATTATCGTCCAGCATCAAGCAAAGAAAACATTTTGCCAAAATTACTGAAACTGGTTTAAGAACTGAAAAATGCATTATGAAACCCTGGACTTTGCAGAAAGGATAGTGTTGAAGAAAGGATAGGTTTGAACTTTGGTTGGGAAAAAAAAATTGTGATCAGGATTATTTAAACACTTGGGAAGGTTGCATCATCAAAAATTGACAGTAGAATGTTATATATACAGAGTGTCCCAAAGGTCTACCTAGGGGAAATTAACCGAATAGTTGGGATCAACAGTTTCATGGTTATTATGGCCCTGTGGAGTGGCCCCCACCATCCCCAGATCTAAACCCGCTTGAGGGGCATGTGAAGGCAGCGGTGTATCGGGAAAGGGTACAGCACAAAGATCTGTTAAAGGAACACAATCAAAAGTGGCATTACATGTATAACAAAAGAATAGGCGAAACAACTCCAAAGACATGGAAGTCATGTAGAAGATGTTTCGTATATAAAGTTACGTTTGGCGAAAAAAGTGTTAATTTCCCTCATGTATGGAGTCTTTTAAAACACCCTGTAGAAATAGAGTTTTATACCAACTATTGCACTGCATTGCACTTAAATCAGCAAAGGGAAGTCAGTACTTGAAATAACACGCATTTGGACAAACAAGTTGTAAAAACATTGCCTTTTGTTAATGAGAATTTAACAAGTTAACTGAGATGAGCATCATATATTTCCCACCTCAAAACAGCATAAACAATATTATGAGATTTGTGTATGTTGATTGATCCAAGTGGGAATTTCCAGTTGCCTCTGCATTTTCTCTTATTCAGAGATCAAACGTTTCGAGTTATGAGTTTTTATAAAATAAAGCAGTTAATAATAAACTGTATGTAATAAATGCATATGCAGATATTCCAACCACAATATGGTCAATTTATTTTTTTATTCTTGCGAAAGCAACAGAATATACTAATAGTTTAGAAAGAAGCCACTGCTGTATAGAGCCTTTCATCACAAAGACTGACTGACACCCCAGAGTAAGTCTAGTAACATTCATTTATTCATTTATTCATTTTCTATACAGCTTATTCTGTGTGGGGTCGCAGGAGGCCTGGTGGAGGCCTAGGGAGCTCAGGGCACAAAGCTGGGGGACCCCCAGGAAGGGGTGCCAACCCATTGAAGGGCACAGATAAACACACTCACACATACAGTCATACACTACAGGCAATTTGAAAGACCAATCAGCCTACAAGGCATGTCTTTGGACAGTAAGAGGAAAACCACAAAGCATGTGGAGAACATGCAGACTACACAAACACACACAACAAAGATTCACACCCCCAAACCCCCCAGGAGATTCTTTTTTTTTTTTTTCCTTTTTTTGTGGTGGGGGGATTTTTTTTTAAAATCCAGATTGTTACACAGCAAATGTTTCAGTGCTTTTATAGTAAATATCAGCACTCATGGAACATTACTTGTCCACTCAAATTAGTGCAACGGAACTTAATGTGGTATAATTATAATAATTATAATTATTATGAAGGCATAATGTATATACTGTACATCCTGCGCATGAGGCATGCAGTTCTGTGCAAAACCATTAGACATCCGTGTTTTTTTTTTTTTTGTACAAACTGTCATTCATGTTTATTTTAAGTCAATACAAAAAATTATATATATATATATATATATATATATATATATATCCAAACATTAGTAAAAAGGAAACTTATGAGAACATATCTGTAGGTCAGAAAAGAAAGCAGCATGTTATGTAAAAGACTTTTCAGTCATTCATTTAATTAATTAATGGATTTATTTCTCAGGATGTTCAGTAAATCATTTCCTTATAAAAATGCACAAATATATATTACATATAATAAAACTTGGCGGCACGGTGGTGTAGTGTTTAGCACTGTCGCCTTGCACCTCAAGGGTCCGGGTTCGATTCCCAGCCAGGCTCTATTCCTGTCTCTGTGCTTGGTGGGTTTCCTCCCACAGTCCAAAGATATGCAGATTAGGCTAATTGGCGTTCCCAAAATTGCCTGTAGTGTGTGAATGAGTGAATGTATGTGTGTGTGTGAGTGCCCTGCGATGGATTGGCACCCTGTCCAGGGTGTACCCAGCCTCGTGCCCTAAGCATCCTGGGTTAGGCTCTAGGTTCCCCACGACGCTGAATACAGGAAAAAGCGGTATAGAAGATGAGAGAGTGAGTAATATAATAAAACTTTATTTTAAGCAAAGGGTCATCACACCAATTATTGACTTTGTTTCATTAATAATTGTTTAATGATTTTTTTACAGTGTTTTTTGAATGTAGAATTTTTTCATACATTTCAGACATACTTCCTCTTCAGCAGTTTTTTGCTTTACTGTATGATTACTGTATATACAGTATGAATTTTCTATATGCTTTACTGTATATACAGTATGAATTCCATGGTTGATACACAAGGTACTCCCCGTCACCCGCCACCAAAATACTATGTGGTCTTAGAGTGTTGCCTTTCTATTTGTGGATGGGGTAAAGTATGGGGCGACACATTTTACATAGTAAGAGATGCACTAGAGTCACTAATTTGATCACCTACAAAATTCACTGTATATCGATATAAATACAAAGCAGGTACATAATGGAATTTTGTTCAGAATCAATAAAGTATCTATCTATCTATCTATCTATCTATCTATCTATCTATCTATGTAATGAAGTGTCAACTGGATGTAGGTGTATATATGAAAGCCTATGAATTTTTAACATTTGCTTTATATGATACATGTGTTTGAATCGGCCCTACATGTATACAAAGGCATACAGTAGTGCTTGATGGTGGGCTTCAGGCGATGCTTAGTTGTGCATCTGTTCTGCTGCTCAAGCTTAAAAATCAGTGATTGCGTTAAGGCTCAGATGGAATTATGGAGGAAGGGCCTCACTCCAGGGTGTGACAGCAAGGGAGAGTGTCCCACTGGGACACACACACGCACACACACACACACACACACACACAAAGCAACGGTGTGCAGAATGCTCAGTACATTATGAGTTATTCTTTTGTGCCTGTGTGTGTATGTGTGTGTGTGTGTGTGTGTGTGTGTGTGTATGCCCTCTACACTTGTGTCTATGTTTCATACTACATGTTTCCATTGCAAACAGCCGACTTACACATTTGTTAAGTCATGTCACCACCTCATCCATTCCCTCGACAAAACATCAGATGATTTTACGTGCTCTTAAAATGACACCATGAGAGGAAGAAGGAGACAAGACAGAGAGACGGAGAAAGAGATATGTAGGAGATTTATTCATAAAGCCTGCTTTGTTACGGATATTTTTTTTGCTTTAGAGGGTTTTTTTTACATTTATATATAAATTCTGCCTCTGACTCTTTTCCCCCTTAGTCTATGCTGTCTTTCTCTCTCTGTGTTTCTCAGAATCTGAATTTCTGAAAGCTTAAGAAAGAAAGAAAGAAAGAAAGAGAAGGCGAGGGTGAGATGGTGTTGTAGTACTTTCAGGGAGCGGTCGTTGAGAAAGTGCTTGTGATGGGCGTCCGTGCGCTCCCCCCCTGCCCGGGGCCCCGATCGATACCAACTCAGAGCAATAAAGCTTTCCCCTGTCATCTCCACAGAATACAAAGCAGTGGAGAGAGAGAGGGAGAGAGGGAGAGAGGGAGAGGTGAAAAGCTGTTCCGCTAGCCAGAGCGATTTCCTAACCCCCCTCTTCCCCCACATACCCACTCCATCCAACGCAATGGTGCTCCCCTACCCCCTCCAATCTTTACCCCTCTCTCCACTCCTCTCCTCTCTTTCCTCTCTCTCCTTTCTTTCTTTGTCTCTCTCTCTCTCTCTCTCCCCCTTTCCCCTCATTCTCTACCTCTCCTACCGGTGCCTGTCCAGTGTGTATTCTCCACGTGGGGCTCGATATCTCCCGGCGCCCAGGAGAATGGAAATGAGTAATGGAGCAAGAAAATCTTATTTTAGTCATTATCGCAAACACAGGGCTCAGGACGGCAGAGAGGAAAGAGAAAGGGAACGGACACATGACTTAGAAGATGGAGAGATCGCATCTAGGATAGGAGGAGAAGTAAGATGGCTTATAGGGAAAGGGACAGAGAGGGGACGGGGTGATAAAATAAGAGGAGGGGGGCACGAGAGAGAGAGAGAGAGAGAGAGAGGGATTATAGAGGGGGAAGATGGATAAGGCGGAAAGGGGGAAGAGGAATATTGATGCAGAGGAGGAGGAGGAAGAGGAGGAGGAGGAGGAAGAGGAGGGTGCCGGCTAGAGGGGTGGGGAATGAAAGAGTGAATGAGAGGTCACAGGACAAATGAGCCTTTCTGAAGAGGAAGGCCAATCAGTGTAATTGTGATCTATATTCAACACGGCACTTCACGTGTGTGTGTGTGTGTGTGTGTGTGTGTGTGTGTGCTACTCCAGTGATGCACAATAGTTCTTTTTGTGAGTGACAGCTCAAAGTAATGTGTCACTCAGACATTGCACTGCCATAAACTTAATAACATTTCTACCTTAGCTTTCTAAAACAACAGCATGAGAGAGAGAAAGAGAGAGAGAGAGAAAGAGTTTCCCATAAACACCTTTACCTTTCTAGCCTCTTTCCATCTCGCTCTCTCTCTCTCTCCCTCTCTCTCTCTTTCTCTCTCTGGTGCGATCTCTCATTCTTGCCTTTATTGGAAAAAGATGGGCTGAATCCTTCATCTCTCTCCTTTAATTCTCTTCTTTTATTGCGTTGTAACACTGTGCCCTGATGCCCATCTCTCTCTCTCTCTCTCTCTCTCTCTCTCTCTCTCGCTCTCTCTGGACATTATCTATAAGCACTGCTGCATATGAGCGTTACCAGTACATACTGTAGAACTAAATGTTAATATATTATAGAGATCCTTTCTTTCTTATAGTTTTTTTGTCCCTTCTTTCTTCATTTATTAAAGTGCAGCAGACAAAAGTGCTTGCTTTTTAAGGATGACACAATAAAATCCCTTTCTTTCATATTTCTGCTCTACCCCTGTCTTTCCTCCCCGGTATAGAGTGAGGATTATTCTCTTCTACTTTTCTTTTCTTTCTGTTTTCCTCCGTCTCTTTTGTTCTTTTTGATTTGCTTCATGTTTCATTTTTTTTCTCTGTTTTCTCCTTTTCTATTCTGTGTCTCTGCTCAATTCTTATTTCTCCCCCTTTTTTTTTTTTCAAACTCTCAGTGCAGTAATAATAGTGGTAATAGAGGTAGCGGTGTGTGTGTGTGTGTGAGTGTGTGTGTGTGTGTGTGTGTGTGATTATTGTCGTGTCGGGAGTCAGAGAAATCGATCGATACAGAAATATGAGCCACTGTGTCAGAAACAATAACCTCCTATTCCCCTGACACACACACACGCACACACTCCCAACCACACACACTCACACATATACACACTCCACTAAATAAAATCAGGTAAAATTGTGTTACGCATGCACACACTCGTTCACCCAACCTTTCCAGCACATGCCAAGTCACACCAGAAACTTATTAAGAAATCTACCTAAACCATCTCACTTCACACACACACACACACACACACAAAGAAGCGTGCACACATTTATATATATATATATATATATATATACACGCACACGCACACACATACACACACTAGAGACCTTTTTGCTACTGTTGCTTAGCAACGCAACCTCAGTTCCAATCAGAGTGCACAGAAATGTCCAGTGATGTCACAGCTTGTGCTGACCAGCAGGTTGGAAGCGTTAATAAGGCCTTAAAATGAGAAATAAAGGGCACATTGATCTCGGCATTAAAGAAAGACAGAGGACACGGAGCGGTAATGAGGTGAAGCCCTTTGCTGATGATCTGCTGGCACTGAAAATGTGTGTGAGGAAATTAAGCACACACTTTATGTATGCTCGGAACGATTTGTGTCTGTCTGAGAGTGTGTTTGTGTCCACGAGTGGATCTGGAGAAAGAACTAGTTCAAAAGCATTGCTTCCGCGCGCAAACACACACACACACACACACACACACACACACACACGCGCTTAGAGGCCATGTTGAGCTGCGACAGCATGAAGATTGATGGCTCTCCTGAGGCCCGTTCAAGTCCCCCCCACCCCCCACCCAAGACAGACGGCTGATCAGATAAACGGGAGAACGCAGGGGATGAAGAAGAAGGAGAAAAAGAAAAGAGGTGAGAGAAGAAGAGCAGTGGAGAGAATAGGAAGACAGGAGCAGAAGGATGGAAGAATAGAACAAGCAGAAGAACAGAGAAGTAGAGGCGGAGACAGGAAAAGATGTTAGCAGAAGAGAGGTACTGGAGAGCACTCGATACAAACATCTCATATGAAAATACACAGCCAAAAAGCACAACACACACTTTTCCCCACTAGCATCCTGTAGCCCTTACAGGGGGTGGGGTTTCCATAGGAACTGGGGGATTTTTTTTGCTGTCAAGGCAACATAATGACCTCAAATAATGTTGACATATATGGCCACGCCTCTTCTCGACCCCGGGGCTGCGTGGCCACGAGCCTAACGTCTGAGGTTGTGATCTTTCACCTTCACCCCCCGCCGTAAGAGCACACAGACAGACAAAGAGTCCGTCTGCTGACCATGAACTCGAAAACACACACACACACACACACACACACACACAGAAGTGATAGATACTACTACTACTACTTATAATAATAATAATTGCTCCTCCTATCTATTAGATTCAAAAGACATAAAATAACAAATAGGAAACTGACTGAAAATTAAATTTAATTATTAACCTATAATCTAAATAAGAAAAACTAATAGAGGCTCTAAAGTACTTGTATAGAAGCAGTATAATCAATAATAGATGGCAGAAAAATTATTTAAGTAAGCATTGGTTAAATTCCAAAGATCAGAACTTTACAAAAAATATTATTATTATTATTATTATCAACAACAATAATAATATTAATACAATTTATTATTACATTTTAGCAATATAAACCTAAATATTACTTGTTTTATACTCAGGATGTTCAGCAATCCACTCCTCAATAATAAAACACGCTGTGAACAGTGAAAAACAGTCCCTATGCCAAAAAAGCATTTAAAGGCTAAAAATGCATAATTCATTTCTATGTATAAATTAACAAGAAATTATAAAGCAAGGGTGAACAAGAGGACCAGGCGAACAGGGCAGACAGGGAAATATTAAGGAGGTCCAGGTGCAACAAAACGAGATACTGCAATATATATGTTGTGTGTGTGTGTGTGTGTGTGAATACCACTGGGTAGCACAGAGACATTTATACAGCTGAATATCAAATCTTAGGAATGCATTTGAGGCTTTATGTTCATGAATTTATCTAAGTCTGTTTTTTGAATCCCGAATGCTCGATTAAAAAGTGAATCTGGAATTTCTGGATGGATTTTGTATCCACTGCTGCCGCCATCTGATGAGAACGCAGTACTGCAACGCCCACATGATCACCCACTTTATCACCCACTCTCATTCAACTTTTCCTGGCAAACGTCACAGACACACCACAGCAACCTTTATTTAAACATTCCTACAAACAAACTAATAATTATTCTGATTTTTTTAAGCTGTTATTACAGCACCGTATATTTTATTGTACTGACTTTTCATATAATTGCAAGTTTTTTTTACTCCACAATTATTTACATGTACCTTAATTTTAACTTAGCCAATGTACTGTTCATGAATAAACAACTCATATGCCCATGTATAGACTTCCTCATGTACGTAACTGTCTAATATTCCAATTAAACTCTAATAATAACTTTAAATGAAAAGATTTTACATTAAGTTACTTGTTAAGCGTATAGACAACCTTATGTATGAATGTATGGAACTTTTGTGTCCATCTCAATAACCCTGACATCTAAAAAACTTATGAATTTATCCATGCTAGCATTCACTCATTCATTCATCCATTCACTTATTCATTCATCTTTTTTAAAGCAAATTATCATAGTCAATCTACCCACCTGCATGCTTTTGGGAGGTGGGATGAAGTGAGAGAACGCTGAGAAAACCCAGGGGAGAGAAACTGCAGAGAGAGGGTGCATCAGTAACACATTACAATAATCATAGTCTTAGGCATATAAGGCTTTCCTTTTGCTCAACTGATTATATATACTGTACATGTCAAAAGTTTGGGCACACCTTCTACTGTAATTGCATAGTCGTACCTGATTTTATTCTCTACTACATTGTAAAACAATGCTGAAGGCATCTAATATATGCAATCATCTCCTTTGAACAGTTGATATAAACCTTGAAAAAACGCCTTCATAAGGGCTCTGAACAAAACATTTTGAATTAGAATCTGTGTCCAAATTTTAACTCGTACTGTTTCAGGTAGCTGTTACTTTATTTAATTTGGTATTTAAATGATTCATCACACAGACCTTCCCATCTGTTTATCTTTAATACTGGACATGATTGACTTTATCTAAGACTTCATGAGCTGGGTGAGTGTGAAGCCCAGAGTATTCCCTAAATGAATATCCAGTACTTACAATCCCATAATTTAATCTGGACCTAGTGTAAATTTAGTGTGAGCCCACATGCATTAATAACACATTATAAAATCGGAAATCAGGATCAAAAGGTTATGGAATGATGGAAGGTTGTAGTCAAGACCATTATTGTAAAGTTCAAGAAAAAGGACCGGCAGTGATGAAGACTAGACAGAGTCAGAAGTTGGTCAAGGTTAGGTCAAGATCAAGTCTAAGAGTCCTAAAAACCATCACTTCGTTTTTTTCATCTGCAGTTCATGGACAGTAAAACGTCACCCTAAAAACAATTAACAATAACATTGTGTAACAATAACACTACATTATAATCATCAATTCTAAAACTGTAAAATATATACAGTATATTTATACATATACAAATAAAATATGTAAAACAAGCACCAATATAACATCACAGAGACAGGAAGAAAGTCAAATCAGGATACAGGCGAGATCTCATTCATTGTGTTAATGTTGATGGCAGATTAATATGCAAATTAAATATTTCTATGTATTAGATTTAAGGATGTAATTGGGTTGCTTTGGTAGCTTTATTAGGCACATGTAAGACACTGATAATCTGATGTAACTGTGGTCACGAAAAGGGGGTCACACTCTAAATGTGTGTATTACAAATAAATACGCAATCAGTTCTTTTACTGTATGATTTGATAATTTATGATAAAAAAGGAAAGGGATTGTTTTTCACCCTGCCACTGTTAAAGAAGGTTTATGCAGCTGATGCCAACGAATGTTTTTAAATGATTAGTTGAACATGAACCAATTTTTTAAGTTCTGCCAACTAGTCAGATGTATTTGTGTTCTGTGCTAATGATTGAACTATGTTCTCTAGAAGAAGGAATTCTCACTCACTCACTTATCGTCTATACCGTATTCAGGTTTATCCTGTATTCAGGGTGGTGGAAGAAGAAATTCCTTCTTTATTATTTTTCATTATTTTTACAAGGATATATTTGGTAAAAGCCATTCCCAAGACAAAGAGAAATCTAAGTCAATAAGGAATACATCTCCTGACCAGGCTTGAGTCTTACAGCACTTGTCAATAGGATAAAACTCACTGGTTGAAAAATAAAAAAAAATAAAAATGCCTTGATGTTAATGAAAATCTACACGTTTGTCAGACTGACAGCACTGACCAAAAAGACTAATCGTCTTTATTAATAGTATGCATGTACCACATTTGTTTACGATTAACCCACAGCGGAGTAACAGATGGTGAGTTCATGATTAGTTAATTATAACGACGCCTAGGCTTATACAGTAGATGTCATATAAACACAGGTTAAATCGAGTTCACCTATAGCTCATACAAACATCAGGCAGAAACGTGTGAACTCCTCCATTGCTAAGATTTGATGGAAATTATAAATCATTACATAGCACACCTGTGAAAATACTTCTGATGAGTCATGTTTCCTTAAAAAGAAATGCTTTCAGTTACAAACCATATGCATGCAGTACAGCTAGCTGTAAAGTGCTGCGTATATCGAGATTTGATGGTTAAGGGAAAATATCTTCAGTTGAAACTATAGCGAAACGTTACGGGTGTGGCAACTCAATTGGACTTATCCAGTTTGCTTTATTATTTATACTAATTTATTAAAGCCCTAACGTAGGATTACAGTGGTGAGTGAAAGTACAATTCAATGTTTTAATGACATTCTAAATGTTTAGTTTTTAATAATAACAATCTATTTATTAATTTAAGCAATTAAATTGCTAGGCAACAATCGATATTTAGTATGAGGTCTTTTAGACTTCAAAGTCTGTTGAAAATAGACACCAAAATACGTCTGCAGTACTCTGGTGTCACTCGCTCAACCCATTGCTGCTTGATTGCTTCCTGAAGATCATATACAGAAGATGGTTCCTCGGCTGCTCCAGCCTTCTTCACCTTCGTACAACAGTTTTCTATTAGGTTTAGGTCTAGAGGCGACCAGGGACATGGCTCCAGAAGCCGAATCCCATTGTCTCAAATCCAATTTTTCACTAGTGTTTCAGATAATTAGCACAACTGTTCAGCCAGACAGGTAGAACTAAATAGTTATTTGTGCACATGGAGAACTTTAAAACGTGACATTTGTTGTCTTAATCGTGTACATTTGGTCTTTCCTTTGTTCCGTGGTTCGACATTTCCGTGGTATCACTGTTACAGATTGAACTGTGTGACAGACTGATCCCATGAAAGACTATAAAAATCCCAATAAAACTCCTGATTATAAAATGATATTGTCATGAAGTATTAAAGGTTTATGTTTTGGGCATGAATGAAATGAAACTAGGAGTGATCATTTTTTTTGTGATGAATAACTGAATAATAAGGCAGAAGTTGAATGGATGAGGTGCTCCCACTAATGCTCTTAGCCTGGATTACCCTCACATGTCTTATCCTTCTATATACTACTATATACCATATTAATACTATATGAAATGAAATACCTAAATGAACAAGGTATTTATTATTGTGCTTGAGAATGCCTCGCTCTGAGGAATTACTTGCTGTAAAAGCAGCTATTTTCCCCGCAGGTTATGTCCTGTGAACTTCAAACTCTCGTGACAAGAGGTGTGTCACAGCTCAGAGTGGAAAATCAAAGCTACAAATGGAACACACATCCTCATTCTTGCTGTTTACATTGAGGTTTTTGAGTGTGTGGTATCATGTCAGATGTGCTAAGTGATACACAGTTGAGATCCAGTATGAGAAAGAGTAAGTCATGTGCGTGAGTGAGAGTTCGTGTGTGTGTGTGTGAGTGAGCATGTGTGTGTGTGTGTGTGTGTGAAGAACGTGTATCATTGCGGCGGCTCGTGAGTGACTCTTTCCAGCAGCCCCAGCAATTTCCAGTGACAAAAGCTCTCCCCCTCTTTTTGCCTATATCTCTTCATCTGTTTATCCTTTCATCTTGTTCGTCAGTGTGGCCATCCCACTCTCGAACCCTTCGGCCCCCTCTTTCTCCTCGCATAACCCAACGCTACCCACCACTTTTCACTTGTTTACTTCCTCCTTCACTGCCTCGGTCGGCTTTTTCGCGCTGGCCTACTTGCAACCTCGTACTTCTGTGACGCTTCCTCTGTCCTGGGCGCCGTCTTTCAGAAGAGGCTTTATGTAAAGTGTCGCAGAATGCCGAGCGCACTTATCACTTTATAAATTTTTAGATCGTGTCTACAGAAGTGTGCACTTCGACACAGGAAGTGGGCAGCCAGGGGGAGGAGGTGTGGGAGGGCACAGTGGAGAGAGGAGGTGAAGGAGAGAGGGAGGGAGGAGAATTAGAGGGAGGAGTGGGGAGCAATTTCCTCACCCCTTAGATTATCAGTTTGTTCCTCCTTATTGGCCGTGCGCTGACAGGGGCCGAGAGGGTGATAGAGCGGTGTGTGAATGTGTAAAAAGGAAGAGAGAAGGAGAAAACGAGAAAGAGAGAGAGAGAGAGCGGGTAGAAACAAGAGCACACATAAGTATCAGTATGACAAAGACGGCTCCTATAGCTGCGATGGATTACTCTCATTTGTGGTTGCCAGGTATGTGTCTTTACTTCCTGTGTGGTTTCCAGGTTGGACTTTTATTGGGTCAATTACATGCTGAATGTGGAAGGGACAGGACGAAGTATTTATTGACCAGCTCTAGGTTAAAGAAGCTTACCAAATAATTAGGACAAGAAGAAACAGCAAGCAAACGAGAGAGAGACAGAGAGAATGATCTAAATGTGGATTAAAATGTACATAAGTGTAATAATGTGGAATGTATATATATTTTTTATATATATTTTAAAAACTTTTTGTATCTTTGCGTATATTTGGGCCGTTGATATCAATCATAAATAGTTGAAAGATTTTGATAACCTGCTTACGACTCCTTTTAACGAGGATGATGATTAAGATGATGTCTCATGTCGTAACTCCTGATAGGAGTAGATTTTTAATAGATTTAAATCTATGATTAGAAAGACTGACTAACAGCATAGTTTCTGAACTTGCTCAATTATATTCATTCATGATGTTGACAAGTAATACAGGCTTGTACGCTGGGTATGAATGAGGATACGTGTAAACTGCACTGTTGGCAGGATCTTCATTATGTTCCTGTGGGGAAGCCCTTTAAGGATCTGTGTGGAGACCTACAGCAGGGTTTCCCTATCACAGGGGATTCCAAGTAGGACCTTTTTGAGGAAGCTTAGAATCCCAGATTAACCAAAGAACACTCAAAACCTGCTGTCTAGAATTGTGGTAATGGATAGAGATACAAATGGCTTACTATGCTGTTTTGTAAGGAGTGATGTAAAAGCTTTACAATTAATGAAACTATAAGCCAGACTGTTTGTTGTATAGGGGGGATAAAAAAAAAAAAATCCAACAGCATGCTAAAGTGTAACAGAAAGGATTCAGGGTGAGAGAACCAGTTAACACCATCACTTTGGTCTGTATGTGTGACTTGATTTCAATGACTAATACAGTAGACCACATCGTATAATGAAACGTATCAAGCGCTGCTGGAGTTCTGTGTGTACATGTTTGACGAACGACGACCTCCTTGGTGGTGGTTATATGCCCTTATAGTATTGGAACGTATGCATGTGAGGGAGTAGGTGTTAATTGTATTGGAAAACATCTACGTGCGTGTGACGGAGTAGGAGTCGAATGTGATTATGTGTGTAAAGGACGTGGTGTTTTCTCTGTCCTTGGCTCTGTACTTCCTTCTCAGCTTCAGCACTGAGTCCGAGATGGACAATTGCTCAAACGCATGCTATGTAATACGCGATGTTTTGCTTAATCATTTTTTTTTTTTCAGAATGATTAAGCAAACGTGACATTATAAACCTGCTGAAAGAAAGGTGTGGAAATGTCAATGGATAGGTTAAAGATAAGGTTAAACTTTGCCAGTGATATCATGACACTGGTATGCTCATGAATAAAAGGAAATAATAGAAAGGATATTAAGTATAATTCAATATTCTGATTAAAAATCATCAATCAAACATTTTTTCTGACGTATGGTAAATCTCTCTCTCGCTGGTCAAACACAGGTAGTATATGATGAAGTGATAATCTAAGAAACACATATGGCTTTAAATAAACTCAACTTTGTATCAGCTGTGAAGGCTTTTTATATTTGTACAGTGAACCAAATGTCCCCATAATCATAATCATACGTGACATTGTCAGGCATCTGATTCGTGTTTGGGACATTTGCCTCTGTATATTTGCAATAAAAAGAGTTACAAGGCCTATTTTACGTTACACAGGTAAGGGTAAGTACAGTCATAGTGTTATTTAGCTAACGTAACATATCAGGCGATAGAAACACCCTTACAAACGTCCATATGTACAACGTAGAGGAGGAACGCACTACTGGAAGAATATAAGAGTGTTGGTATTAGTGTGTTTAGTGGTGTGCAGTAGATTAATAATAGCCTTTTTAACAGTAAGGGTTTGGTTTAGCACATTGCGCTCCCCCCCAGCCTGAGGGGAAATAGAGAGGGAAGTGAGAGACAAACTCTAGACCTCTTATACACATACCCCATCATGTATGTACTCCACAATCACTTCATATGAAACTAGACCATTCTAGACAAACACATGATGTGACTGAATTCCAACAAATTGTTAATTTTGTAAATTAGTGATTAATTATGCCAAGTATACTGTATACTAGTATATTCAGTGCACTAAATACATCCTATTGCTTGTGAAGAATGGCTGCTGCACACATTAATATGAGGCATATTTGGAAAATTAGAGCTGTCAGTGAGTCTGCACATGCATTAATATATAAATACAAAAATTATTAGTGTGTGATGTAATCTCAAAATATTGGCTGAATTTCACTCCAAACCCCAAAATAGAGTCAGGACTTCTGCCTTTACTCCGAGTGTGGCTTGAGGAGTCAGGGGACAGCAGCGGGGATTTCCTCCAGCCGTACTTCTTCCCCTTCCAAAATGGTACTTTAATGGAAAAGTGCATTATGTGCAAAAATTCAGAGATGAATGATTATAGTGAATGATATACTGTATCAAGAATAAATGTCTATTAATGTTAAGTTTTGTCACCTTCATGAGTGGATTTTTTGGCTTTTGATGATTTAGGAGTATGCTTGTGTACAGTAATGATGAATCTGATTAATCATAAAATAAAATAAAAAATAGAAAAAATGGAGTTGATTTTAGCAACAGAGCTCAAAGACGAACAATATTTCTGCATCGCTTTGATAACAGACACAAGAGTAATCCGCTTCAGTACACCATGACTTTTTCCATAACGTTTCAGTCTTATGGCTAATTCAATGTTTATCACAGTCACATATACACTCTTCTAATGTAGCGGGTTCTCACTGTTTACAAAGATTAAATTACATTAAATGACATTTAAAATTAAAATTAAAATATAAATATTCACAGACCCCCTCAGGACAGACCTTTTTTACATACTGACTATTTTATAAATTATGCATTTTATTTTAATGTGTACACTAGTTGAGTTTCTTTTATTTGTTATTATTAACTTTCCTTCTATAGACCCATTTTCATTAGATTCCAGATTACAGTATTTGTAGTAGTTTGTAGGGACAAGGGAGACGATTATATTGTAGATAGTGGTCTAAAGGGCTCAAATCTCTAGTGGTCTCTAGTGGTCTAAAGGGCAAAAACCTGGTTTATAGGTGTTTAATAGTAAGCCAGTGGTGATTGCACTTCCTTATTATATTTTATTCCTTATTATATTTTGATATTTTTATACTTTTATTACTATATAACTGTATTTAATAATTTGTATTACTGTAAAGAAATACTCTTTCTCAATTTTATTTTTAAGAAGGAAAAAAAAACCTTAATTTTTCCTCATTGCATTTAATTTAAGTCCTCATTATGTATCGGGATGGTCTGTCAATCCCCGATCTAAGAAATATATTGTACAGTATATTTCTTAACTGAATAGGCAGAGTTTCGGATTCAGACAAATTCAATCAAACTAAATTTCAGTCAAGGATTGTGACAGTTCTGATCAGTGGCCATGACTTTCCCATACTACACCATTTATTTAGCACTATAGCTATCAGTCTGCATATAAATATGGACGCACAATGTGGCTAAGCTACCAGATTGATCCTGGCCATACCGCTGTTCAGTATACCCGAGTAAATAAATGCATCCATACAATTAGGGTGTTTAATTTGCCTCCCTAGGAAGCATAAACTGCATCATTTTTTAAAATGCTAACATTAACTAACTGTATTTGTCAATAGACTAGCAAAAATTTCATTAGCTAACAAAAACAGCTAGGTAGCGTGTCAAATGTTGTACAGAAAAAAGAAACCTACATGGCTTAGCTACTTTAAAACAAAAGTAATTATCTAATAGTTTTAGATTATTAATAAAGCACTTTTTAACACGAAAATCCAGCATTAACTTAATTTGTCCAGTTAAAGACATTGATTTACCAAAGTTTAATACTTAAGTACATTTCAGATCAGCAACTGTTTTTTTGCCATTTTTGCCTGGATACTTTAACTTTTTAATGATGTATTATTTGTTCCACATTGTCTTCACTGTGTCGTAAAGTCTAATAACGTTGTCCACCCGGTAGAGGAGCAAGTTTGAAAGAAAAAAAAGGGTCGATTGAGAATCAGGAGTGAAATGTGTGGAAAGATAGTGAAAGACAGCTAGCGGGGTAGGGAAGCGTTTAATATGCAGGTGGCTGATATAATTAGTCAGTCGTTGGGGTTATTTGCATGTATTTCACAAAAGGGAAGTGAGTGTGTCTGTATGAGAAACTACGTTTAAGTTGTGCGTGTGAGAGTGTGTGTCTTATGGGGGTGTGTTTATTTTAAACGACGACCACTTTTTATTTCTCAGACTTCATCAAATTATATATATGTGCACTTCTTTAAATTTGACTTCCTCTTGTGAATAGACATAACATTGCTTTAATGCAGAATTGCAGAATTTAATGCAATTTTAATGCAGAGTTTGTACTGTTAGAATTGTTTATCCTATGGTATTGATGTATTTATTGATTTGAACCAGGGTATGTTGTGTTATGTAAAAGATATTTTCGTTTTTTTTGCTTTTTTTCACCTTATTCCTCCCAACTGCTGCTTACAATGTGTTCATTAATTCAGTTACATTTGTAAATACCTCACTTAATACATCATACTCTTACACAATTTTTAAAATCTTACTTTGTGTATTATTGCCCTTCCAAGTATTTTTTTAATGTACAAAAAAATGGCCATGATGCAACTAAATATGTACATTTCCTTATCGTCTAAATGCAGCAGCACCCCAAGTAATTGTAAAACCCAATATCTAGAAAATGACATTTTATTACAAATTAATTCCGTTGTTTTTGTTCTTTAAAAAGATGACAACACTGTATAAAAAATCATGTACTATAGATTGACAATTATTAAATAATAATAGGAAAAACCTTAAATCAATTATTTGCTAAAAGAGTATATGTTTGCTGTATAGTGTCACATCTCTATTTATTTATTTATTTATTTATTTATTAGATTTTATTTTATTGGTGTCTCAGTAAACAGAATGCCCTGGAAGAGAATCTGCTTTTCTTTCAGTGTGAGCATTACCTCGAGTTGGCCTCTTGAGTTGATGTGTTTCATGAACGTGTGTGAAATACAGTTGTGTTTTCCCATTTCTCCCCATACATTGCCTCTCTTCACTGTTATGAGAATTGTGTGTAATTTTGAGTCAGCAGTATGAGATGAGCTCTGGTTTCTCAAGTGTCGTAACTTGGAAACTGGGGATCCATTTTCTTTCTTTGGTTTGCCTTGAGACACTTAAATGTTTTTCCCCCTGTCTTTTAAATTACATCCTTTTGCAGTGATGGTGGATAAAAGTTTTTTCTTTGCTTTTAAGCTCTCTTTTTGATTTCTAACCCTATCTCTGACCAGTGATTTATTTGTTTTGTTTTTTAGAGTTACAGAAAACACTCTCTTTTCTGTCAATTCAACTTATTTCATTAAAACATCTAAATTACACTCTTTGTCTTTTTTTCTGTAGATATCAGAATGTCAAAGCCAATAGAGGTTGAAAATCCAGCGGCTGACTCTCCGATGGAGAACACGGCAGGTATGTTAATTCATGTATCAGCCACAACATTAACACCACCACCAGGTGAATGGAATAACATTTATTATCAAGTATATACCAGTAAACTGGGGGGATTATGTGCACCCAAGGCTCATCAATGCAATGGGGACAAAAGGCTATCCTGTTCGGTCTGGTCTGACAGAAAAGCTAATTTACAGGAATTACTGAAAAAAGTTAATGCTGGCCATGATAGATACACACCAGAACACTCAGCAGATCACAGCCTGCCGTGTGTAGGACAGAGAGCAGGCAAAGAGCAGGCATACGTCGGACAAACAAGTCTGATCCATGGAGTCCCCACCCTGCAACCCACAGCACCCAAAGCATCTGCCACTAACGCCCCGGTGACAGTCACCACAGCACACCACCAGAGCTTGCGGAGTCACGCCCCGAGGGGCCAGAGCTGCCCCTGCGGCACACGATACTGAGCTTAATGTCTTACGATGTAATGTTGAGGCTGATTGGTGTATGTGTGAGTGACAAAGCCAGTCATGAGTTATAGTAGCTAAGATGTTTGTTTTAATATATCATGTCTTTTTCTCTCCACCTGTGTTTTCGTTGTTAGATTCAGAGAGGAATGGTTCAGACTCCAATAATCAGGTAGACCTTCATTTTTAAAGTAATAGTTTTTTTTAAGTAATGGTTTTACTTATTATTTTGATGATTGTATTTCTTCCAATTTGTTTCCTTCCAATAGATTCCACCAATGAAAATCAGCCCCTTCTCACTCTCTCCAACACTATGTGCCAGCAACAAGGTAAATGACTCACTAGAAATATGTGTGTTTTTTTTATTCTGCACTTTGGCAGATTTGCATGTTGAATCACATTTATGTAGAATCATGCGGTATGCAAGTGTGTGTATGATATTTGTGAAAAAAAAATGAAATCTGATAAAAACTTAGAGACCAAAAAAATTTACCATTAAAAAAGGCATTATTAAACAGGGAATGAGTAAGGAAGAAGTGCAGAAGACAAAAGACTAGAGACACCCCTTGTTTCTTTATATGAAATAAAAAATAATTTAATTTAATTTAATTTAATTTAATTTAATTTAATTTAATTTAAGAAATTAGATTTTTTTTACTGTGACAGGCTGCACAGTGCCTAAAGATACAATTTTTAAAAGTTGGTTGTTTATGTAAGAACCTCAGCAGCAACCTCATTTCCCCTCTCATCTGTTCCAACCACTCATCATTCAGCATCAGCAGTATACTAATCACCAGCCTGATCATCTGTCACCATCTGCACCTGTTTCTCACTGGTTCATGACTTATGTTAGATGATTTTTATGCTTGAATGATTCATAGGTCACTTTGTGGCTTAACAAGCAAACAAAAAAAACAACAACATCTGAAACTGCTCAGGTCCAGGGACTAGGTTGAATATTATAGGCAAAAACTTAAAATCTAAAGTAGTCCTTCAGGAAACCTGGAGAACTATTTCTCAAGACTATATTTAAAAAAAAAAAAAAGAACTACGAAACAACTAATTGGCACATCTCATAAGTTGATTTACGGTAGGTGCATTTTCTATCTATTTATATAGTCTGTTTTCTGATGGAAAGTATTTCATTGGTGTATGGAATATTCTCTTATACTATAAGCTTGTGGACAAAAATGTTGCTTAAAAATAACCCCAATGCAAACGTAAGATTGTATTGTTGGTAGATGTGGTTTTGGCAGATATTTTCTAGCTGTATTAATGAGTATTGTTTATCCAGTGAACGGTATTGTAACTGTAGAAGTGATTTTAGTCAGAATTAACAGACTATTAATTTTTAGCAGGTAAAATCTGATCAGCTATTTTCAGATCCTGTATGAATCATATATACTGGAAGCTATGTGCAGTGTACATTCTCATAATCCTACATGATTCGATTTTTTTTTTCTATTTTAGTAGTAGAATCTTCTGACTTCTTGTTTGCGCTTTTGTGAGTTTCACTCCAGAACAGCGTTTCTATCAAGTAACTCCTTGTCTCAGTGAGAGCAATACATTCTGATCTTAATTTGTTTTATACTGATAAGCCTCCATGTGTAATGACACATCAGCTGTAATAGCCAACCCTGAGTTTTGCTTTAAATTCAGTGTTTTTTATTTTTTTAAATTACAATTCAGGTGATATTTCCTGTAAATGCTGTGATGTTAAGTGTACACGCACAAAACTGGGTTGTAAGAAATATGCTTACGGTTCTCAGAAATAATTTTGGCTGAAAATGTAAGGATCAAACATAATTAGTAACATTAGTGAACGATATTCCTCTTTGACTTCTCTCAAAAATCTGAAAACCTGCACATTCACCCACTACAGTATTTCTAATTATAAGGATTCATGTGCTTATGGCTGATGTTCATGTCCTAACAAACTGTATGTAATTTAGAATGGCTAAACCACTCTGAAATAGCAAAGTGCTAGGTGTGTTTCTACAAATCTTGCAACAAAACTGTCCTTATATACGACGCTTTCAAGCCGAGGAGAACTGAAAGCGAGACCTTGATATAGCTGTATATAGCCCTGATATATTGTTTGGCCTTGCAAGTTTCCACTGACAACATGGCCGCATTGCAGTGTGCTTTCTGAAGCGTGCATGACCGTTAAAACGCGCTGATGCTTGCTCTGCGTTAGGTCCAGATTCGGAAGAATGAGAGAATGTGCTTGCGATGGTGTTCATGTGCAGAAACAGCTTCCCTTTCTTTCTCAGGCCAAGGTGGAGGAGTGTGGAGAGATGTCTCCAGCTTCGGTCCAGGCCACGCCCACTCAAACACCCCTCCCACACACACAGCTGATGCTGACAGGAAGCCAGCTGGCAGGAGTAAGAGAGAGAGACACACACACCCACACACACATGCACACACACACACACACACACACACATATATATATGCTTCGCTTTATGGTTGCAATGTCTATTCAGTCGATTTCACGCTAAGCTTTCTAGCACCATCATGCTTCCTCGCCCAGAATTGTATGTGTGCAAAAGGACCTAATTATAATACGTATATAATATTGATTGCTTATATTCATAAAACAGTGTATATCAGTATTCTTTACTGATAAAGGTAAGGATACAATATTTATCTTCAGTGACTTCAGTGACTAATGCATACATTAGCATTAGCATTGCGTGACCAAGTTATGAATGAGATCCTTTCTCCATAAAAACACTTTTAGTGGTGGACCCAGACGCTACTGTATACTGTATTGGATCTGTTTCTGCCTTTTATCTCTTGCGCTTCTTGCACTTCCAGTTCTTTTTCCTTACCCGAGCATTTCTCCTTTTCTCTTCCCCTACTCTCTCTTTTCCTCCGCTCCCGACTTCCTTTTTACCCTTTCCTGTCTCGCTCTAGCTGACCGCTCTCTTGCCCGCTCAGCAGCAGTTGCTCCTCCAGCAAGCGCAGCTCCTGGCCGCAGCCGTGCAGCAGTCGCAGGCGGCTCACGCAGCCAATCAGCAACAAACGCAACAGCAGCAGCAGCAACAGCAAGCCAATCAACAGGCGGCTCTGACTCACCTGCAGGTCCAATCAAAGAGTGCTCAGGAGCAAAGCGCTGCTCCTGTCCTGCCCCCTCCTCACCAGCTTACCCTTTCTCAACCAATCCAGCTCACTGCCCAGGTACACACAGTCACCGGCTTTCTCCGACTCAGTCACCAGAAACGCATGCCTTCTGATTCGTCCTCTTTCTTCTATCTAACATGGAAGCAAGCTCAGTAACAATGTTATCTCTAGAATGAAGTGAATATTACACAGACTCATGGTCTTGAGAAGAGCTTTATCACCACTCCAACCCTAGACTCTCTTCAACCCTAGACTGTCCAGCTGTTAACTTAGACTGATTTTGCAGCCGCAAGTGTGGCCCAAGCGCTACAGTACGTTAACCTTCACTAACATACAGTATGGTTATGCTCACCTTCGGCGTTTCTCTTTTTCAGGACATCCAGCAATTGTTGCAGCTGCAGCAATTGGTTCTTGTCCCAGGGCATCCTTTGCCCTCACCTGCACAGTTCCTTTTGCCACAGGCACAGCAAGGGCAGCAAGGTTGGATCCTCACTCTCTGAACTCACCAGTTTGAATACACTAGTTTCCCTAAGCATATCTAAAACAGACATATTTAAACCCTTTCTCAAAGACTAGTGAATAGGATTTTCAATTTTTTTGTTCTCTCTCTGTCTCTCTCAAGGGCTGCTACAGACACCAAATTTGATTCCACTACCTCAGCAAAACCAGGGGGGTCTCCTCAGTGTGCCTCCTGCACTCGGTCTACAAGCACATGTAAAGCTGGATTTTAAATCCTGTACACAGACATCAAGCACAAAATTGATGCATGTTCATAAGATCATTGTATATGTTTTTATTTTTTTTCTGGCAGAGAGACAAAGTTATGGAGAGCAGTGTCAGTACGGTGACCCCTGTGACCTCTCATGCCGAGGAACCAAGCGACCTGGAAGAGCTCGAACAGTTTGCCCGTACCTTTAAACAGAGGAGAATTAAACTTGGGTTCACACAGGTAAAAAAAAAAAAAAAACTAAAACACACACTTTACTGCATGCATATTGGGCAAGATGTAATAATTGATTTTCTAATTTCTTTATGTATCTATGTATAGCAACTTTTCAGAGTTGTGACATTACATGAAATGCTGGCAAAAATTAAATAGGGGGATAGAAGGATAATGTACTACAGCTATCTGGACACTAGATGGCAGTAAGAACTGGTCAGCAAGGCTTTTTTTATTTTTCAATCAGATTATACTCTGTATTCCAGAATGTTGAGAAATAGTTCACCTACAGTACTTTGCGTAGTGTATACACATTACATGAGGCAGTATGAGCTTTTTTTTCAGGAATAGTATATAACAAATTAAATTATTAAATATGAAGATATCTATTTTCTAAACCCTATAGTATTGATATGTGGTAATCATGATAATGAGCACTGCAGTCGTTGATCTTGTGAAATTTCCTAGCCGAGGTCTTTAGGTGGAATGAATTTTCAAATCTGCATTTGGACGCAACCTAAAATTATGTAGAGCTATGTAGACACTTAGCACTGTCGCCTTGCAACTTCAGGGCACGGGTTCGATTCCCAGCCAGGTTCGATTCCCGTCTCTGTGTGCATGGAGTTTGCATGTTCTCCCCCCGTGCATGGTGGGTTTCCTCCGGGTACTCCGGTTTCCTCCCACAGTCCAAAGATATGCAGGTTAGGCTAATTGGCATTCCCAAATTGCCCGTAGTGTGTGATTGAGTGTGTGAGTGTGTGTATGCGGGTGTGCCCTGCGATGGATTGGCACCCTGTCCAGGGTGTACCTTGCCTCGTGCCCTAGCCTCCTGAGATAGGCTCCAGGTCCCCGCGACCCTGAATACAAGATAAAGCGGTATAGAAGATGAGTGAGTGAGTGAGTGAGAGTATGTAGACATTTCAAATAAGACCTGCTTTTACACTCTTACTTGTGTACTGTAATAGCTACATGTATACTCTCTACCTTTCTCTTAGGGTGATGTGGGACTGGCCATGGGCAAGCTGTATGGAAATGACTTCAGTCAGACCACCATCTCCCGCTTTGAGGCCCTCAATCTCAGCTTTAAGAACATGTGCAAACTCAAACCTCTGCTGGAGAAATGGCTCAATGATGCCGGTAATAGCATACACTGTCATACACCAAACACACTCTAAGGAACGGAACAAAAGTTGATTTCATTTTAAAGTCTCTTGGGATAGGCTCCAGGCCCCCCGCGATCCAGTATACACAATAAAGCGGTAGAGACGATGACAGGTTATTGAGTTTAAGAGGTTGTGTATTAATGGATTTGTCCTAATTACTTTATTGTTGCAGATGCTTATCAATGATGATATTTGTATCTGACAGAGAATAAAGTCGTATATTGGTTAAAAATAGTCGTTGATCATCTGGTTTCTAATTTGTGCAGAGACCATGTCGATGGACAGTACCTTACCAAGTCCCAGCTCTCTGTCCTCACCATCTTTGGGCTTTGAGGGCCTGCCTGCCCGCCGCCGCAAGAAACGCACCAGCATCGAGACCAATGTGCGCGTGGCTTTGGAGCGCAGCTTCAGCACGGTGAGACAATGAACGTTTAATGAACAAGCGACATTTAAACAACATGTACTTGTGCTTTAATGCACTTCAGTCATGCAAGACCTCAGCTAATATTATGTACAAAAAAGGTTTACTTGATCGTGTTTCATGGTAAAAACAGGAGAACAGCAGGATCTCACAATCTGGTGTTAACAGAAAAGTTGGAATTTATTACAGATGCAAGAAGTAGCTAATAATATGCATGGTACAATAACTCTATCATGTTGCTGCCAATGAGTGTAAAAGCTTGTTCTCAAAAAGGGGGCAAGAGGTCAAAGCAAAAACAAACAAACAGAAAAACAGACAAGCAAATGCATATACATTTTTTTATTATAATTAAAAAAATATACAGTTAATATATTTATATGTATATATCTATTAAAAATGTTACATTTATATTGGAGTTTTACTGAAAAACCCATTTGGTGAATAAAATTATGAACCAGAGGATTTGCATTTCACTATGCATATTCTTCCAAATCTTTTACGACATCTAACAATTATCTGCAGTGATCAAAAAAAAAACTTTTTTTTGATGGGCTTGACCAAAAAAAACAAACAGTAAATAAAAGTAATTATAACTTTATGGGCATGATTAGAAAATCACTTTTAGTCATAGAGATTTACTAACATCATTATTAATTCCAGTATAGCGTAAGACTGTGATTTACAGCCCTGTCTCTAAAGTGTATGTGTTAAGGGAATGTGTAATAATGTTCTAATTAAACAGCAATTCTCTATCACACTCTTTGTATTCAGAACCAGAAGCCTACCTCAGAGGAGATTCTACTCATCGCTGAGCAGCTCAACATGGAGAAGGAGGTGATCCGCGTCTGGTTCTGCAACCGTCGACAGAAAGAGAAACGTATTAACCCCTCCAGCGCCACCCCTCCCCTGCCCAGCCAACCCCAGCCTGCCACACACAAACCCCCCTGCTACAGCCCGCATATGGTACGACCCGGCCTGATCCTCACATCCACACGCTCACCCCTAATGTCCCTGTGATTGTCCTGCATGCGCACCTTCTCTCAGAAGGTTTTCCCATGAAATCCTGAACATGGTCTAATCCATTTGTCATTGCTTGCTTTTACCAGATCTTAGCCTGGCACAATCATAACCTAACAATAAACAATCACGTTTTGCAAATAATATCGCTCCATTAGGCGGTTAGTGTTAATATGAACAATTTGATAGCAAAATGAGATAAATCCATTGTAGCAGTTTTGAGAAATGAACCAAGAAGTAAACTAATAAAGAATATCCATATATATATAATATATAATCATGAGTCATGAGGATTTTAAAAAGCTGAAATGTCGAAGGATTTTTTAAAAATCATATGGAATATAAAAGTAGGAAATTTATGTAATTTTGCAAAACTCTAGAACTCCACCTCCCACAGTTTTGTCACAATTGATAAATCAGACAGATTTTGTGTTTGTGGTCATTTAAGTAAAATTTAGTAGCAATAATATGTTGTTGGAATTGTGATCTAAACTATTTCAAACCCATAATTTGATTGCAATATTATATAAGTCAAACTGAAAAAGAATTTGGAAGTAAATTCGATCGAGGAAAAAAACCTTTTTAATTACAAAGATACATACATATAAGTGACATGACAACAGCTCCCTATCATAGTATGAATATGCACCGTATGACATCGATTCGTGCATCAACCCTCAGTCATCTCCTGAGTTATAGCGGACAGACCCGGACAAAGCGAACGTCACCGCGTGCATTTCACGTCTCTTGTACACAAATCGTTCACGTATATCTTAAGTTTTTGTAACATTATTTGCAACCACAGTTCCTGTGCTACAGTATCAGACATAGTTTGTTAAGAATATAACATGGTACTCAAATAGCATATTGATCTGTTTCACAGAACGTATCGCAGATGTTAAGTGAGCCATACCTGTCAACCTGTCATTTATTACTGCTGGCATGACTGCAACGGCAGCACCATAGTGTAAAAGGCCTTTTCTCGGCTTATAGATTCTTCAAAAACCTTTTGTACACATTCAGACAACGCATGGCAGCTGCTGAGTTGCACAGGAAATATCTCCGCTTCATTGATCATGTGACAGAAAAAGAGGAAGGGATTGGCTCGTCACGACGCATCTGCTTTTGTTAACATACCAAGCAGCGACGCAGCTACAAAAACAGGGCAACATTGAAAGAGTACCTGATCAAGCCTGACATGACTCTGGTTGTCTAACTTACAACTGGCCAGTAGCTCTACCAGTACAGTACAAATATCTAACGAAGTGGTATAGACCATGTACCTAATGAGTAAAGTCTAGACCAGTGAATTTCCAAAAACTTAAAAACCCAGATGGCACACTGCTGACACAGTCCCTGTCTCATCTTTCCCCCACAATTTCTCTCTCTCTCTTTCTCTTGCTCTCTCTCTCTCTCTCTACTGTTTCTCCTCAGATGCAAGGTCAGGGACCGTCCCAGCCTGTTACCAGTCTCAGCACAGCAGGTAAGAGACACAACCAGGCTATTCATTCTGTTAAATACAATTTAAATAATTACCAAAGTGTGTTAAAACCTTCCTCGTCTTCTTCGCCCCGCCAGCAACCACCATGTCCTCAGTTTGTCCTTTGACCCCCACTGGTCCCTCCTCGAGCTCCACTCCTTCACCAGTGACTCCATCTCCTCGCAGTGACGCAAGCCCTGTACCTGCCACTCACGCATTAAATCTGAACACAGGGTGAGACATACAGACACACACACAAGTTGTAGGTGTTTTAAAACAACAGATATAAAATGTTATATGAAGATATCACTATATATACAGCAGAGGGATATCACAATATCAATAAGAAGAAGAGTTTATTTGCCACATAGACAGTACATTACCGTATAGTGAAACAATTTTCTTTGCATATCCCAGCAAAGGAAGGAAGCTGGGGTCAGAGTGCAGGGTCAGTCATGATATGGTGTCCCTGGAGCAGGCCTTTGCTCAAGGGGCAACAGTGGAGCTGGGGCTTGAACCACCAACCTTCTGATCAGTAACCCAGAGCCTCAACCCTCTGAGCTACCACTGCCACCATTATATAGTTTAAATCAGGGTTATTATTGCCCTTACCTATTTTCATCCCAATTTAATCAGCTGCCTGTTCATAGCCACTAGGTAGTTCTCCCCATCAAACAACAACTACCAAACAGGAAGGATGAAGGCTATTACATGTTTCCAACAAGACATGTAAAGCCATACATCTTTTTATGCTCATGCTGCATCACATGGCAGCGTACCACCCTTAGAAGAAAGTGCAATCCGCCCTCTTCCACATGCATCAGCTTATAGACACCATTCACGTTATAGAGAAACGTCTTGACATTTTTGTTTATGGTTACTGCAAGATGCAATTTATTATTTTTTACTCTAACACACACACACACATGCTCAGTATATATCCTGTATGCAAACCACTAAATATGTTTATTTCATAAATTCTCACTCATACTCATACCGTAAGCACGCAAGCTGTTATGTTTTGCTGACGTCGGAATGACTGTTAATGCCTGTGTGTATGTATGTGTTGTGTGTGTATACTGTGTATACTGTATACATATATATATATATATATATATGGCTTTCCTGTCCACAGTTCATGGCGTAACAAGAACGGTGACGTGTCTAACTACATCACCGATTTTGCTGCAAATCTGAGGTGAATACAATACCGTGCACACGCACACGCACATACACACGTACAGAGACACCAAGACGCATACACAGACACACACTTATGCATTCAAGATGAAAACAGAAGAGTCTCACAGACAAGCACGAAACGGCTTTATAGCCCCAATGTATCATCTTTCTATCACTAAAAATGGCATACGGTCTGATATCTACGATCATTTCCGTCTTGCTGTTTAATATTAGAAGCAATTTAGATTGTGACTGATTTTGATGTTAGTTTCTCTCTTCGAATAACATGCCTTGTTTTTCAGTGTGCGACATCTCTTATGCCTTTTGATGTTTCACTGTATTTCTCCTTTCCTCTTCTTCTCCCCCCCCCCCCTGCTGTTTGTCTTTGTGTGCGTATGTGTGCACGCTTGCCTATTTGTGTGCGCAACTCAGGAATACGGTGATTGGAGTTAGCACTGGAATGAACCAAGCTCTGCGTGGCAGCAACCCAATCGCCACAATTCAAGGTTTGTTCGAAAGTAGGTAGTCCATGAAGAGTAGAATGAGACATGGGACAAAAAAAACTGATAAACAACTGAAATAAAATGACGAGTGTGTTTGCTCATCATCTCACGTCAGTGTGTGGTGCTGTGGCGTGCTTTGCTTTATGTGTGATGTGTGTGCACTGTCATGGTGTTTCATCTTTCTTCTTTTAAATCTCATTCTTTTTGGTTGTAATGTGATTTTGTGAGTAATATCGCTATTGTTTTTATATACACTACTAGTCAAAAGTTTGGAAACACCTTCTAATTCCATTGTCTTAAGTAAAAAAAAATATTTTATTTATTTTCGGCTCTAATCGGAGGTGCTGTTTGTTAATTAGTGATTTCTGAGGCTGGTAACTCTAAATGAACTTCTCCTCTGCAGCAGTGGTATGATTTGGTCTTGCTTTCCTGGGAAGGTCTTCATGAGAGCCAGTTTCATCCTGGTGCTTGATGGGTTTTGCAAATGCACTTGACAATACTGTTCTTGCAAGAACTATTCCAGAACAACTGACTCGTTTTGAATATATGTCAAATAAATCCAAACTTGTGTCCAAACATTTGACTGGTGTGTCCAAACTTTTGACTGGTACTGTAAATGACTCTACTCTCTCATCCTTTTCTCAGCTCTGGCGGCCAGTGGTGGTCAAACCACCATTTCCAGTCTTGAAGGTGGCAGCAAGGTGCTGATCGGTGGTTCTGGAGGACAACGGTCAGGACTCCCTTCTTCCCTCTTCCTCAACCACCCTTCACTGTTGCCCTTGGCAGCGGGCACAGCTCTGGGATTGGGCAACTCGATCGTTTCCAAATCCGGCAGGCCTCTATTCCCGGACGCCATGAGTCCCTCCCCTTGCTCGAGCCCTGATTCTTCCTGCTCTTCCAGCGACCTGCTACACAGCCCGCATGATCTGGGGAGCGGTCAAGATTGAGCGACACTTCCAGGAAAAAACCAATCACAGGACCAGGAGGAGGAACCGAAACCTCCCATCACAACCAAAGCATCTCCTTCTCTCTTTCTTCCTTCGTCTTTGGCCGTTCACGCTTTCTCTCTTGCTCTCTCTCGCTCTCCTGATGCCAAAAATACACAAAGTGGAAGAGGGGAGAGATGAAGAGACAGAGGTGAAGACGAGACGAGGCGAAGAGGAGAGATTTACATGTAAACCAAAAAAATTCACCTGGAGGTCTAGTGGTTTGTGGTCGATTGAGCGCAGCCACTTCTCCACTGTTGTTTTTTTTCTCTCTCTATCTCTCTCTTTTTCTGTTTCTACGGAGAGTGTAAAGACATAAAAGAAAAGACAATAGATACCGGTTTAAGAACTGCAGGAACCAGAGGAAAGAGCTGATTATTAATGATCCTTGAGCCAAATATAGCAAAACTAAAAACTTTTATTTGTTGCAGAACGGCAGTCGGATTTCAGCTCTGACCAGTCTGGAGAACTTTAAACCAAAAAAAAAAAAAAAAAAATATGATAGAGGTGAACTTTAATAGACTCACAGTGACAAAAAAGAGACAACCATACCAAAAACCCATATACCAAAAAATAACCAAAACCAAAAATACGGAAGGAAAAGCTTTATCCCGTGGACCTGTAAATAGTCCAGCGTCCAGCACCAGACCCACACCAACGATCCAGCAACCTCCCGCTCCATCACTTCATCCGACATTCTGTCATTTTGTCTGTCTACATGTCAGTATTTTTTCCCTAAGTCGTCATTGTTTTTTTAAATAGTGAAGAGGTGAATTTCTAAGTATTAGCTGTGTATTGCTGTGCAACAGTGACTCAGAAGTGTCAATGTTTTTTGACTAGAAGTCTAGATGTACAAATCTCTCCCGCTTTCTACCTCTTTATCAGGTTTTCTTCTCTCTAGCTTTAGTTCCCATTCCAGAAGAAAAACATCCATACTTGAGTAGGTTTGTGTTTTGTTCTTTAACCCTCATCACTGTCATGTCATAATTCTCAGCTTCATGTCTATCAGCACCAATCAGGTGTGTTTGCGAATGTCATGAAAAATCATATGTATTTAATACAAGGTCAGCTGGTGTTCCTGCATGTTTGACGTCTGTGTCTCACGTTCATGTTCATTCTGTCTTATTTCCATTAAAAAAAAAAAAAAACAACAACCACACTTTGAATCCATTATCCACATTTTTCACCTCCTTCATACTTGCTCCTTGTTGGATACCAAAGTGACTCATCACGGGTCTCTCACTGCGATGCAGACGGAGAGCGGAAACCCCCTTCCCTCAGACGTGCTCCCACCTCTCACACACACAAACACACACACACACACACACACACATATACACACATCACTGAGTGGACATCGCTGGGGGAACTTTTGAGGAACGGGCGTTTCCATTATCCCTGGCACTTCATGTATGAAGTGAATAAAAATAAAAAAAAACTTTGCAGCCAACCATAATTCCAGAGATTCACAGAAGCAAACCAAAAAAAAAAAGTTTCCAAGCCAAATATGGAAGGAGCTGAGGAAGAGGAGACAAGAAAAAATGAGATCTTTCTTTATCCCTCCATCCATCTATGAAAGATTTGTGAAAGTCAGGGATGGTGTCAGGGGTAGATGATTACAGCATAGATGGTTGGATGGATGGACGGATGGATGGATTCATGGATAAGTACAGAAGGTTCCACACTCTTCTTACTCCTGTCACTCGAACCCTTCCTGGTCCTTGGGACGGGAGCTTTGATGACCTCACTGAAGTTAAAGAGATGTGGCTGGTTTCTTTTGGGTTTGGGAAGGATGTTCTTTTTCTTCCTTTTGGCTCTTTTATTTCTTTCCGTCTGTCTGGTTTGTGGGAAATTTTTCTCTTCTATGTGTGTAGCTGCTGTTCCTTTGGTTTATTGCGTGCTATGATTCTTTTGGGGAGGGAAAAAACACGTATTTAATTATTATAGAATTGTTCTTTTTTTTATGTCCCCTCCTTGTTCCTAGTCGTGCTAGAGACTGCATCAGGTGGTTGGAGAAATACTGTGAACATTCATCTAAACAGATCAACTAGGATGAAGGTGAACACAAAATACACACAAGACACCCAAGAACATAATAAGCCAAAGCTTTAACTCTTAAACCGAAGATCGAATACGCGTGTATACACCAAAAATTCGGCACCACGCAGTGCTGTAAGACGAACGCAGGCGTGGAGGTGATGGGAGCTTCTGAAAAGGGGACCGATTGAACCTGTTCTCCACATGACCGTTTAGATGGAATGGCTCACTTAGTGCTTCTATAGATTTTGTAGTAAATGATCTATGTTACAATGCTTACTTATTGCTGATGTATAGAAAAAGGTACAATTTAAAAAAACAACAAAAAAAAGAAAAAAAAAGTTGCAAACTTGATTTTAGACCAAAATGTTTGTTTATCTTCTGCATTTTCTTTTTTCCACCTCACACCTCTTTTTTTGTGATTGTTCTAATTATGCTTATCTATGAACTTTAATTTATTTAATTTATTTATTTATCCCAAATGCATTTTTATTGCTATGTTCGAGGCATCAGATTGTGTCAAAAAAAAATGTAATTCTACTTCGCCAAGGCAACCTTTTCAAAAACCAAATCCATAAAAGAATGCAACCATCGGTCTTTTATCGACCAACACAGGGACGGTGGCTTGTCCTCTTAACCCTCCGCTCCTCCTTTATGGGCGGAGTCTGTGTAGGGATAACCTATCAGGGTGAAGAGCAGCACTGCGCTAGACGCTGACCTGACGTTCTGGACGGACGTCAAACATTTTAGCACAATGTTACAGTGACCTTTTTTACAAGCTCGGTTTAGACATTAGCGTCATGATGCAGGATCTTATAATCTTATAGCATCGGATAATTTCTCTGTATAGGCATTATATCTACTGTATAGGAATGTGAAGATTTTTTTTTTTTGTCTAGATCTTCTAATGTAGCCCTCAACTAAAGGAAATCAGCACGACTGGTCATGATCTAAAACATTAGGACTCTGACTTCAGATCAGACTTTTATATTCCTGTGAATCTTTGTGCTGGCTGAGAGTCTCACAAGCTAATCGTTTGTTGACTGTATTGCTGTGATGATGGTTGAGAGCGTTGGACGTAGTGCTGCTCGGAGCCTTGAGCCAAAAGCTTTAAACAGCTACAAAACCAAAAAGAAAAAAAACTGGAAGAGAGGAAAGATGGAAGGAATTGGATAAAAGAGGAAAAAAGAGCAAAGAGGGATTCTGTGCAGAAAAAAACAAAACAAAAAAACGGTCAGGGCCGTGCAAGGCTAGGAAAGAAATGTAGCTAAGCAGAATCATGTCGATGCTGTCTCCATCTTTCTCTCTCTAGCTTTCTGCTCGACTTCCTTCTTTCCGCTTTCTTTCTCGTTGTCTGTGTCTGATCAGGTTGAGAAGAGAGATAGTTCCTCAAATACCTCACTCTCTTTGACGATAAACCAAACTAACGAATGCTTTAAGCAGAACGATGCATCTGTTTGTAGCGTGTACGAACGGGCTGCTTTAGGGCGAGCTGGAAGAGGTCATAGGGCAGATCGAAGAAGTTCGAAGGTCACAATGGTCACACGCTCAATGCGTGCGCTTCTCAGAAAAGCTTTATTTACCAAAGCCGACACGCTCAGTCTGTTTGCCTTTCTAAGGTGCACACAACACTGTTTTTCTGAATGAAATAGAGTTTGAAAGACTGAGTCTACTTCCAAGAAGTGTTTTTTTTATTTTTTTTATTTTATTATATTCAGGAAAATGAATCCAGTACGCAAAGGCAATTAACCATTAACACTGTGTTAGGGGGTAAAATGATCAAATTTGAATCAAAATATACACATGGCAGCAAAGGTTGTGTAAATGGAATATTCAAACTGATTTCTTTTTGATTTCTTGATGGACTATTTAATCTGTTTTCTGTTTTAAATGATATGGACTTGAACAACACAATCAACAATATGACTTTATATCAGGCAAAAAAAAAAAAGAAACTAGTTAGTGGACTCCTAGGCTGTACACCATACGGTACGATGTTGTCTCTCTGTACAGCAGCACACTTGTGAAATCAGTGAGGCCATGTTTTTAGAACAAGGACGTAATACATGATAAGGTCGTTATACATGGCAACACAGAAACGTCTTGCTTGATTTCCCAGCTGGCAGTTATGACTCAGAGTGACACTCGAGCAGTCGTAAGGACATAACAAGAGCAAATCAGAGATGAGTCAATTGCAGCCCCCACTTCTCAGCCTTTTGAATCAACGTTCTGTCGATATGAGTGAACAACAGTGTGACATGAAACAGGACCATTGTGAAGACCTTGAGGGTACGTCCTCCCTGCCCTTTTTGACCTCAGCTCAACTCCTCTGCCTTCCTTCAGCCCTTAAAGCCACTTCTACAGTCAGCAGGCCTACTGCACCTTTCCAGCTCACGACCGTAGCCTGATTCCAACTTGAGTACATGGTGATTGGCTGATTCGCCAGAACGTACACTGAACCCCCATTGGCTAGAGGTCCTGTCTGTCAGCTGCGAAAGGTGCTGAGGGCTGGTGACTGGGTAGAGGCTGAGACTGTTGTTGCTAGGTGACTTCTTAATGTCAAAAGAGTCTGAGAGTAAATGAATTCGGTTCCTGTTTACATCGAGTGATCGCTGAATTCTAACACAGAATGTCTTGACTACAGAGAGTTTAGTATATGCAATGCCATGAGAAGCTTATCCACCTCAGGAGCTTGAACCCCAGACAGCATTAGGCTCACGTTAATTGCGGTTGTAATCGGGACCAGTGTTTCTCTCTCCCACTCTTTTTCGCTTCTTTTTCTCCTCCTTGCTGAACTTAAAATCGTTTGGCAATGTAAAACTGAATTCTTGACTATTACGGCGTGTCACCAAGGTGTCTCGCAGTCTCTCAGTGAAGTGAAACACCAGAGAACGATACCAAAGCAAACACTCCACTGGGAGTCCCGACACACCATACACACTTTCCGAAACAAATTGTTAACATATTAATAAATGATTATAATGCAGAAACAGTGCAGTGACTGCTTTAGTGCAAGACAGTTATTGCTTTTATCATATTTTCTGATTGTGCTAACCCTGACAGTGGGTCTTGTCTGGGTATAACCATCACAGAGGCCTGATCACTGTTATTTCCTAGCTATGATCAAGAACAGCACAGCAAGGCAGAGAAAAAGAAACCACGGCATCTATCCTTCTTTTTTTTCTTTCTTTTTTTGTCTTTGATTTTAAATACAGCTTCAGTCCAAAGGAATAACAATAAAAGAGCAAATATCTTTAACTCTTCTAGTGAAACCAAAGATCTCCACTAATGCATCTTCTGCAGCGTTTCTGTTTCCCCCCCCACCACCTCTTTCTCTATGTTCACCTAGCAACTCCAGTTTCTGGAACGATGGCCTCAGCAATCCAAAGCAAATCATCATAAATGATGATTTTGATAAAAATTTATATTTTTTAATTATTTGTTATTGGGGAAAACTTTTGCTTCTCATGAAGGTTATGGTGATGATGCTTATGATGATGATAAAAAATAGTTTATGTTCATGATTTGTCTGTGATTACTTTTATGATGCTGATCTGTCCCTTCTGCGTGTGTGTGTGTGTGTGTGTGTGTGTGTGTCGGTGTGGGTGTAAAAGTACATGCATTTATGTGTATGTATTTGCGTGTGTGTACGTTACATATACAGTACCTATTTTATTTTGATACGGTTTGTGTGCATGTGTGAGTGTGTGCATGAGTGTGTGTGTGTGTGTGTGTGGGTGGGTGTGTAAGCACATATGTGATGTGTGTGACCCCTACTATCTTTTCCTTTGATGTGAATAGTCCTTTTCTTCCCTGTCCCCTTTCTTTCCTCTCTTCCCTATGGTGACAGGTTAGCCTTTTAGTGTATTTATCTCTGAAACCAAAAAGAAAAAAAAGAAAAAAAGATGAAAATAACTTGCTTGTTCATTGTACAGTGTTGTTCATTTTAAGTCATTTTTGTAACTGAAAGTGTCTCGCTCATCCAAATAAAACAAAAGGTAGAATACTATGAATGGACATTGTCTTTTTTTTTTTTTAATACAACCTGGCATGCTTTATTAGAGACATTAAGCAAATTACCAGCAACATCATGACCTGCTATGTTTAGCTCTGGAAATAAACCTTGGCGCAAACATGAACCGTGTTTAAAGAACGTGTTTAAAGAACCGATTACAGGCAACTGCATGCCATTTCAATGTAGCTCAGATCTACACTGATATTAAGTATCCTATATGCTTCTGATGGACGCTCTGATACAGTTACTATTAGCTAGTTACTAATGTCCCACGGGGGGGGGAAATGTTAGTAAGGCAGCCAGGCAGCAAAATTATTCACATGCATGTTATGACTCCTCTGGCTCAGTTAACTAAAAATAGTTTGTTGAAACCATCCTCCCATTGTCTATACAGCCTATAGTATAGTATAGTATAGTATAGTATAGTATAGTA
>JAQMYJ010000033.1:9954159-9973297 GCA_030014305.1 Clarias laeviceps
GTGTAAAGCTGCTTTGGGACAATGTCAATTGTTAAAAGCGCTATACAAATAAAATTGAATTGAATTGAATTGAATTTTACTATATATACTGTAGCTATTTTCAGTGCTGCACCTAATTATTTTTTGCCCGTGTTTGCACACAACTTGGCACAGGTTTTACAGGATACCCTTCCTTCCATTTTATCCGAGCTTCGGACAGGCACTGTATCCAGTGACTGGTGTTTGGGCTTTGGGTGGGAATCAGCCCAGGCCTTCCACATGGGAGGTGAGAAACCTACCACTGAGCCGCAAATGCACACCGGTCGTCACTCACCTATCGTCTATTCCACTTTATCCTGTATACAGGGTCACGGGGGGCCTGGAGCCTATCCCAGGAAGCTTAGGGCATGAGGTGGGGTACACCCTGAACGGGGTGTCAACCCAATGCAGAGCACACACACACTACGGGCAATTTGGGAACGCCAATTATCCTAATCTGCATGTTTTTGGATTGTAAAAGAAAACTGGAGTACCAAGCACAGTTATTTTTAAAAAATAATGTTTTTTTTTTTATTATTATTATTATTTATTGTTTTAGGTATACACTTTTTTAAATTAATATATATATTTTTTAAAATAAGTATGAATATAAAGACAACAAAGTAAACCTAATTATGCTAATTTATTATATGTTCAAATCATCAGAATTCTAGCATCCTATTAGCTAACTACACAAGCTAGCATGTTTATTATTATTATTATTATTATTACTCAAAACCTTTTACTCAAAATCTTTTAAAAATGTATTTTAAATTCAACTAATGGTTTGTTAAAGTATTTTTGACTAGCTAACTTTACTAGCTATCTGTTTCCAGCTGATGCTAGCCAGGTTGTCAGCTTCGTGGTGCGTTTGTTAGCAAGAATAAACTATCACTTATTTCAAATTTAAAATGACAACTACCATGGAAAACAGACTTTATGCGAAATATATAGCATTGTAAGAAGTACTATATTGAATCTTAATTATATCAAGATGTACGGTACTATTTTCAAATGATGTAGTTTGTTGTTGTTGGTGTAGCCACTGTACATTAACCAGTTAGCCTATATATTTTCCAATGTGCAAGGTTTAATTATTTAAATCAATCCCAGATTAAAAAAAATCCCAAAGATTCCCCCAATTTTTTTTTATGTTCTCCCAAACACACATCCCTCTCACACATTAAATAAATCATCCAATAAGGCTTAAGGCGGCACGGTGGCATAGTGGTTAGCATTGTCGACTTGCACCTCTAGGGTCTGGGTTCGATTCCTGCCTCGTGTCTTTGTGCAGTTTGCATGTTGTCTTGTGCTTGATGGGTTTCCTCTGGGTACTCCGGTTTCCTCACACAGTCTAAATACATGTATGTTAGAACGCTAATTGGAGTTCCCAAATTGCCCGTATTGTGTGAATATTGACTGGAGGTCCTACCATGGTTCTAAAAATGGGACTAAATACTATGGTCACCATTGGCCTCCACGGTCGGTAAATTGGACTACAGAGGTTTCTAGATGGATGCCTTTAACAGAATACAATATGCAGTTAATTAGTTTAACCACTAGATGGAAGCATCTGCCAAGCCCTGCACATTTTGTCCAACAGATGATTGTCTTATTTCAAAAAAAATAAAAGCTCTAAGGTAGCAGAGGCCAAATTAGTCATCGTTTCTCCTTTCCCTTTCTGTTTCACTCTGCCTCCATGATTTTCCACCTTCACTTTTGCTCATCTGACTCATGGGACATCTGGACCTGAGCAATCAGTGTTCTTGATTCTCTGCTCAACAGGATGCTTCACACACTCGTTTTTTTTTTTTTTTACGATCCGAACACAAACAGTAATCTTTCTGGGTTGTCATTATAGCTGTTTATGTATCTAGGACAATCTGAGGTTTTTGTGTCAATTACTACACTGTTCGAAAACTGATTAACAGATATGACGTAGTCAAACCAAGAGTTATAAGAAAGTAAAAACATTTTAATTGGCGCATGCACAGGGAAACATCTTACTGATGAAAATACTCATACACAACATAGGAGAATGCACTACATGGCCAAATGTTGATGTACATCTGATCATGTCCATACGTGACTTTTCCCCACATATATGACTCTTCCTGTAAACTTTTGCCACAATTCATATGATTGTCTACAACGTCTTTGGTTGCTGTAGATCTACTGGGATTAGGAAGTCTAAACCTCTTCCAGCATCCCAGTGCCTCTGACCAAAATGAGGTCCATGAAGACATGATTTGCTAAGGTTGGAGTGGAGCCCTGACCTCAAGTCCAACTTTGGGATGAATTTAATGACTGACTGCATGCTAGGTTTTCCTCACCTACCATCATGAACCTGACCTCACTAAAACTCTTATGGCTGAATGAATACATAGATCCAGAGTAATGTTCCAAAATGGACTACATCTAGAAAGGGGTTTTCGATAAGCACATTTGAGTGTAAATGGCCAGGTATCCACATACTTTTCAGAAGTATAGTGTATGTGTCGTGGCTTTGGACTTCGCAAGGTTGTTTGATTTAATCTTTTTTCCTTGATCAGTGATCACACATCTCATAGTTAGTAACTATAGTTACCTTGAAACATCATAGTAAAGCTCTGGCTGTATCATAATACTGTCAGAGTAAACTATAGTGAATTGTAGAGTAAACTTCGTTGTCATACAGCGTGAGACCCAGTAGGAATCCTAGATCAGAACTGATCTTAGGGTCCATCCTGACTTTCCTGATTAAGTTTACTTACAGAAAGTACAGACAAGCCTCTAGTGCAGCCAAACTGAACATGCAAAAGTCCTATTAAAAAACACTGGGCTGACAACAACTCCCTGCGTGGGATATGCAGTTTCTGTACATTTGCTCAAGATAATCATTCAGTATCATGCTGAGCGCTGTGTACAGATTGGTCAGAGGATTCGTCAGTCATTTTCGCTCCCACTCACAATCTGCCACTGTCAGTGTCGCCTCCTTTTCGCTGACAGGTGGTCAATCTTTCAGCCCAGAAGGCAAAGGTGCACTTATGAGTGTGTATTTGCTCAAAACATATGTGCGACCCAGACTCTGTACACCTTTGCTTTGCATGTGAAGCCTGTTAGGCAGTGAATTAGAACAGCTTCGTTCATGAGCATTATGGAAGCATAGACTCATTCTGCTCCGTCTACAACGAACACTCAAAAACAACGGGGGCGTCTGAAGAGGGCATATCAATAGATGAGTCATTAGACTACTACAGTGCCCACGGCACACGCACACCCTCTACACATCACATCCTGCACACACCAACACTATACACTCACAAACAGAGAGACATAGACTTACTGGTATATTTGAGCGTAAAATAGCTTGCTGTTTCTCATGGCCATCTTTTTGAAATAACATAAAATCAACATTAATGCAAGCAGAAAGACTTGTCCCTAAATGTCTCTTGAGTACCATTAAAGTAATGAAAAGAGAGAGCAAGAGCGAAGGAGAGAGAGAAAGAGAGCGTATTAGACATAGACACATCACAATTTCCAAGCATAATTTCAATAAATGTTTCATAATGAGTCCTGTGAGTGAGATGTGACTCAGTAAATGTCCATGAAGTAGTGCAACACCCTGCAGTGTGCGTTCAAGTGCTTGCGTGGTAGGATATGTGATCTTTTGTTAAGGGGGTAACTAGGGGCAAGTGGATGCCATATCCTCAGTGCCAGAGAGAACTATTACCACAGCGAGTCTGAGGGAGGGTTGAGAGAGGGCTTACAGCTTAGATCTGGCCTCTGATTGGGTCCTTGGTTGGGGCAGCCGTGGTAGAGCCAAGTCCAAATCTGTCTGCAGCGAACACCCTGGAATGAAGGGGTGGACGGCCAGGTCAGTGAGAGAGAGAGAGAGAGAGAGAGAGAGAGAGAGAGAGAGAGACTATAATGGGAAATAGTGATCTGTGCCAATAGGAAGAGTTTGTTCCTTAGCAAGATACTGGACACACTGTCAACACATGCTGTGCTTAATATAGCGACTGTCACACAGCCAGACAGTACCTCATGCTCTCTTGCTCTTGGAATATTATAGACTCTGTCAGACAGGGGTTTTAATGACACTCACATTGTCCCTGATCTATGCTATTCTGACCTTCCGCGTGCTCCGCAAACTCTCTGAGGCTCTCTAATTGCTCCCTTCATTACCCCACGACTGACGCCTCCGTTCACTTCCTCCCTCGTGCTCTATACCTTCTCCTCCTCCTCCTCCTCCTCCTCTTCTGTTTTTCCTCCTCTCTAGCCTCTGTCCTTTTCAGAGCTATATGTGGTAATCCTATTACTCATGTGTGAAAACCAGCTGAGAGAGAGGTAGGGAAAGAGCGAGAGAGAGAAGGGATTGTCAGTTCTGTGTTACACTGGGCAGCAGGTGAAAACACGACACAAAGAACATTAGTTGAAGATGAAACTATGAGGCATGACCCTTATGGGAAGGGCTCTGTGGGCACAAGGGGGAAAGCCAGAAAGAGACAGAAAAAAGAGGGAATGAGAGAGAGAGAGAGAGAGAGAGAGAGAGAGAGACGGGCGGGTGAAAGGGGTGAGACTCAGACATGGTGGGGTATTATGCGGCCCCTGACAGTTGGAGCGCCAAGCTTGAAAATAAACAGGTTCTTTGATGACAAAGAGGCCACTGACACACACACTCACACACACTCACACACACAAGCACACACACACACACTCACACACATGCCCTGGATGCCCATTTCCCTCGGCATCGCCCAGATTCCATTGACTCTCTGTTGAAACTCGATACGGCTCCACTTCACATAATGAAGCTTTAAGATTATAAGCAGCAGCATACTTAAGCAAAAGAGTTTAAATATCCAGGCAATGGAAGTAAACGTGAAAATATCAGGAAACAAAAATACACATAGGCAGAGATATGTGAACTTGCTTCAATGCAGAAGTACAAACCAGATTTGAATGATTTAATGCAAATATTTATGACAGTTACTCATTTCGGGATTGGCTGAGAAGTGGATCTGCTAGCATTAAAGTACTATAAGTCAGGTTCTCCTGGGCCATGACCCTGTGTGAATCTCCGGGCCATGTTCCTCCTGTGTCCGTGTCAATTTCTTCCAGGTTCTCTGGTTTCTTCACACCCCAAAATATAGCAGGATTTCAACTGGCTACTTCAGGGTGTGACTGTGTGTGCATAGTACTCTATGATAGACGGCCTGTATTACCACCTCACGTACAGTGTTTCTAGGATTGGCTCCAGATCTACCTTTATCTCGATTAGGATACCGAAGATGAAAAAGTGAACTACGGTGAACTATGAACCAGTGTGACCCTGACACTCCACTCTACAGCATTTGATTTTTAAAAGGAATTGAACTTCTCATACACTAAATAAATAAATAAATAAATAAATAAAAAGCTATAAGATATGCTTTTGTGTACGCTTAATTAAAACTCTTGGCATGTGTGTGTGTGTGTGTGTGTGTGTGTGTGTTTGTGTGTGTGTTTTACTATCAAAATGTCACAGGCTTCCCCCGGACTGCTGCCACACCTTAAATGTCAAATATAGTGCATTGTTTAAAAACTGGATATGAATGACAGGAAATATATTACACATAATATACAACCACTCATGGCACCAAGTGATTATACCATTCCTATTGTTTGGGAGTCCTTTAAGTCTCAAGTGGTTACTCATTGCCCATAATCACACACAAATCTGTCAACCTTGTGTGTAGCCAAATGGACCAAGTGTTTGTCATCTTCAGGGTGGGACATGAAAACGTACAGTATGAGAGGATTACTTATGGGTGGGTTACTCTACTCTGTTCTTGTGCGGCCATTCTTATTCTCATGAACCATTTACGAGTCATCTTTCCTGTCCGAAAACTAAAGGTTGGCCAATTGCGGCGGTAAACTCGGTAGGCAGTGGCAACTCCTCTATTACACATCTGTATTAGACTGTACGCTCAAATCCCAGCACTTCCAAACTGAGCCCATAAAGCAAATCTCTTAACCCCTTAGTTGCACAAGAGCTTGCCTTATAATAGATCTACTTCAAAATACATTTTACCTAACAGCAATAGTCATGATTCCTAGCCATGCGCTCATCAGGCTCAGAACAGTTAACTGATTCACATATTCATGTTAACGCCAGTACTCGCTGTAAAATAAAATAAAATGAAATAAAAATATAATAAATAAATAAATAAATAACATGAGGCCCAGAGCAAATGGTGCGAACATGAACAGTATATAGTATGGAGAGGAAATAAGCAATGATGTACTCGACAGAAAATGAACAATTGACTGTGAGGACGGGAGTGATGAGAGACATAGAGAAATGGAGAAACTAACAGTGAATAATACGGTGGTCATCAGTGAGCATGTATTTTAACCATGAGAGAAAAACGACCATGATGTTTGAATGGGAAGGTTGAGTCATTATTCCCATGCCTTTCAATTACTACTTGTTTGCATGCACCTCATCCATTCTTCTCTTCAGTCTACTGCCCTGCACATCCTAGCCTTTTCTCTCTCTCCCACATCCATTCCTCTCAACTCACTGTCTACACTTCCTCTGCTGAAGGCCCTTCGTTACAAAGCATGAGAGAGATAAAGAGAGATACTGTATAGAGAGTCAGCACAAGTTCTAGTCAAAGGGATAATAGAGAACGAGAGAAAAACAAATGAGGAGAAAATTGGAAAGGAAAGAACTCGTCTGAGCTGGAGCAGATAATGTTTACGGCCTATATGAACGTGGGAAAGTGCCGATCACAGTAGCTGTTCGTTTTTTCCCCTGGGGAGTAGAGGGCAAAGCCATTTTCCTACACGCACGCACTGCATTTTTCTGTTGCTTCTCATCTGTTTCCTCTCTGAACAGAATAATCTGCACTTTTCAGCACTCATTGTCATAAATACCAACAAGAAAAAGACAATAAAGGTGCAAACAGCAGCTTCCCCTCATAAATGCATTCTGTCTGCAAAGAGATAAATTCACATATAGCACTTTATAGTCACTTAATAGCTGTGGCAAATCAAAATTGAAAAAGTAAGCAAAAAGTACAAAAACATATGTTAAAGTAGAAAATAAAGAGTTTAACTTGTAAAGAAAAATGCTTATGAAAAGATCTGATGAATCTAAAGGAGTTTGTGAGTTTCAGACTTTTATTGCAAAGCAAGCCCACTTATCATACACTATATGGACAAACGTATTTGGCCAAACCTGCAATGAAATCGTATCCAAATACATATACTTCAATATAGAGTTGGTCAACCCTTTGTAGCTATAACAGTTTCCACTCTTTTTGAAATGCTGTCTACAAGATTTTGGAGTGTTTCTGCAGGAATTCGTGGCCATTCATTCTGTAGAGCATTGATGAGGTCAGACACTGATGTTGGACGAGAAGAGCTGGCTCGCAATCTCTGTTCCAGTTCATCCAAAAGATGCTTGATGGGGTTGAGGTCAGGGCTCTGTGTTAGGGCCAGTTAAGTTCTTTCACAATGAACTCATTAAATCATGTCTTTATAGTCCATGCTTTGTGCAATGGGGTCATACACAGTCATGTTGGAATAGAAAAGGGTCTTCCGCAAACTGTTGCCACAAAGTTGGAAGCATAGCTTTGTCCAAGGTGTCTCGGCATGCTGAAGCATCAAGATTGCCCTTCACTGGGGACAAGGGGCTTGGTTTCAATAATTACAGTGGAACCTTGGATTGCGAGTACTTTAGAGTGCGAGTGAACGAAATACGAGCAATATTGTGGGTAATCGTCTCCTATGCTTGGTCTCACTCATATAACTAACATCCGTGTGCACATATACTGTATACTATAACAGTGACCATGTGTGTATGTGTAAAGCATTTTTTATTACGTGTTTGTATGTGTTTGCACGCACACTTGTGTAAATGAGAGTCTCTATCGGTAAACTGGTGTGTGTGTGAAAGTTGTCATACACAGGACAACTTTTCTACCTCCCGCCTCCTCCTCCTCCTCTCCTCCCTCTGGTCTCAATCTAGTTTATTTTTACTTTATATTTTGTATGAATTATTTTTATATGAATATTTTGGGTCGTTGAACGAATCATCTGAGTTTCCATTATTTCTTATGGGGAAATTCCCTTTTTTTTCACATTTACGAGTGGTTTGATATGCAAGCACGCTTCCGGAACGAATCATGGTCGCAATCCAAGGTTTCAGTGTATTAAACATCTGAATTCAATAATTAACAGGTTTGGCCAAATACTTTTGTCCATATAGTGTATTTCATTCTTGGGCTTTATTTTTGGGACATTTAATAATTTGTCAACTTGTAAAAAGACTTTATTTAGAATGTGACTTATTAGATATTTAGATTTTTAATCTATAGGTAATTAATGGAGTGGAACATTGTTATACAAGCACAGGCACCGGACCACTGCACCTGGATGTGTTGACATCTTTGAATTTTCTTAGTGATCCTATTACATTTTTGGTTGCAAATAAACCATTACAATTTGACACGCGAGCAGAGCATCCAAGGATGAGGGTTTGAATCTCGCCTTTAGTCTCTATGTGTGGTTTTGCATTTACTCCTTGTGGTTGGACAATACGTTTCCGACACATACTCTGGATTTCCCCCTACAATCCAAAGACATGCTGATCGACGTTTCCAAATTGCCTGTAGTGTGAGGCTGGGTGTGTGATTGTGTGGGTGCCTGGTTCCTGTGATGGGTTGGCACCTTTTTCAGGGTGTACCCTGCCCTGTCCCCTGAGCTTCCTGGAATAGGCTCCAGGCCAGACAGAGAATATGTGGTATGGAAAGAAAAACATATATATTATAAATTGTAATATAGTATTAATATGGAAGATGTAATGTATTTGTAAATGAATTAAAAGATATAGAAGGCTGTAAACTTAACAACTTGCAGTAATGTACCCTTGGGAATGTGAAACGTTACTATCCTTTATATTTTTAAACATTTGTATTAATTAATTTTAAAAGTTGAGGCTAATTGGAAATTGAGTAAACTTGAAAAAAAAATTCATGATGATTTTCAGGCATTTGCAAATTTATTTGAGGTGAAAAGTCCAACTACATGTTCACCTGCAAGAGGGGATGAGCTACACTTCCCAAGTGTGACGAGAAAGACACACACAGAGAGAGAGAGAGAGAGAGAGAGAGAGACTGTCATGGTTGTAGTTATTGGTGCTTAAACAGGATGTGTATGCTTGAGCAAACAACTTGCAGTTAAATGATCACACAGGAATCACAAAGTTGGTTTTCACACACTGGTCTTTAGTACTATTAGACAGTATTAAGTAAGAGGGTTATGTGTGTATTTTCATATCCTGCCTAAGGACAAATGTGTTTTCATTTCAGTCAGCTTCTGGGTGGCTTTGTTGTTCTGCCAGAAGTTTGCAGCACCTTCTTGTTTTCCATGATATAAATCACTCATAAACACTCTTTTAATCTTATATTTGCTAGCATTGTTTTTTCAGTTGAGCTACATTCACCCTAGAGGAAGTGATGGGTGTGAGAGCAATTTAATTAGTCTGTTAAATGCCTAAGAATCCTTTCCACCAAGATTATTTATCACACTATGACAAGTCAATCATTTGTGACACAGTGATATATGCTTGAATTGCTGTGATTCAGTCTGCTTACTCTTTTTTTTTTATTTTGTTTTCAGAAACATGCATGAATCTCAGATTATTCCTTGTAGCTTTCACTTCCAGAACTCCTTTCCAAAAATCGTGCTGTACCAATAACATGCAATGCGAGATTTGGTCACAATTAGCACTGAAATTAAAGGATCATGTATGCGCCTAATTGCTGATAATAAAAAAAATCATATAATAACACTTGTTGCTTGACGTCGCCGACGTCACGACGCAGCGCTCAGGCACGTCGTCTCTTCTCAGCGCGAGCCGCAGGACGCGTATGAGAGAACGTCATCACGGACGAACGGGGTGGCTGGCGGTCTCCATGGCGACGACGCGCGTACGTCCTGCTCATCACGCTCACGCTCCGAAGGAGGTGGGGACTCTAGCGGGGACTCGAGCGTGACTCCGCCCCCTTCCTCCTCCTCCTCCACCTCCCTCTCCGTGTGGGCGGGAAGAGAAACACGACACCAAAGACGGAGAGAGAGAGAGAGAAAGAGAAGGAGGAGGAGGAGGAGGAATGGGGGAGGACAGATAGATAGATAGATAGATAGAGAGAGAGTGAGTGTGTGTGGTGGGAGGAGGAAGAAGAAAAAGAAAAAAAAGTCAGTGTGAAAGAGGGAGTGGGAAGCTGAGTAAATTACTGCGAGTCGGTGGCGACCTTTTTGGAGAGCCGAACTAACTCGCTGTTACAGAAAGAAAAAAAATGTTCGAAGGATCGCCGGCGCGCGTGACCGAGCGCGGCACTGAGTTCGGCGGAGCTGCTGCGGGTTGTTTTCCGCTCTCGGCGGGACGGTATTGATCGGGGAAACTCCGCTTCACCTCGCCTTGTCTAATAGTTTTTTTTGTGGACCCACTTAACACTTTTTCCTCACTCTCCAGAAGACTTCTGTGCGGCTGTGACAGACTAAACCAAGTGCGAAGCGCGCGCGAGCTCGCGGGTGCACCTATTTTTGAGAGAAAGTTTAGTTTCTTTCTCGTTGTTTTTGGCTTGTTAGTGAGGCCGACTCTCGCCCTCTGCCGAACGGGACTCGGCTTGCACGCTGAAGCACGACATGAAAACTCCCGGTGAAACGGGTAAGTTTGATTTATATTTCTAATTATTATTTCTTTTCTCACTTCTATTCGTTTCTGATCAATCAGGTAATCCATGCTGATTGTGCCTAGTCAGAGGGTTCACACTAGTGCACGCTAGTGAGCAGAGCTCTCGTGATCATATCACCACTCTGTGTGAATGCAACTTGTTTCAGTAACAATAACAAACCCGGTCGAGTTCTCCAAGTGCACTTTTAATAACGATTCATCTCAGTTTTCTTCACTTTTTCTTTTTGGTTGGATCCGCACTAAGCAGTCGCGCGCATTGTCCCGTACACAGATCAGGATCAGGTCCTGTGCTGGCATGCTCATGTTCAATACAGCTCCAGCCGTGTATGTGTGTGTGTGTGTATGTGTGTGTGTGTGTCTTGGTGTCAGCTCGCTGAACCATAAAATGGCAGGCACTCTAAAGTCTTATTGACTTTATCAATCTAAAATGCAGTAATAAATGAATAAATAAATAAAACAACTCCGATGCACAGCCCCACTTTCACACAGAGGGTGAGTTGATATTGATTATTGACAGGTTATAGATTTCCACATGAGTGCTGTGGGTGATAAAGCAGCAGTGCGGATCCGGATTGATCTGGTGTGTCGGTGAAAGCCGCTCTGGATCCTTCAGCACGGTTTAGAGTTGAGCCTCTACCTGTTGAACCGCCATAACTTTGCGCGAACACACACACACACGCGGGTAACGATTAAATTACCAGGTACTTTACCGCCGCAGGGTTACTGGTGGGAATAAAAGCAGCTCCTAAAGTGATAAAGCTTGTTTTTTGTTGTTGTTTTTAACCCATTGCGCACATTTTATGACCCTTCAACGCGTTGAAATGTTACGAGCGCGAGCTTTGAATTAAACGCATTCAAACTGCATACAGCCGTTAACCGTTTAACGAACTTTAACGATTTTTCCCCCTCTTTGACTAAGTTATAATTGAGCATTTTGTGTGCGTGTTTAAAACTCGTACTGTATTTCTTTTCCGGTCAGGGTCTATACGTCGGTATTTTACCCCTAATTTAGATAACGATAGCCCTTGTCTCAAGTTCGGACAGGGTGTTGTGAATTATTTATTTCTTTAGTTATGTAGTGTGTTTTTAACGAGCTGGCTAGTTGCTATACACAATGACGCTTTAGTAGGATGTTTAGGAATCCGAGGCTGCGTTCCAAACGCCTTCCTACGTAAACGCATCACATAATGTATGAGATAATGAGCTGCTCAGACTGCTTTAGTGCACTTCGGGGAGCCGTTTGGGATCCAGCCTTTGTTTGTTAGAGCTCAAGGTAAGTTAGCTGGCTGACGCCACGAAGTTTTCGGGTTAGGACGTCAGAAGTGTAACCGGCTAAACACACACACCATCCTTGTGAGGAGCTTTTCCAGAAAAAATGGGGGGGAAAATACCTGAAAATGTCCACACAAGGTCCATCCTGTCAGAGTACTATATTTTAGCCCCTGAGAATGTGTGTGTATGGGTATGTTTGTGTGTGTGTTTGTACACTCCGCTTGCCTGGTTGTCTATAATATCTGTCTATAATACACACATAAGAACACACATAATGTATACAATGTGTATGTGTGTCTGTGTGTGTGTGTGTGTATGTATATATATATATATATATATATATACATACATACACACACACACACACACCTATTTATGTATATACATGCACTAATGAGCGAGAGAGGCAGTGTATGTTTGTATGTATATATAACCTTTTTTTTTTTTTTTTTTTTTTTTTTACTCGCTTCTTTCGCCATGTGTCCATTATTCTGCATTTCACTGCTATTTATGCAGGGACAATATAAAATCTAATTATCGCTAATTGTAAGCTAATTCCTTTTAAATTCCCTCAAATGGACATCGACCTGATTTTAATAAAGCTGCTTTTTTTTTCAGTGAGTTTTTTTTTCTTAATTACTTCACCTGAGTGTTCAGACGCACACAATAATGTGCAAATAACCTTTAAAGGTGAAGAACTCCATTGTGAGTCTAGGTGACGCATTTGTCTGGAAACACAAAACTGGCTATTCACCAAAAAAAAACAAAAAACAACACACACATTTAAAACCCCTCTGAGGATGTCAGTCCCCCTTGATCAAAATCAAAGAGCCACTACGGACACAGCTGATGTCTCTATAGCCATCACGGTGTCGTGTTTATGTTGAAGTGGCGCAGTCAGTTACCACCAGCTACTACGAGCACACTGCGGTTTTGTCGATCTCTAACTCCGCGGGCCGCATCGTGACCCCAATAGTTCCACGGGAAGTTTAGGTGCTCAGCGAGTGTGTGTGTGTAAGTCATACAGTACCGAGAAGAGGATGTGGCTGCTCTCATTATCAGATTTCGAGTATTGCTCTAGTGCACGCTCCTACCTGTAGGTTCACACACCCACAGCAATATAGGTCGAAGCAATGTCGTCTTTTTTTTTCTTTTCTTTTTTTTTTCCCTGCGGTGAAAGGGTTTTCTCTGAAAGCATGAGTTTTCCATGGCAACAGGTGGCTGAGACAATTTGTTATTTTGAGGGTTGTACATCCTGGTAAGGTGTGTGTGTGTGTGTGTGTGTGTGTGTGTGAATATAACAAAAACACTATCTGCTTCGTCAAAAGCCTTTACCACATGAATCACGGTCAGTAAGAAGCACACATTTAACATTTTCCTTCCACTCCGATGGGCTCTTTGGTCTCTGTGCTGTTTTTATACAGTGATTACACTCGGACACATCGCATCGTGACTTCATAAGTCGAGGAAGAGATTTTAAATGCCTGATGTTAGCCAGCAGCACTTCAAGAATGATTGTATTGGTGTTTGTTTGTTGATGTGAAGTTACAAATTAGTTGTATTAGTTGAAAATGAGTTTGGATCTTAAAACCAGGCTTCTAGGCTTAAAATGATGAAAAAGTAATTTATGTTAAAACCATATCCTACTAATTACCGCCATTGTTAATGAATAATGGATAGTGGCTCCGGATGTTTACACACCGGCACAAACACGAACGGTGTATTCAGATAATTATAGCTGTATGTAGTATAGTTGTATAGCTGTATTTGACATGGTTTTTTTTTTTGGCTCTGTGTGTCTGAATCGCTAGGCTTTCTTTCTTTCTTCTGCCGCTTTGCAGCGAATGTTGATGTAATTTGTTTCGAACAAAGATTTGCAGTAACACAAACTAGACCGTCAGCGTACAGTATGTTGCGCAGCTGTTGCTCTGGATGGAACCAGTTTACTATCAGCACTCACCTCTCACTCTGTTTACATGCTGATGTACCCTTTCAACAAGCTGCGTGTGTGTGATCTTTATTTGCACACCGCTTTTTTCATCAAAGTCCTTTCAAAAAAAAGATGTCCCACCATGCTGTTCTTTTGTAACCTAGAAGGATCATTGTATCAGTGTCACACACATATACACACACACACAAGTGTATAGAGAACTTTTTTTCACATAAAAGAACTCTTTTTAAATAATTTTTTTGACTGAACGTTGATGAAGTTAATCCAGCCCAGGCAAATAGCTGAACAGTTGACGGGTAATGTTGCCCAAGGGCTTAACGGTGGTTCTCTGGCAGTGGTTAGATTTCCCAACCGTCCCATCACTAGTGTTAAAACCTTTAATGTTAGATGTTGTCTCTCTTTCTCACACAAAAACACACACACACACACACACACACACACACACACACACACACACACACACACACACACAGGGCATCAGTGAAAATGGCAATGCAAAAAAGCCACTATTCAAACTCTCAGGGGTAGGATGTTCCCTGTGGCTGAGTGTTTTTCAGAGTTTTCCCTAGCGAGAACAATAGGGGGCGTGTGTACGCACTGTACAGGGTGTGTGTGTGTGTGGGCATCCATTACGGCAGCGTAGACCGGGAGCTCATCCATGTGTTGGTGTCATTTATGGATTGTAAGGGAACACAGAGACCCTTTTTGTGTGGACTGAGTTGGGGAGGGGGGCATTTAGCGTGTGTGTGTGCGTGTGCGCGCGCGCGCACGCACGGTTATGACCCTGACTCTCTGACCCGTCACACTTCATTCTAACACACATACACACTGGTCACGTGCTGGATATCCAGCGAGGCACTGATGCCAGTCTCCCTCCCCCACCTCCACACATCTCACGACACTGTAACTTCAATTCCCGTGACAGCTGTTTAAGTTTCTACGTACTGTAGATTAATCATGCAACATGTTCAGAATGATATGAAGGGTTTGGATTTGTTTGATCTTTAGTGTGTGTGTGTTTTGTAAGCCGTTATAACTTCATTTGAAAGTATTGTATGTGAGCACTGGTAAACTTTCACACCATGCTTTTCTCCCCTACTCATGGCTGTGATGTCACTGCCATGACCCGAGCCTGAGGCGTAATGAAGCACTCTCATACTGCAGTCTGAATCCAGGAAGAAGACACAAGGGGGAAATATCTGGCTGGTGGGCCGCCAAGCTGTCTTCACATTAACCTTCCTAAGGAGTTTGTTTATCTTTTTTTCCGACATTCTGCAGATTTCTGTCTGAGTTTTACTGTTTGTTCAGCACATTTCAGTTCACACTGACACACATGTGTCTCCAGCAATTTTTTGAATTTTTTTTAAACTCACAGGTGGGTCATTTCTAAATATTACAGACCTAATAAACCTGACCTTGGTATCAATGCAAGCGCCAGATGAACCTGACACATTTGTAGTATTAGCCCTGTTTCAGTTCAGGAAATGTGTGTCAGGAGTTTTGCACGAAACGATCGTAAGTTTATAAAACCTACAGCGGTTTTAACTGTGAGAAAATTAAGAAAATGTCAAATCTCTTTCTCTTGTCTCTTTGACTGTTGGTTGTTCTGTCTACCCGGCATCTGTGTTTTTGCACTCAACATGTTGCGTTTAAAATCAAGATGATGGCACACTTTTGTGTTATCTTTGCTTTACTGTTTAGGTAGATACAGCGGCAATGGGAATTTATTTTATTGTTGTTTGTTTGCCGAACGATCACTTGTACTTCACACACTCACATGGGAAGTGAAGCGAATAATATGTAATCCCTTATTTATTTATTTATTTATTTATTTATTTTTAAAGATCATTAATCTGACACTAAGGATGTACGAGGTAGTGTGAGTGTGTCTACCAGATGAAATACTGAAAGACAGTTTTGAACTTTTGTTTCAGAAAGAGAGAGAGATCGTGACACAGAGAGAGAGAAATGTTCACTAATGGAAAAGCGCTTTAATCAATATAGGCTTTTGTTTAGCAAATACGTTGATCAGGCTGGTAGACTACACGGGGTCAAAATCCTGCATGAGTTCTGCTAAGACCAGATTATACTTGTGTATTTAAAAACGACAGAAAAATACCCCTGCATGCTTTGTGGATCACTGAATAAAGTAAGTGTTAAGTGTTCAATATTTGAACATGACAAAATTCTCAGATTGAACCACATGCCATTTAACACAATGAAAACATTTACGCTACTGTAATAACAGCATAGTTGACATGTAATAACCCAAATTAATGTTCACAATAAATTTGTATTTAATTTTAATTAAAGTTTATTTAATTAAAGTTTAACTTTTTTTGAATAAAACTGTACAACTACACCAACATGTAGTTACATATGAAATTTTGCAGAAGTACATATTGCTAGAAGCAGTACAGTAACATTCAAGGCCCAATGTTGTTTAATAAAACAGTACACATACTAATAGAATGAGTTCAGTCCTGAATATCAGGCTAGCTAGCAGACATTAGCTGCAAGGTGGAAATGGTTTTATATTTATGATTATGAAACGGATTTTAAGGAGTTTTTTTTTTTTACTTAAGACCTTGTCTAACGTTTGTAAGTTAACCTAAATGTTTAAAAAAAAAAAAGCATTAATCAATTCTGAACAAAAAAACCCCGATTGATTCAGTTAAGTGGAATGCTCAACAAAAACCTATTAAATTGAGTTTATTCTGCTTTGAGGAAAAGAGTTGAAGCTGTGGTTTTTAAAATCCTAACTGAGCATGATTAAAATAAGGGAAGACCGGATAATCAGGAAGACTGATAAATTCAGATAAAAGTGACTTTAGGGAGAAGTATGTTAATTACATTATTAATAAGGTATAATGCCAGTGCTCTTATGTCTGCAGGCTCAGAAGAGCACAAAAATAAAGCATTGTACTTGTCTGAGCACTAGAGATGAGAAGAAAAAAATCGAGGTATATATCGATATGTATATATGTATGTATGTATGTATGAATTAATTAATTAATGACACTTGCCTGAACTAAATTTCTCTACTACGTTCAACAAACAATCAATGCATATCACTTTTATCACACTATTTAGATTTATTTTGATATTTCTACTAATTTCACATTTCAGAGATCCAGCCTACTAGTCGTCCCCTCCTTCTACCCATATGTATAGAGTAAGATGAAGTAAAAAAAAAAAAGCACAACCTGGGCCACATGATTAAACTGAATTTTATTTCATTTTAATCAACTAAACAAACTAAGCAAAAAGACTGCACATGGGCAAAGAAATAACACAGATTCACATGTTTTTACTGTTTCTCTGCAGAGCATGTGAGACCGTCCGTATGCCCTTCTTATGATTTTTACAGCAGCTGACATCCACTGCATTTACAGCCTCTCGGTACACCTCTCTAGTAGAATAAACAGGTACAGGATCAGTAGTAAGAGCGGGAACTGTCCTACTAGATAATCAATCATGGATGGCATCATTCTTCCTGACAGATGTTTAAAAAGGGCGGGTAAATATACTTGGGCGGCCATCAATATACTTGGGCGGCATGCCAAATTATACTCCATCCGTGGGAAACGATGATGTTTGCATTTGTATTGTGGTAAAATATAGCCGTTCCTTTATAATCCTACAGGTTGTGCACTCTAAAGTATTCACCCATGGGCAGGCAGCCCGGCATCCTGTGATTTCTAACAAAATCTAAAAACAAAAAACCCATATTGAATTGGGATATTTATAAATCCCTTATATTGCAGAATGAATCGGCACCTAGGTGTTGTGATAAAATTTGATCACATTGTCTCTGGAGATTTCTATCCACGTGGTATTTGACTGCTGATGAAAACGAAAATTCACCTCCTAATTAAGACTTCTGGTTGAAATTGAAATTCAGGATTTTTACGTATAATTAAAAAAGTATTGAGCATAACTTTTATTCTGCAGGGTAATTAACTTGGGCTCATTTTAATATCCGAGGAAGAAACACAGCTGACCGAGTTTTGTACTTTGCACACCTGCGTAAATTAATCTTGGTTGCTTTTGTTTTTTTTTCGCTTTTGTTCAAGCGTAAGAAAGTTTAAACGAAAAACATAACTTTTTATTTGTCTGTTTTACAGACGTCATTAAACGCAGGTATTATTATGTTTTTTTTTTTTTTTAATTGTTAAAATGTTGCTGTGGTAAGGGGATTTAAACACCATAAGGAGTGCTGTTGCAGGAAAATAATCCACCTTGTTTGGGTTGGTTTGCCGTGGAAAATAATCCACCTTGTTTGAAAAACTTTGCCGTGCTGGGGCAGTGCTGGGGCTGGTGGCGTCGGGCTGGTAGGATGAGTGTGTGAAGTGGAGCGAGAGAATTAGGGCCACTGTGGCATTATTGACGTCCAGTAATGAGTTGGTAAATTTTCTGGTTTATCATACCTGGAAAATACACACGTGCATACACACACACGCACACACACCGTGATCTGTTTTGGTATGAAGCGTGGCCCTCCCACATTCCTGTTCAGTGCTTAAATCACTCCAGCCTGTGCTGCATTACTTGTTCCAGGAAAAGCTTTGTGCACATAAGCGCGCACACACACACACACACACACACACACACACACACACTTTTTTCCACACACACACATGGAGCGCCTCGCACATTACAGCTCTCTCATGGAAAAGCTGGCGTCTCAGGGGGACACACACATAGACAGAACCTTGTTGGAGGTTGTGCTTGTTCAGTGTGCTGGTGTTTTCCATGTTTGGGGTCCTGTCTGGGCTCAGGGACCGGGAGTGTGAGGAAATTCAGTCTGCGCTGGAGGAATGCCAGAGAGAGTGTGTGTGTGTGTGTGTGTGTGTGTGTGTGTGTGTGTGTGTGTGTGTAGGTATTGTCATGAGGGTGACTCACGAGTGTAGCACCTGCAGTGTGTTAAAGCGTGCATGTTTCTCAGGGCACCACAAGCAGACAGGGTAAGGCCAGGAAAGGCCTCTCGCTCCACACACACAGACGGAGTGATCAGATCAGAGTGTGTTAAAGAGACATTCTGCTCCTGCTATTGTTGAGTATAACACACACACACACACACACACACACACACACTGCTGCTGTTCCTGTGTCACCCGCTCTCTACAAGCTTTCATGCGCCGACGCTCTTGGCATATTTGCAGTCTGTT
>JAQMYJ010000033.1:9977278-9987462 GCA_030014305.1 Clarias laeviceps
GAGAGTGAGAGAGAGAGTGAGAGAGAGAGTGAGAGAGAGAGTGAGAGAGAGAGTGAGAGAGAGAGTGAGAGAGAGAGAGTGAGAGAGAGAGTGAGAGAGAGAGAGTGAGGGAGAGAGTGAGGGAGAGAGTGAGGGAGAGAGCGAGTGTGTGAGTGTGTGTGTGTGAGAACTCTGGCCAGTGCACTCAGCTCATAATTGTTTTAACCGGGCCATTTATAGCCGCAGACATGGTTAAGCAGCACACACACACACACACACACACACACACTCTCACACACAAACACTCGGGCCACATGAGGCGTCTCAGGACTTGCCTACATAACAGAGTGATTGTTGTTTAAGGGGATTAGTGCTTGTGGCTGAGCAGAGAGCGAGCGAGGCCCACTGTAGCCTGACTGACTGACTGACTGACTGACTGACTGACGCTCCCGGTCGAGTGTCTCCGTCTCCGACTCAGTCACATGATTGAATTCCCATCAGCAGTCCTTACTTTACTCGCCAACAATAATCTAAAACTAGACATGTCAAATTGCCCCTGTGTGTCTGTGTGTCTGTGTGTCTGTGCATGCGGGTGTGTGTTCATGGCGAACTTGTGATGTCTCATTCGAGGCTGTATTTTCCTAGCTTCCTAAAAAGCGCTTCCTGAAGATAAACAGATGACCTGTTGCAGTTTCAGATGTAGACTACGATGATCGTGAAATTTCACAGAAGCGTTTTTATTTATGACCTCGTTTATTTTGCGCTGTCCGTTTACTCTGGATCATGCTCTCGTCAAGAAAATGTTTTTACTGGAGTTGTTAACTTTCTACAACCAGGTGAATACTGGTTCAAACAAGTGGATCCAGACAGCTTATCTGCTCAGTGCTGTTGGGATGGATTGCGTAGCAGCTAGAGTGGTGTGTGTGTGTGTGTGTGTGTGTGTGTGTGTGTGTGTCATCGCGCTCGCGCACAGAGTGTGTACTCGAGGCCAGCGGCTTGGGAAGTGGAGCAGCACGGTCGACTTGCCAGGGTGTATTTTAGCTGCTCAGCTGTAGCCTTTGTGTATGCTTGTTTGTGTGTGTAATCAGTACTTTTATAAATGACTATGCTGAGCTTGTGGGCGCCAACGTGTGTGTGTGTGTTTTTAAAAGATCCTCCTTTTAAGAGTGTCACATAAACGATCATGCCCAATAAAGTACCCAAGTGTTTTATTCCTCTTGTACTCCAGTTAACACTTTTAGTTTTGTATTTGGTAATGATGGTGTCATGCCTTTTATCTTTTTATAGTTACATTAAATATTACAAATGTCTGTACTGATAGTCACTTCCTGTTCTAAAATATTTATTACAGCAGGTGAAATGGCATAGCTTAGAAACTTTCCTTTCAAAACTGATAAAGGTGTTTACGGTGTATATAAGGGGCGTTCAAGTCAAAAAGTGTTACATCAACACTTACAGAGGACTTCAAGCTCAGTACGGTGATGAGACTCTTAGCTGTAGTGAAGCGTCTGAATGGTGCAAACGTAAAAAAAAAGGCCGTACCTCTGTGTATGACAAGGTGGCTCGGAGCAGACTCCAGTCGTTCCCATAAACATTTAGCAAGTGCAACATTTGATCCTTGAAAATCAACAGAGAACTTGTCGCCAACCTGTGGAAGAGACGCATTTGTGTGTGGGAACTGTACGCACAGTCATTCACAAATGCCACTTATACATTACAGGAACTCAACTGGAAGTTATTGCAACATCTACAGTCATGACCTCGCTTCAAGCTATTTCCACATGTTTGGGCCTTTAAAGAGGTTCCTGGGAGGCCAGGGTTTCAGACGTAAAGCAGGCCGTCCGACCACTGAGCACGCTTTCTACCTCGATGGTATCTAAACACTAGTGAAACGCTGGGATGAGTGCATTACAGATTCTAGAAAGAAAAAAATGTGAAAAGTGGCTCAAAACACTTTCTCAGTCCATGTCGAGTTCACATATGGCAGAAGTCTAAAGTTTAGCCATTGTGTCATTTCTACACTCTTTGCATAAATCTATCACGTTTTTGCATAAATTGATCTTCTGGAGTAACTGTCGTTTCATTCCAGTGTATGCATTAAATTTATTTTAATTATTTTTAAATGAAATAAATATAACTAACTTAAAAAGAATTTTGTTCTATTTTACCTATACATAAAAAATCTCAGAGGGTCAAAAAAACTTGTACCTAATTCCCAGTACCAGTACTGAAATGTTTTTTTCTTTGAATAACAGAATGTTTAAGTTTTAGATTATGAGGAACGTTTACTGTAGAATTCCCAGCTGTTACTATGGAAACTATAATATATGCGGAGGAGCGCGTTACTAGAAACATGTAATTTGAATGACCACACTGACCAATCAAATTAGAGCGTTTAAGAGAGTCGTGATCGAACATATCAGAGGGGGAAAAAAAGAGCACTACAGGAACATAGCTGATGTTTGGTAATGGTGAGAGCATTACCGGCTAGAATTGCTCTCCTTTCTTTTGGAAGACATGAATACTCAAGGCCAGCCAATCGGACGCGAGCAGCTCCTGCGGTCACGGCGTCTTCAGTGGCGGGGAATCCCTGGCCTGTTTTGCAATTCTATACCGTACTGTCTAGGCGCACCGGGTCTGGGTTTAAATGCATGACATGTGCTTGCGTGTTGGTGGTTGTTTTAGCGTTCATTATCTCGGCTCGCTGCTCTGTGCTCTCTGCGCACACGTGAGCGTTAAACACTGCTCCCTCTTCACCCTGTTACGTAATCATGTTCAGCAGCAGCCGCGCAAGAACGTTGAAAGTTCACCCGGATCAATCTCATCTCTCTCTCTCTCTCTCTCGGAATGTGCGTGTGCGTGCGTGCGCGTGTGTGCGTGTGTGTGTTCATACCATAGGTTATTGGTTTTCCAGTTAACAGGTTATCAGATTTCTCTGCTTGCTTTCAGGGAGAATCCAGGTACCTGAGCATCTCTAATTAAAAAGAGTCTACTAGAAGAGAATACGAACACACATATTCCTACAAAACTTTTTTTTTTTTTTTAAATCGTCCCATAAAATTCTCATACAGCTTTCTTCAGGCTCTTAACATGTCCCTAAAGTGCCGAGATACATTTTCTCAATCCTAGTTGACTACCAGCACTAGGCTTAGACACACACCAGGCGTAGAAACACACGTGCTGTGTATGAGAGAGGAAGAGAGAGACTGAGAGATTCTGAGGAAAACTGTGACACCACTGGATTTAAAGTCTGTTTTGATTTAGTAGCCGGCATGCTGGTTGCTATGGCGTGGCTGCTGTGCTCCGTGTGGCGAGTTTGTGCTCGTAGTTACATCATCGGCGTCTTGCATAATGCAGTACAATTTATTTGCTCCAGTTGAGGAGGACGAGCTCTCCCTCCGAGAGAAAAAGAGAGCGAGGGTGACTGACCTGCTGCCAAGATGGTCAGAATTAATGCCTGCGAGCTGCCTACACTGAAAAACATTATCACTCTCCTCTCATCATAAATCAAAACTCGTGTTCTGTTTTATTGAAAGGATTTTCATTGAGACGCAACTCGACTGCTGTTTGGACATTGAGAGAAAGTTGTCTAAACTTTGTTTTAGACCTTTGTTCTCCAGTGTCCTGCTGTCCTGCCAGGTAGTTACCAATTTATATTACGTATGTAACTGTAGGTAAGAATTACATACGTAATTTCATGGTATTTTCTGAGTTTTATTTCTTTCCACACTGTAAAACACCACAAAGTATGCAATAATCGCTCTTGAACAGTTGATCCTGAGATGTCCTTGGCTCTAACCTGTTAATTGGTGATTTTAAATTTTTTTATTTTTTTACATTTATTTTTTTGAGACTGATAACTCTAAATGTACAACCTCTCCTCCGCAGAGGTAAGTTTTGGTTTCCTCATGGTGCTTGATGGGTTTTGCGAATACACTTGACAATACACTGTTCTTGCAAGAACTATTCGCGAACAGCTGGCCTTTGTGTCTCACAATAACAACTGACTGACTGTTGTTGTTGTTGTTACTTAATGACCTCATTCCATATGTGTTATTTTAAAGTCTTGAAAAATAAATCACTAAACAATAGACATTGAATTAGAGGGTGTGTCCAAACGTTTGACTGGTACTGTATGTTAAATATTAAATATTCTATTATAACATTCATTTATGCCTTTATTTAAAGGAAATAGGTTTTACTATTCCTTTAACAGTCTTTAACACAGGTCTTGGAGATCCCCTAAGTGTGAGTTAATGCTCCTCAGATAATGCTTATTTCATACATTGTATGCCTCTTATTATACAATTGGGGGGGGGGGGTACCCTTTCTCAGGGTCGCTACATCGGTTCATTCAAGATGCAAGTTATTGGCACAGGTTTTTACGCCTGATGCCCTTCTTACCCTCTTACCCTCTGCTTCTCCAGGCTGACAATGCCCTGCATCTCAGTGGCTGTGGATTATATGGGCATAAATTTAAAGGCTTTGGGCACATGAACACCTGATCCTCTGATCAGTCTCAACCACCACTGTCTTATATTACTTTTATATCTGCTTTTAGTTCACTCCTCCTCCAAGTGCACCATGGAGGAGTAACGAAACGCCCCTCCAGAGAATCTCAGCTAAGCAAAAAGCTGTGGAAGGGGATCCTCCTCTTATATGAGGTCACAATAGGGCAATTAAATCTAATTTGTTTATTAAAACCTTGGCCAAAAAAAAAAATTTTTTTTTTTAAATATATATTTTTTTTTCACTCCTCCTCCAAATGCACCATGGAGTGTTTTTTTTTTTTTTAATTTATTTATTTTTTTTAAACTCCGCACAGTCAGGAGGTGTTTGCTGGTAGTGGCTGTGCAGATCAGCTGTCTGCTGCGCACATGGTTCAATTCTGATTTTCGTTCTTTGTGAGAAAGAAAAATTTTTTTTTTTTTACTTTTTGATAACGCAGCATGGACTGTTTAGTGACTTTTTACAGATTCTCCCAAAATGCACAAGGATTACAGGACTTTCTCTCACTTGAACAAATCTCAAAATGAAAAAAAAGAAGACAAAAACAGAAACCTCCCTCAGGTTACTGGACCGTGTTGTTTGCGCTGTTATAATTCATGTGGAAATGCCTGGAGGCGACGCTTAACAACCCCAAAAAGGAGAAGGCTGCTTCCTCCTGCTGCACATGCTCCATTAGTGGGTGGTGTAACACAACAAATGCCTGAGATTGATTAGCGTTGCTATGATTGATGTGAGTGCAGCTCATCCTAATCCTGTCCCTAGACTTCCAGCTACACACCAGGTCGTGGTGCCACCTGGGGCTTAAACTCGCCATGTCCGCATAAGAGAGGGAAACATAATCTATACATGTATCGCCACACTGACTCCAAAATCCATGTTTTAAAATAAATCTTTGATTTAGACACGTTTGCATTTGAAACATTGCCATTCCTCTATAATCCTGCAGGAAGTATGTTCGCAGTGTGTTCACACAGCACAACTTCTAAAAGTTTGTTTAGAATTGTAACAACGTCTACAAAAAACGATATTTAATATAAAATCGGGATTCATACAGAATCATGATACAAATCGAATCTTCACCTCGGTGTCGAAACTCCCTTGGAGATTCACATCCCTACCTGCATGATAGGGTTAGAGTTGTTTTATGTTGTGCCACTCAGAAGCAGGATGGATCGTAAGCTTCCTTCATTTCCCTCGACAGATGATTTTGGTGGTGAGGGGGCGGAGTTTCCAAACTGCCATTTCATTATTTGGATAGTTGAATCATCTCCACTGATCATTTCAGATTCGTGGCTTTTAGTTTAGTATTTCTGAGTGATTACGACGGTCCAGAGCATCAGGACAGCCTGGAGATCTACTCAGCTGCTGGTCAGACATGCGCATGCACACACAAACACACACATACTCACACACATGCCATCGATATCACTGTTGTAATTCCCCCACTGGGTGTGTGTGAGGTGAGCCTTACTTAAGAAAGATCAGCAAAACTTAAGCAGCTTTAACAGATGCATTTTATCAGCTTGCTAACAAACTCTCACTCACTCACTCACTCATGCTGAAATCTCTTAGTCACCTGTCTGGTGAACATTCAAATAGGGCAGAGCCTGGCGAATATGGTAGCCAGATGTGTGTGTGTGTGTGTTAATGAGTGAGCGAGAAAGAAAGTAAGAAAGGGAGAGAACGGTGACTGGCTGCGTCACTGCATGGGTTCACAGATCAGCTCATGGTTATCAGTAGACACACACACACACACACACACACACACACACACCGGGTAATGTCCTGCCCTGGGCAATGCTGACCGCAATCACTTTCTCTCCCTTACTCTGTGTCTCTCGCTCTTTTTGTCTCTCGCACACACTTTCTCTCTTTCACACTGTGGCACTGTTGACTTCTGACTTTCCTGTCGTCCCCCCCCCCCTCACACCATTTACTCGTTGGCGTGGTTAACAGACGCAAGCAGCGTTTTTCCCCTTCTCTAAAATTAGGGCGGTAAAATAATGGCAGGAAGAGAAGGAGAGCGAGGGAGAGGGGAATTGATGGAGGTGAAGGAAGGAGGGGTGAGGAACAGGGAGATGGAGATAACGGAGGAGAGGGTATTTTTGGACGGCCACACGTCACACAGACGCAAGTCAGGCCGCTGTACACAAACAGACATGGAGGTGACAAAAACATGCTTTAAAAGTCGTGTGCTTGCGTGTGTGTGAAGACCCAGTATGAAAACTAGTGGTCATAAAAATGGGAAGGAAAAGATTTTTCTGTGGTTTACTGCACAAAGGTGTTACTTTTTTTTTTTTTTTTTCACGTTTGAATCTCTCTCTCTCTCTTTCTCTCTCACACACACACACACACACAGTCTGGCTGTGAAATTGCAGAAGCTGTTTGCAGTTATAAATCAGGTTTGTCTCTACTGGTGACATCACGCAGTTTCATGTCAGTTTTCACCTAAACGTACTCTCACTGGCCACTTCATTAGGAACATCTACATTCATGCGGGTACCCGCGATCACGTGACTTCAGGTTCAGCCCCGGAGTGGCAGAAACGCGTTCGGCCTGGTTTGAGCTGAAGAGAAGGCTGCGTTTAAATAAATAAATAAATAAATTAGTACACACTGTTTACACCTGCGGTGAGCAGAAAACCTCTCCGAACCTCAGAACCTCTACTGTCAGTTTACATTTCAGAAAGAAACAGCGTTATCGCATGCTGATGTTCCTGTTTTGAAGTCTCAGTTTTTGATGAGGACGTGGGATGTGTCTCAAGCTTTCCTGCGTAGCACGTTTACACAGTGTGCTTATTCCAGTTACCGTCTCCCTGTATTGTATTGTATTGTATTGTATTGTATTTCTTTCGTCTATTCCCATCAAGGGGCCGCTAAAGCAGAACACACATACTTCACACACTTCTTCAGGACACACACACACACACACACACACAGTGTTTAAACTCTCGTGGAACTTTTCTGAAATGCTCAGACCAGCCGGTCAACTAACAGTCAAAGATCTCATTTCCGCCATTCTGATGTTGCAAACCGAAGCACTGTACGGTGTTAACGTATTAGGCTCCTCCCCTGAACAACGATATCTAGTGTTCCTAATATAGTGGCCGCTGTGCATTTGAATGCGCACTGTACTAACTATGATTTGAAAAAATAATACTGCCTGGAGTATACCACCTCTCTGGGTGTAAGTGTGTGTGTGTGTGTGTGTGTGTGTGTCGGGTGTACCTGCTGTGGGGAACAGAGGCTCTCAGTCACTCGGGGTGATGTCATGGGGATTTTGGAGCAGGGGGAGTACAGCGGGGTGGGCTGACTTACCTGCTGTAGACACAAATACACACAATCAGGGGTGTGTGTGTGTGTGTGTGTGTCAGGCTGGGTGATATACCACAAATATTATGTCTCGAATCCTGCTGAGATTAAACAGAGGACTGGAAACATGAGACGCTTTAATGTGCAACGGTTCGTCCTTCAAAATTGTAACTCTGTAGCGTTTCAAAGAGCTGTTGTGTTTAATGATGTCATAAAAGTGCTGACTGAACTGACAAGAATCTCAGGAAGAAAAATTAACAGTACGGTTAATCATGCTAAATATGTTAGTCTGCATTATAGTGTGTGTGTGTGTGTGTGTGTGTGTGTGTGTGTGTGTGTGTGTGTGAAGAAATCTGTAGTTCTTCCTTTATCAGTACAGCCGTGAGCTCACAAATACCTGTTGCTGTTCGTTCTCTCTCTCTCGCTCCTACCTGCTCTATTTGAGGCCTGGCTCTCAGGCTGAAAGGATTAATTGTCGTTTATGTTTTATTTTTTTGTTCTGTTCATTTCTGGGAGTTTATTTTTAGGCCTGAAGTGTCTGGTTGCTATGAGACGGTGTCCAAGAGAGAGAGAGAGAGAAAGCCAGGGAATAGAGAGAGAGAGAGAGAGAAATGTTTGCGTTGTGAAGGCTGAATTACAAACACGCTCACGCACTGAGTCAGCGCTGGCACATGTACACACACTGCGTGTGCGTGCGTGCACACACACATAAACACACACACACACACACACACACACACACACACACACACACACACACGGTCTGTTAGTTGTTTTTCTGGATTTTGTAACGTCGCCGAGTACACCTTGTAAGTTCCGTGTTCACGCCGCCTAAAGTTTTTCTGCGAGTCGGGAACCAGAGGAAACGTGACAAAGATATCAGTGCAGATGCTGCGAGTCACATGCACTCCCTTAGACCATCACACATATACATACACACACACACACACACGTACAGGAAACGGAGTTGTTGTGGTGGTGCAGGAGGCTTGCTAACTTCCTGCACCTCTATGGTGTGACACATTCCAGGAAACACATCGACATTGTTTCCTCTCTGTTCAGGTGTAGAGACATAAACTCATAGCCAGTTGATGCTGGTCTGGTCGACTCCAGCACGTCTCACATCATCGTCACTCACACATACACACTTTGTGACAAAAAGTGAAGCAAAAAGACCTTTTGAGAGAGAGAGAGAGAGATGAGAACTTCTGAGATTTATCCCCTGACTCCCAGCTCGTTATCTCTATCCAGCCTTAAACGAGAGGAAATGAAAGGATAAAAGGAGGAGTGTGTCTTGAGGGACAGAGTGCTAAAGAGCTGCAATGATGGAAGGATGGATGGAGGGTTAATGAGGATAAAGGAGGAGCGTAAGAGCTGAACATAAATACACCCCGCGCTCTGGGACTCTGCCTCCACTCCACGGAATAATATTTTTCACCTCCGCAACTCGCAACACTCAAGAGAAGCGTGCCTGCATGTGTGTGCACGCGTGTGTGTGTGCGTGCGCGCGAGTGCATGCGTTCGGCACGATTGTACATCCTCTCGATGCATTCAGCGATGTATTTCTAGCCGCTCGTCCCTGGCCCGAAGAGTTTGTGCAGCGCGTTATTGAAGAACTGCACGAGTGTGATAAAGTTATGGAGGTGTGAAAAGCAAATCCTTCACCTCTGTCGTCCACCTCCACCTGTCCACCTCCACCTATCCTCTTTCTTTCTCCGTGTCTCGGTCTCTCTCTCTCGCTCTCTCTCTCTCTCTCTCTCTCTCTCTCTCTCTCTGTCTCCGTCTTTTTCTTTTTACTGTCAAACAATAACCCCTGTGTGCGAGTTTATTTTTGGATCTCCAAGGCCATCTCTCCCTCTGGCTCCCACTCTCTCATGTTCTCTCTTCTCTCTCTCTCTCTCTCTCGCACTCATGCTCTTGTGTACTCATTGACTCTCTGAGGTTAAGGGTACATTCTGTGATTTTTTTATTTTTAATTTTTTACTAAAATTTTTTTTTAATCCTCGTTCACCACTGAAGAAAGAGACGGCGTCCGTGTCGTCAGCACCGCCATCACAATCGCTCCAGCGCAATCATGCATCTCTTTATTCCTTCTTTTTTTTTTCTTTCTTTTTGTTGTTGTTGTTCTTTGTGCTTCACTCTTTAGCACCTTGTCCTCTCTTTACTCGGTTTACTCTCTTACTCTCTCTTTCTTTCCCTGATGAATCTTTAATGTTCTTGTGGTTTGACCGCGGTCACTGAGAGGTTCTGATTTTTTTATTTTTTTTTATTTTTCCCTCCTCACATCTTTTCACTTTTTCTTCCCTCTTGACGTGCCCCCGGCGGGGGGGGGGGGGGGGGGGGGCGGGGGGGGGGGGGGGGGGGGGGGGGGGGGGGGGGGGGGCG
>JAQMYJ010000033.1:10002409-10035096 GCA_030014305.1 Clarias laeviceps
GATCAAAACACACACACACACACACACACACACACACACACACACACACACACACACACACAGACAGTGCCAGGCGAAAAAATCGGCCGTGTCAGCATCTTCCCTTAAACCTGCCATTCACACAAATGAGTGGCTCACAGATTGTAAAGCGCAAGATCAAAAGATATGTTCTGTGCACACACACACGCACACACACACACACACACACTCTGCGAAGGGAGGCCGATCACATTTGGGACACATTTAGGTTCATATAAATAGTCGGAGCAACAAAAAACGATAGAGGTTATGTAAAAAGCTGGAGGAGGGAAAAAAAAGTTCACGTATAGGCATCGTGAGAGAGGAGAGAATTATATAAAAGGATTAAGAAGATAGAATTCGAACAGGAGGTTATATAAACTAGGATGACCACAGCTGTCCTTAGATTTGTCAAAAGGACATGTGTTTCTGTAACTGTTTTTTTTTTACAGAAGGTGTGTGTGTGTGTGTGTGTTGTCCTGCAGGTATTACTACAACAAACGGATCTTGCACAAAACTAAAGGCAAGCGCTTCACCTACAAGTTCAACTTCAACAAGCTGGTCCTCGTCAACTACCCCTTCATCGACATGGGGCCCGCAGGTACGAGAGCGCACGCTCACACACATCCACACACACACACACACACACACACACACACACACACACTCACGCACACACTCTGCCTACATGCTGTCTTTTAAACTCCTACACAAACAAAATGACACACACGTGCAAACACGCATGCAGACGAACTGCCCACTCGCTCTGCTCTCTCGGCATAACTCATACAGAACCTAATGTTTTTCAATCTCATGCCATCTTTTGTCCCTTTCTTGTTTTTTTTAACACTCTTCGTTTGTTTATTCCCTCCGTATGCGTAGGCGTTCCCCAGAGCGCTCCTCCCGTGCCCACAGGTGCAGTGTCTCATTTCCGTTTCCCTCCCTCCACCCCGTCCGAGGTTCTCTCCCCGAGCAGCGAGGAGCTGAGAAGCCCGGGCTCGTTCAGCAGCGTGGCGCGGCGTCTGGCCCGGGGCTCCGTGTCCGACTGCAGCGACGGCACGTCCGCCAACTCCGAGATCGACGAGGGTGGCCTCGGCGTAGGCGCGGCCGAAGAGCGGGTGCCCGAGAGAGGCTTCAGGAGCGCCGTGCCGCCCCGCCTGACTCACGACGCGCTGTACAGGATGTACGGAAATCACAGGGGTCACCGCGCTCACCCAGAGCCGCTTTCGCCCTTCGCTCCCCCGGGCTCAGGCCTGTTGGCTCCACCTCCACTCTCGCCCGCCCTGCCCGTGACGGCGGGCACACACCTGCCCTACACGCCCTCGCCCACGCTGTCGCCGATGGCGGGCTCCATCTTCTCGTTCAGCGCCAAGGACATGCAGCACTACCTGCAGGCGCACACGCAGAGCGTCTACAACTACCACCTGAGCCCGCGCGCGCTCTTCCACTACCCCAACGTGATCGTGCCCCAGCCGCAGCGACCCGACAAGCCCCTGCCCAGTACCGCGGAGCGCCCGTCCGTCCTCGCCCACTCGTTCCCGCTGCCCCCGGCGGACGACGCCCACCACGCCCCGTTCAAGTTCAAGCTCCAGCCTCCACCACCAGGCAGGAAGCAGCAGCGTGAGGCACAGGGACACCAGGGCTCCCTCGGCTCCTCTTCCTCATCTGCCCTCGGCTCCTCGCTCTCGTTCGGCAGCGACCTGAGCTCGGGCATGGTCTCGAATTCTTCATCGAGCGGCTCGCTCAACAGCACAGGCCTACCCAAGATCAAGGTGCGTCTCGGTCGCCTTCACATTCTGATCACGCTCAATTATACAAGCTTGTTTCCAGACCAAGCATTCTACATTTAAAAAAAAAAATTTCCCTTTAAATGCTGACTAAAAGTAATCATAAGGATGGCTCTTGACTGGCTGATTGTCTTTGTATCAGCCTTTATAAAAATTAAAAAAAACATGACACATTGAAATGAAGTGATGATTGAATTCAATACAAACGCCGGGTCTTTTATATAGAGCTCTTGAATAGTACGTGAGTAACGCGTTAGTTTTAAGGCACAAAGGTCTTTAAGAGAAGGCCTAAGTGATTGAACAGTATTTTACGGATTACGAAATGAAATCGTGATGATTTTTTATTTATTTATTTTTTTGCCGTGAGCGTGTCACGGGTATTGTTAGCGCTTCAATCGCTGGCCAAATTCTGAAGTTAATTAAACATCCAAATCTATTTCTGTAACGTTTATTTAATTCCTCGCCAGCTCCTTGTTGTATAACTCACTGTTTAGTTTCTTAATATTAAAGCCATAATTATTCACAGGTGTTTTCAAATCAAATCAAACCGTAATATTGTGGCACGCATCATTCTTCCTAATTTTGCAAGCAGATTATTTTTACTTCTATCCTCTTTCAGTCACTCGCTCATAGTCTTTCTCTCTTTCTGCACGGTCATGCAGGTGGAGCCCATCTCCGACATCGAATCCGAGGAGGAGGTCGAAGTCACCGACATCAGCGACGAAGAGGGAGACGAGCGAGACGAAGAGTTCTTCTCCCCCCAGCGCCGCGACCACCACCACCACCACCACATTTTCGGCCGCCAGTCCAACGGCACTTCCGCTCCCCCTCAGTACGACGACTCAGAGGAAGACGTGTTCAAAGCCCCAGCTCCTCCCCCGCTCTTCGGTGCACCTTCCTCGACGTCGTCTCGTAGCGGCATGCCCGTGATAAAGAGCGAACCTGGCACGCCGCCGGCCCACAGCGGGCACGGGCACGCCCCCTTGGCCTCTCCTTCTCAGTGCATCCCACTGAAACTGCGCTTCAAGCGGCGCTGGGACCAGGAGCAGCACACCGAAGAGGCCGAGGACAAAAAAGTCAGGGGGGATAAAAAGAACGGCGAGAGCAGCGGAGTCGAGAGGGAGGAGAGCGAGCGCTCCGCCCCTCACAAGCTGAGCGCCGAGCTGCACCGCGCGGCCGCCCAACTGTCTCTTGAAAACAAGGACTGCTGATACAAGTGACTTGCTGTCATCACACACACACACACACACTCGCACTCGCAGAATGAGCACTGATACGTTCAATGCTTGAGAACAATAGCCGCTGACATTCACACGCTCTCAGACGGACACGATCTACGATACTGACAGACGAATACACACCGCACCAGCACTCGTGACGAAACAGAAACAAACAAAACTGACACCCTTTTACACTTCACTTCAAAAATTAAGTGTGTCCGAGCTCACCAGTGTGTAAAATTTATAAGAAGGTGACCGGAATAAGGAAAAAGTATCTCTCACACACACACACACACACACACACACACACACACATGCACCACTGACTCTCAGGAGACTGACAGTTGCCACTGGAGGACATTTTTTTCTTTATATATATATATATATATATATATATATATATGTATATGTAAATTTATTTTAGTTTATTTTGTTCAGTGAAGTGCCTGCAAACGGATCCCACAGACAGCAGAGAAGAAGAAAAAAAAAAGGCAGAACAAGTATCGGACTGAAACGACCACGTAATCGGCGTAAACGCAGCACGCGGGGCAGATCAGCTATGGTTAGTTCTGGGCGGAGTTCTTGTCTGCTCGTCCTCATCCTCAGAGAGGCACTGTTGTAAATGCTCTCCGGAGCTGTGCTGTACACCTAACCAGCCTGGCCAAGTTGCTCAGGGACTCTTTATGGCACACACACACTCACACACTCACTCACTCACACATGAATAGACGCTCACACGACCACATCTCCATTACTGATGAATCCACCTGTCGCTTGTGTGAAGCCTGCACTGGACTGCGTGTCCCTAAAAGCTCCTCAGCCTCATGACCATCAATATGTGATGAATTAAAAAGAAAAAAAGAAAATACTAGGAGTGTTCGCAACGCCTATTGTAACTCTTCTAACGTTTCTGGATATTGACAGTTTTGCTGTTTAGTGACAGTTCTGGAAACTCAGACGGATGGTTGGTCGTGTGTGTGTGTATGTGTGTGTGTGTGTTTCTGAGTGTTCTCAGGATTTCTTTTCTCTCTCTGTAAACCAGCTCACCTCAGCACCCCCCCCCTCTCTCTCTCTCTCTCTCTACCTTTGTCTCTCTCTGGGACCAGAAAGTACTGTTCAGTACTCCAGTCTCTTCTTTTTTCCCCCCCCCCTGTTTAGATGAAAGGATTCGTGTTTTACAGAAGATCCGTTTGGCTAAACGAAGCTTGGATGGATCGAAGGTAGAGATTTTGTTCTACCTGTCCGATGTAGTCACTCGTTCTTATTTCTCGGCGCTCACTGCGTGAGCGAGCGATCTGCGTGTCATTCGGTGCAGGAGAGGGGCCGGAGGGCTACTCTTTTGGGTTGTGTAAGTGTAGGGCGTCCTGTGTGGGCAGGTTTTTTTTTTTTTTTCCCTCCTCTCTTCTTTTTCCTGTGTGGGAATTAGAGTTCCTCTCATGTAATCCTCCAGAACCTCCTGGGGAATTGTGGGAAGTGTAGTTTTAAGCGTCTTTGTGGCATAAGAAAGAGGCACCTGATTCATCCTTTCCCCTACACACTAACACTGATAGCATAACAGGCCAGACTTCTTTTCTTTCTTTTTTTTTTTAGCACTGCCTTCTAGCATGTCGAGACGAGAACTCAGAAAAACCGCAGTCTATACTGTTTTATATGGAAACTTATGTGTATTGTATGAATATTGTATGCTGCAGTTGTGGAACCATAGCATTAACAATTTAATATGTAATGATCCAGGGATTTGAAAAAAAAATTTTTTTTAAAGGCTGGGGTTGGGGTTTATTTAATATAATTTTTTTACGTGTATGTGTGTATAATTTAAGAAAGGGAAAGACACACACACACACACACACACACACACACAATTTAAATCACACCGAGCATTCTAGTGGAGCGGAGCTCTGAACCGTACCTGACACAAGTGCCGCCGTTCTGTTCTGTTCTGTTCCGTGAGTGTGTGAATGAATACATGAATGAATGAGTGAGAGTCTGCATTGTCTGTCCATCTCCTGGGTAACCACCAGTCCAGAGTTCAGCATCGTGGACCTCCTGAAGGTCTGTGAACTTTAGCCCATGTGTGAGGACACTTGTGCACAGCATTGGACGAGAGCCTGTGCTAGATGGCCGACCAGGACTCAGTGAAGGGGCGGAGTCTGAATTCTGGCATCAGCAAGAGGCAGAGAGATCCTCTGGGCATGTCGTTCGCACTGTACAGTATTTAACTTTTGACAGAACTGGCCGCAAGCTCGATAGCTGCGCTTCTGGCGTCCTCCGTCCCTTGTCCTCTTTGTGACTGATAGTTGCCTTACTCTTTATTCCACCTGTCTGTAAAACCCCTGTCCCCGGCCCAGGAGCCCCGCCTTCTTTTTCCTGACGTATAGAATGATTCGTTAGGTCTCTGGACCGGCTGCGCTGAGAAACACATTGCTATGTGATGGACGTGGCGCAAGGACTACATGTTTTATTTCAGGTTCATTTCTCCTTCTCTTTTCTTTTTTGTTTTTCTTTTTTTGTTCCCCCCCATATGATGTCAAATTTGTTGTTTATGATAAATGATCATTATTGACATTTTTATCGTTTATTTTTCCTCACGTAGACATAAGTTTGGGTTCATCAAAGACACGATCTGTTTCGAGAGCAGAATCTCTTGCCGTTAACCCGACCCTGTGTTATACCATGTAACAGTTGAACCTTTCTCAAGTTGTAAAATAACTAAAAAGCTGTAATTATATTTGAGGCTGTTATAACGGAGACAGACGATAGTGTATGGAGCTAGAGGGGAGACATTTGATTTTTAACTCTGGTCATGTTATGTAATTTGTTATTTTGTAATGTTACTCTTCTGTTGATCTTGTGCGTTTCTTTTTCATTTGTGGGATTACATCGTTTGAAAAGAAACTCTTGCTTTATCACTTAATGGTCTTTCTTTTTCTTTCTCTCGCTCTTTACCTTCCTTCGCTCTTTATTTCTGTGGTTTCACAGCTTTTAATGACAGGTTGAGTTTTAATAACAAATTGTAACATTTTAATTCTCCTTACGTTTGTTGATTTCTGATGTTTTTAAATGTAATCAGGGTTAATTAAACTGGTTAATACCACCTGAGGAATCTCTGTGTTGTGATTGTGTCCTTATTGAGTCCACCATTTAGCATTATATTCATCCTGAAGCATACTGTATTATAAGAAGCATTCAAGTCAATCCAGGTTTTCTGAGTCAACATTCCGCGGGTGGAGCGCCTGATTCATGAATATCAGCAGATAACTTGACGCATCTGTCTGTAGGAACTGCACACTGTCATTTACTAACACCACTTGCACATTACAGGAACTCGACTGGGAGTTATTGCCACGTTCTTCATACAGTCCTTACCTCGCTCCAAGCCATTTCCTCAAGGAGTTCCTGGGAGGCCAGGGTTTCAGACGTGAACCAGGCAGTCCGATCATGGGCAACGGCTTACAGAGAAAACTTTCTACCTTGATGGTATCCGAACACTAATGAACCTCTGGGATACGTGCAGTTTTAACTCTCATAACTGTGTTCTGTTGTAACTTGTATTTATAAAGTACTGGTTTATTTATTGGTTAATGTTTTTCTACGTCACCCACAATGCCTTTCAATGATCAAGTAGTGGAGTTGATGCAATTGATTTAGCTCAGAGATCCAAACTTGGAGTTGCATCCTTTATTTTTTTTATTGATTTAACGTCACTTGCTGAACTCCAGGTTGAGAACATTGTCCTTAGTAGAAATTATGATTTTAAGGGACGTTTTCTTTGATTTAGATTTGAAAGTTTCACACTAAAATCTCTGTCGGCTCCATCATGCCCGTCATCTCGCTGAACGCTAATTAGCAAAGCTGAGACTTGGCGTGACTGCACTGAAAACACAGAAAACCTGTTTCACGCTTATTTTCCTCTTATATGGGTGTGGCTGCTTCCACGTTCCTGTAGTTGCTCTCTTCTAGACTGCCATCAGGGGCATTTCAGGAATCTGTTTAAGCTCCTTTTCTTTTAGACTTGATGGGTCATGACCCTGAAAATGTTTTCTTACAGATAACTTTTACCTTATGATTTTTTCTGTGTTCTTCTTGCAGTCCTGACATCTCTCCAGCTTCTTCAGTTTATTGGCTTTGAATTTACCACCGCATCAAATTGTCTGTCGCCCCTGCTGATTTTTGCTCCTTATATTTTATCACTACATCTGGTCCTATTTCTCTCGTATTTTCAGCGTGGCATGAAGCTTTTTAACCAGAGACTTTTTTACGTAACCTTTTTATTTCAATTATTGCCAATTATTCCAGTGCTTGTTCAGGATGGTGTTCTGTACACTTTCTAGGATCTGACTGGTGTACAGCTAACACAGAGGATCATACAAATAAAAATAAATAAAAAAATCAGCAATAGCATAAAAAATTTGCTGTTTGGTGTCTTAAGAATTAGCCAAAAATAAATAAATAAAATATAAATGGTGGTGCCGGGAGTAGCATTTGCTGCCTTTCAGCTCCAGGGTCTCCCTGGTTTGATCCTGAGCTCGGGTTACCATCTGTATGAAGGTTCTCTGGTTTCAGTGCGATGTCCAAAAACCTTGCAAGTGCTCAGCCTGGCTTTGCTATATCGCTTACTAGGTGTGAACGTGTCCGCATGCATGCCCTGCATTGGACTGGCGTTCCATACATGGTCAATTCTTTCACCTGGCACTGTGGGTGACAGTAGGCCCGTGCAGACCCTTACTGCATACCATTAAAGTCTAGATAGAAGGGAGAGTAACTGCCGGCCAAAAACCCACATTCAAAACTAGTCACGGAAGCACTTTCAGCAAGAAAACACATCTGATAACTGCTTCTAAGTCGTTCTGAACTGCCGCTGTGTTTTGATCTTTCGTTACTTTTAGTGAGCATCAGCTTCCGCCGACGTGACGACTCACCTCGTTGCTTCGTTCATGGCTGAATCCCAAATTATCCCCAAAACTACTTGGAATAATTACACAGCACACTAGCTTTTGTGGAGTGGAGACATAAAGAGAAACATGTACGATTTACAGGACTGTCCAACACCTCCATGGCTTATTCTTCTTGCCTTTTGGCTACATAATACCAGTAGGAATTTAAAACTACTTTCAGCTATGCCTCGCACCCAGAGTTCCCAGGATAGGGAACTGCAAACTTGACCAGAATAATCCACTTACTGAAGTTATTCTCAATGATACTGTATAATGTACTCATGAAACATTTACATACCATTGGTTATGTATTGTCTCACAATCCGAGTTGGAACTGGGACAGACTGGGACGCCGTCCCACTGAGCCATGGTGATCACCATCATGAGGTGAGAAATTCCATCATGTGTGTTAGAGTCAGGCTTTGAGACTGAGAACATGCTACTTTCAATTAATCTTCAGTTCTTTGATCTGATGATCTATGTTTGTGTTGGTTAACCGTTTCCTACATTACCCACAATGCTAATAGTGGTGTCATGCTGCGTTTAACCTGAGAGATTAAGAGACAGATTCTCTGTGATTTTGAAGTACAAACTAGGTAAAACCATAGACACCTCCATGTTGATCTTCTGCATGTAATGGTAAGAAGTGATGATTTTGTTTACTGCTGATGACCAACTGCAGGGTTGAGGACACCGTCCTTAGTTCCCAATAGGAGTTGAAGGGATGCAGTCTTAAATTTTTCCTAGTCAGAGAATCTTGTGTTGAATCTAAACCTAAAGAGAGCCTGTTAGGTCTCATCCCCTCAAAAAGATAACATCCTACAGCTTCAAGTTTCACACTAGTCAATGGAATAACTTTTATCTGTGTCCATAAAGAGTTGCTTCATTTTTTTACATACAAACCACAAAGTTTCATTGAAAATGGCTAGTTATCAGTTCCACATGACACGATGGCTTAGTGGTTATAATACTGTTGCTTTGCACCTCCTGGGTCCAGGTTCGGTTCACGTCTCTCTGTGTGCTTGGAGTTTGCATGTCCAGGATGTACCCTGCCTTGTGCCTTAAGTCTCCAGGCCTCCCACAACCTTGTACACAGGATTAAACGGTGTAGACGATGAGCAAGTGAGCGACAAGTGACAGTAGTGATGTCCAGGACTTTATCTTCTTCTTCTTTGATGTTTAACGGCAGTTGGAATTATATTACATTACATTACGTTACCACCAACTGTAGGTCTCATTCGCCCTCGTCTTCCCAGGCAATTTTTTAGACTAGCCTTCCGTAAAACGGTTAACGTCATCCTTCCCTGATCTTGTCTTGGCTTCTTCTGTGTCTTGAACTCTTCATCTAGTTGGAGTTCTGTAGGTCACATCGCCGCCACCTATAGTTCTCTCTCTCTCTCTCTCCTCAGCATCCCGGTGCTTTAAAGCCGACTTTCCGGTCTATGCTCGGTGTCTTCTTGTCGAACGCTAACTAGCAGAACTAAAACTTAAGCGTAACTGTTTGTGCGTCGTCTCCACTACTTTTACGCTGGGGTTCTCATTAATATGATGATGAAACATGGATGTGAAATTGTGACTGAGAAAAGAAGCTTGTTTTGTATTTCGGGCTAACGGAGATGAGATCGTAGCTGCGCTAGCAATGTCGCCCTGTGACGTCAGAGAGGCACACAACTGTTACCTTTTCACAGGAGTGAAGACGCTAGCTAGCAACTTAGTAGAAGAAACACAACAGGTAATGGAAATACGTCAATATGAATATTGTTTCATGTGTGTCATGCGCGTAAGTTGTACTTTAAAGTGAAACCGATAGGAAAAAGGTAGTGAGAGGGAAGGATAACCGACTTCAGCACCACTTCCCCTGTTTTCTTGGAACTGTGCCATCTGTCTACTCTGATGCTCACAGCTCCTTCTTACAGTCGCCACATCCGCACACACTTACACACACACACACACACAGCTGTCAGGTGCAAACCATATTCACACTTAGGAATGTACAAAAGAAAAGATATAATGGTGTGGGACACAATAGAAACTATTAAGGACAGACTTAGAAAAAGGAAACAACACAAAAAGAAGGACAAACAACTCCATGGTGGGGTTTCTAGTTCTTTCGAAGGTTACATACGGCACCGTGTCGCCCCTTACTGCCTGTGTAGGTGAATTGCATGTATGAAGCTGCACCCAACGCCCAGGGCTGTGAGGAATGCCAGGAAAGTGAGACTATCGAGCATTTTTCTCATGCTGGAAATACAGTATATGCAGCAGAGGGCTAGATATGGTGACCGAGTTCCAAGAACTAATAGAAAGCAATGCTAAGGGTCTTTTAGAATGGGGAGACACTGATCGGGAGAGGAAGCGTTTAATCTTGTTTTTGAGAAAGACTCAACCGGAAAGTCGGCTTTAAAGGACAGGGAAGCTGAGGGGAGAGAGATCTGTAAGATGATAGGTGGAGGTTCTGTAAGTTGCAAAGACGCAAAATAGATGCTAAGTGGTACTGAGAAGAGAAGAAAAGGTGTGGACAGACCGGAAAAAGCAGACGAAGAGTTTAAGAACAAGTCAAGACAAGATTAGGGAAGCATGCATTAGAAAGTACTGTATTTCCCTTTAAGATGAAGGAAATCCAAACCTACGGTTGGTGGTAATGCAACCTGCTGGATTCCAGCTGTCGTTAAACAACAAAGAGGAAGTAGTAGTGAGGGAAATCACAATTGCTCCTTATCATAGTTATTATACCCAAGTTGTCACGTTGAACTGATAGTTTTCAATGAAACTATGTGGTCTGTGCGTAAAAATGAAGCAATTCTCAATGGACACAGTAAAAAGTCATTTATTTTTCATACAGCCCACCCTGTTTAGAGCTGTGGGGGACCCAGAGCCAGGATCATTGCACCCATGGCACAAAGCAAGTACACTCTGGATGGGGCGCCAATCTATCGCAAGGCACAGGTGTACACACGCACATATCACATACACATAATCATACACTATGGGTAATTTGGGCAGCACGGTGGCTTAGTGCTTAGCACCGTCATCTTCAACCTCTAGGTTCTGGGTTCGATTCCCACCTCGGGTCTGTGTGCATGGCGTTTGCATGTTCTCCCGGTGCTTGGTGGGTTTCCTCCATGTGCTCGAGTTTCCTCCCACAGTTCAAAGACATGCAGATTAGGCTAACTGAAGTTAGTGGGTATATATGTGTATAGTGTGTGTAATGCGATGGATTGGCACCCCGTCCAGGGTCGTGCCCTAAGTCTCCTGGAACAGGACCATGTATACAGGATACAGCAGTACAGATGATGAGTGAGTGTGTATCCTGTGGAAACCCAAAAGGCACAGGGGGAACATGCAAACTCCATGCACACACACACACTGAAGGCAAGATTTGTGCAAGGCAACAGTGCCTCCCCCTGAAATGTTATAATACACACTTAAATAAGTATTGGAATATTGGTTGTGAAGTAAAATCTGAGGTAAAAAAAAACCATAATAATAAATTAGGTCAATTATTTCTATACTGTAATTTTTTTTTTCTTTTATACTTTATTGACAAATCTCTTTCCCAATGCAACTTCCAAATGAGGTGATGAGAGAGGGATATAGGCATACAAGTTCTTACATGGTTCAAAATAAGACCTTGACCAGGATAAAAAAAGTTACACGACTTCTCAATAATAAAACACATTGTATACTGTACACTGTTGATAATGTATTCAGTTACCGATATGGGCTGTCCTAATAAGATGTAACTCTCAGCCCATGTCCAAATGCTCTGATCATCCACCTCACTCAGGAGGTGACCATTCCCATCAGGTGTGTTAGAACAGGCTTTTAAGAACGAGCTGATCATGTCTAAACCAGGTCAACACATTTCGCTCACCCTGATACGTCACCTGACTTAATTCACGTATTTCATTGTTATAACTGGTGATCATACAGTACTCATGAGTCTGGTGTCTTGTGCAAAAACAAATGCCTCTTCTTTCCATTGTCTCATCATCGTCTCACTGTCTGGCTGGTTGTCATCTGTCTATTCTTCCACCGCTTTCCTCACTTCAGTCGTCGTCTGCCAATAAAGCCAGTGGCGTGGAGGGGGGTTTGGATCTGTGACAGTTCACTGACATGACATCACCAAGCTCAAAGAGAGGGGCTGTCATCATGGGGTGGGTCAGATCAAAGGTCAAGTCCCTTGCGAGGGGGCGGTACTAACGAGGCATTTCAGCATGGTCTCATCCAGTATGCATGTTCTGCATCACAGTCTACTGTTTATTGTGCAGCCTACAATAACATCTTCTTGGCCAACTTTCTGTCTAAAACGGATGCAGCTGATATTTGTGTCTGTCTGCCTTGTTAGAAACATATGAAAGCCTAAAAAATCGGAGAAACTGTAAGATGACATGATCGCCAAATGATATAGGCATTTGAAACTTTTCTCACCAGGCCGGACAGACGTAGAAATATACTGAGAGTATCAAAGTAAAAGTACCTAAAAATGTTCACAAATGGAGAAAAAGACCCCAGCTTCAACCTATACATTTTGATTTTAGTTAGTGATGCCAAAGCATCACCAAGTAATATTTATATAAAAATAGTAAGAAAGCTTCATTTCTATAAGCGATCATTTTTAGATATAAATAAGTAAATAAATAAATAAAGTGGGTGGTTCGGCAGGATAAACTTAGTAGCTAATTTCCTTATAAAACTGGACAAATTGTATCTGAGAGGCTTAAAACTTTGTATTATTAACTATTGTTTACTGGAGGTTTGTTTTTTTCTTTTCCTTTTTTTTAAGGCATCCTTGCTCTTAAATATAGCATTTATTTGCATGTGCCTAAGACATTTGCACTGTTCTGTACCTTTAACATTTATATTTTCATTTATACATTCAATTAAATTTCAGTTTTCTTCATATAGCGCTTTTTAAAATGCTCATTGTCGCAAAGGAACTTTACAGAAGCAAAAAAAGAAAATTATGGAAATATGTATGTATAGATATGTATAAATATATAATGAGCAAGCCGAGGGCTACTGTGGCAAGGAAAAACTTCCTGAGATGGCAATAAGAAGAAACCTTGAAAGGAACCAGACTCAACAGGGAACCATCCTCATTTGGGTGAAAATGAGTGGGTGATAGCAGGGATTCATCTGCAGTCCTACTGTGTGTTAGGTGTAACAGGTGAGGTGTTTAAGTTAATACTGAGGGTTTTTTTCTTGGAGGCTCAGGTATAAAAGGTTTGTAGGAATTATACTACTATTCAAGATAAACTTCTTAAAGTTAAAAGAAAAATCGAAGAAAAATACAGTGATGTCGGGCTGTAAATTATAGTCAGCATAAAGTCAAAGGAGTCACAGATTAAACCACCCAAACTGTTGCTGTAATGTTGGAGGTCCATGAAGTCATTGTTAGTACAAGTCAGAGTGGAAGAACTCAAGTGGGCTGCACAGAGCCCTGACCCTCATCCCCAATGAAAATGTTTGGGATGAACTGAAATGTCCACTGCATGTCTCCCAGGCCTCCTCCTTCACATCACTGGATGACCTCATTAATTCCCTGGTGGCTCAATGGGGAAATCCTGACAAGCAGAGATGAGTCAAAGGGGACTACATCTGGAATGAGGTCTTCAAAAAGGCACATATGGACGTGACGTTTAAGTGTCTACAAATGTATGATCACGCAGACAGGCTAGAAGGATGCTTTCCATTTCCCTGATGTGCTTAACTTCATCCATATAAGGTCTGGAATTTCTGTATCTGCCAACTAGGTTGGAGTTTAGGAGGTCGGGATTGCTTGTAGCTTAGGTGAGTATGACCAGTCAAGCCTGATTAAAAAATGCAAGCTTCTGCTGTTATAATGTGAGCATGCCAAACTTAATCTGACTGAGCTAATTACTACTTTTATTCTTTATATAGCATGAGCAAGTCTAGTGGATTGTTCAGTTTAGTGAATCTAGCTTTCCCTAAAAGAAATACACTATATGGACAAAAGTATTTGTCCAAACCTGTTAGAATTCAATCAGACCCTGTATCCCGAGTGAAGGGCAATCTTATTACTTCAGCATACCAAGACATCTTGGACAATGCTATGCTTCCAACTTTGCGGCAACAGTTTTGTGAAGGCTCTTTTTCTATTCCAACGTGACTGTGCCCCAGTGCACATAGCAAGGACTATAAAGACATGGTTCGATGAGATCAGGGTGGAAGAACTTGACGGGAGTGAAGTGGAACGCAGCTCGTGAGCCAGCCTTTCTCGTCCAACATCAGTGTCTGACCTCATAAATTCTCTACAGAATGAATAGACACGGATTTCCACAGAAACACTCCAAACTCTTGTGGACAGCCTTCCAAGAAGAGTTGAAACAGTTATAGCTGCAAAAGGGGGACCAACTCTATATTGAATGGAGTATATGTATTTGGATACAATGTAATTGAAGGTTTGGCCAAATTCGTTTGTCCCTATAGTGTACCTTGTTGAGTTGATTTGGTGGTATATCCTTGAATTTGTCAGTCTTATGATTACCAATGTGTGTGTGAGTGTTTGTGCCGACCTCCTTTATCTAATGCTGTCCCTGGTTACCCAAAATAATAACTGAAGAATGCTGAGTGATGAGCAAACGGCAGGTGGCGCCTCAGGTCAACTTTGCGCACAAAGAGAGATTATGTAACTGGAACTATATCACTTGTAAGCGTTTCACGTTTTATCTTTTTATGGCTTTTGCATATACTCGATGTACTTCATATCTGATATCTGAGCTAAAATAGCATGCATTTTGATCTACTCGTGTGTAACACACACACATATATATATATATATATATATAAAATAGGAACATATACGACGTGCAACAGGTACAGTGAAATCCAAGACTTTATGATAACCGGAGAAAGTTTGTGAACTTGGCTTGAAACGACTAGGCTCCACGGCTCACTAGCTCCGTAGCACTCTACTATTAGTCAGGCAGCGGGGTTAAGCGAGTACGCCAGGCCACGCCCACATCGGCCAGCTGGTGGCAACATGCGTGATGACTTCACCACTCTGCTCGCTGATTGGCTAGAAGACCAGGCCAGCAAGCCAATCACTGCTCGGCTAGGTGACGTCAACAAAAACTCCAGCTGAAATTGTATAGAGGAGGCGGAGCAAAGCGTCGCCGACGTCAGCGCCAACGGAAGCACGCGACGCGATTGGTTGGCGGTTACGAAGGCGAGGGGTCTGTTGCTGAGAGAAAAAGAGAGCAAGACTTGAGGGGGGGAAAAATCCAGAGCAAGGAGGAGAAAGTCAAAGTGATCTCCATGGCCGTAGAGTAGAGTTGTTTTTATTTCAAATATAAATATGTCTTTCCGACGCTATATTTTGATCACATTGAGAAGATGATTGACTTATTATTAAAGTCATATAAATGACAGGTAAGTTCATGCACACGGGTTTTAGTTTAGAAAAAAAAATGTTATTATTTACACGCAGAAAAGACATACACACATACATACACACACTGCGCTGTAAACATTGCCCCGCTTATGAGGCAGAGCGACGGCAGCCTCGCGCGCCGTCTCATTGGCTACCGCGTCCGCAACACCTCCCATCTTCCCGCCTACTTTCTGTTCCTATGGTTCCCAGCGCGCTCATTGGATACTGTACGCTTCTGGATGAGCCGCCGGCAAGCTTTCCTACTGGCTCGTGCTCTACGTCACTCACGGCTACTTTGACAACTTGGACCGCCCGGTAGTTTTTCCTCGCGTGCCTATTGGTTACTGTACGCGTCGGCGCGCTCTGATTGGTCGAGCTGCCCAGCTGTTAGTGGTTCATTCACCATTTTGTGACTGTAGTGGAAAAGGGACGCGGAGAGTTTTTTTTCCTCAGTGCCTCTGAGTTCCTGTTGGGAGGAAGAGATGTTTCACGGATTATATAGGGTATAAAGTTAAATGTCGTTTTCCGGAAGCTCCCAGGACGCCCCCGTGGACAGGAGAAACACACCTCGGGTGGAGTTTATACGTGTACTACTGCGAATGTGTGTGTTTTTTTGTTTTTAATCCGGGTGAGTTGTGATTAATGTAACATGGTTTATAATTGATATGGAATTGTGTGCTTTGTCTGAGTTGATGAAAAGAAAAGGAAGAGATAAAAAAGAAGAGAAGGAAAGAGATGGGGGAGGGGAGGAGGAGGAGGAGGAGGAGGTGAAGAAGGAGGTGAAGAAGGAGGAGATGCAGTTTAAACTTTGTCAAATGTTCAGAGCTGGGGTCAGGAGCGAGCTTCATAACGAGCAAGTTCCCGTCTCCAAGCGGCTCCTGGTTCGAAGCTCTCCTCGAGGCTCTCGGGCTTACACACGGAGTGTGAGGAGCGCCACAGACTCCACACACCTCACACACCACATCCTATACATGACTGATCCTGTATTTAAAGTCCCTGAGAGCTCAGAGCGATATGTCTATATATATATATATATATACAGTATGTGTGTGGATACGTGTGTGTGCATCTGTGTGTTTCAGCAGTAAGGTGATCCTGACCTGCTCGTTGCATAAACATCATTTGCAACTTTACTACGTGCGCTGTCTGTCTGCCTCGCAGCGAACCGACACCGAAAAACACACCTCTCACCATATAGACCATGAGCTTCGCTTATTCTAAAAGGTTTTTTTTCCCCTTTATCTTTATTAATATAGATAGATATATAGATAGATATATAGATAGATAGATAATCACCCGGCTTCCCCTGTGACATTGGGAAAGGAGGCGTAGTACAAGTACTACAGATCTGGTGCTGTAGTTGTGCACTCTTCTTTTAGTAATTTCTGTATTATTACAAGAAAATATACGATTGCATTTCTAAAGAAACATTGCACACTTTATATTTATGTTATTCTTCATTATTAATGACGGACGTCCTCCCCTTATTTCATGCTTATATACTGTATGCATGTATAGAGATCGAGGTATATATTGCATTATGTGTGCTGCATTGAAGTACTTATAATCCTGGCTGTGTTAATGTTTCGGAATAGAAATCACACAAATACAGTGAGAGAGAGAGAGAGAGAGAGGAAAAAGTCACGTCTTCCTGCTGTGCCTGCTTTCTTTTTAAACCATTTTCCTCATTTCTGTCTATGTGTGAAAGGCATATGCATTCTGCAGCGTGGTGTGAGAAGTGTCTGCATATCGGTTGCTTCTTTGCATACATTAAAAAAAATCAAATAAATATAATAATAATAATAATAATCAAAAGCAGTTTAACGAGCAGTGTTCACTTTGTATGCCTGATTTTTTTTCTTTCGAATAGAAAAGAACCTTTAGGAGCTTTGCTTATCAGCATCAGCATCATCATCATCATCAGTCGTGGAGGATTAATAAGTGACACGCGTCTGTGCTTGATGGTGGCTGTTGAGTCATGGTGCTTGGAGATGTTGAGGAAAGTGCAGCCGTTGTCTTTGCTCTGCTGTCACACTCACACACTCACACACGCCGTACCGTACCGGGAATGCTGTCCGTACTTATCGGTGAGTTGCGCTCAGTTAGACGTCGAAGGCCTGAGAAAGGTTCAGGAGGAGGCGACTCTGGAGTAAGTGGTTTGGAGTCTGAGAGATGATTTCTACATCACAAGTGACTTTGACTTTTTTAACTATTAACATTGATGCATGTGCAGAAATCGATGGTCATGCACATGCAAGGAATGAGTTTAGTACGTCATAGTCATTCGACCCAGGTCATGAACGATCTCGAAATGAGTGAATTACGAATAAATTTGTTGAGAAGATGCTATGGAGGACCCGGGTATGCTCCGGTGCAGAAAAGAAAAAAAAAAAACCCTGCACTACTGCAGACCTGCGCCTGCTCCATGCCCCAAAAATGCATTTGTGGTGTATCTGCAGTGCATGCATACATGCACACACACGTTAACAAACCAACACATGCTTTCGAACCGGTTGATCTTTTATTTTAGAGTTACTTTTTGATGTAATCGAGAACAGCATGGAGCTTTCATGAGGACACCGAAGGTAGGGTTGCTGCGTAGGGTTCTAGTGTGATAGAGACAGTGTGTGTGTGTGTGTGTGTGTGCATGCTCGTTCTGAAGGAGCAGTCAGGAAGCATGCTATCAGCACTCGTTATCGGGTTCAATATGTTCGCACTGTAGTCGCTTGGCCAGGAGGAATCACACAAACTCTGTCCACTTTACTTTAAAACACGGATCTCTTTCGGGAGACAAACGTTCGGAAGTCCGGTCTGTGCATTCCAGCTATGATATCATAGTTAAGGCAAAAACAAAAGAAAAAAAAAAACGTGTGTGTGCTTTATGTGTTGTGTGCTGCAGTGATGCGCACATATAAGTGCGTGCGAATAAATGACCAGCGACCTGTTTCGGTAAAACACATCACTACAATAGTAGTCAAATGACGATAATACCCTGTTGATATGATGGACATCACATATTTGGTTACTTTTTCTATCAGATTTGATTCGATCTTTTTTCGAGTGTAGGAACATTTTGAGTGCAAAAAAATGTAGTCCTTAAGGTCAGACCTCGAGGTGTTCGTATGGGGGGTTCTGTAATTGTTGAACATCTCAGTAAATGCTTTTAAGCATTAAGACCACAACAAGAGCTGATTAATTCATTAAAGATAATTTATCTGCCCACTGATAACTACTGTGCACATGTGTATGTGTGTGTGTGGTGATAAACCGCCAAACTCTGTGTCAGGCGCCCACACGGACGAGATCAGGGATTTTCCTGCATTTAGTATAGGAGGTGGAAATCAGGGCGTGAAAAACGGACACACACTCTGCGTTACCACTCGAGTCTCGAACTGTTGATACGACACAGCAGTCCGTTCTGTTACTGTAATCGTAACCTTGCCTCAGCTCAACACTTGCCTCTTTTTAGGAATAATTAATATAAATCATGGTATATGTGTCTTTTCTAGCATGGGGTTACATATGCAAAAGAATTAAAATTATGTAAAAGATTTGGACTTGTGTCCAAAGCACAGACACACACACTCATGTCCAGAGTGTAGACACTCAGACACACACACACACACACACACACACACACACACACACCGTCACCAAACAGTCAGCAGTCATACACACTCAAACATAAAAGTAAAGATTTTTAATAATTATACTGTAATGCGCATTATTTTTTAAATGCAATATTTTTCTAACTAAATGTTATATTTTGCCAGCACATGGACAAAGTGCAAATAATTGTTACGCAAAATATACAGGATTTGCGTGTATCGTTATGGAATAGAGTATATACGAGGGGTTGTTCAAGTCAAACCGGGACTTTTGATTGTGCAGAATAACAGAACACGGTTACGAGAGTTAAAAATTCCCTTTATTTCTTTCTATAATCCCCTGCTACACTGATGCACTTATCACAGCGTTTGACTCCCAGGAACTCCTTTAACACAACAAAACATGTGGAAAACTGTTTAAGCGAGGTCAAGACTGTAAAGAGGATGTGTCACTAACTCCCAGCTGAGTTCCTGTAATGTGCATTTGGTGCGGTGGGCATTATGACGTATGCATTGTCCTGCAACAAAAAAATGGGGCTCAAACCAAGCTGTTTTTTTCTTTTATTAAAGGAAAAGGCTGTTAAAGGAGTTTCCGGGAGGCCAGCGTTACAGACACGAAGCAGGCAGTCCGATCATGGCTCCAGCATACAAAGAAAACATTTTACCTTAATGGTATCCAAGCACTAGTGAAACACTGAGATAAGTGCATTAGTGTATCAGGGGATTATATAGAGAAATAAATGTTAATCAAAATCCAAAGTCTTGGTTTGACTCGAACAGCTCTTCTATTTCTATTTGTTTTACCATTTTGCAAATTATAACCTTCTGACCATCCAAGTAAAGTTTAAATATATTTCAGAGTACACTGAGTATTAATCTCACTAATCAATTATTCCATCAATCATTAAAAGATTATAATGTACCGTGAAGAAGTAATATAAAGAGACACTACCACAACAAATCTGTTTTTTATATCTTTTTTAACAGTAGATGATATTTCATTCATGTACTTTTACACTGTTTTAGCTTGAGCTTTATTCTTTCTAATTCTTTATTATCAAGCTGTTACAAAACTCATACAATACTAAAATAAGAAATTGTTATGCATGAGTTAAAACAAGCAAATTAATGAAAAAGTAGTAAAATTATTACATTTCAAGCATTTTTTAAAACTATTAATGTGAGAACAAATTGATGAGGCTCGATAAGCTTGTTTTACTTACCTGAAATCTGTATCATAACAGATCTGATATATTTTTCAGTTTTAGTGTAATGTTGACTGTGACACATGCTGAATGCGATCCCTAGTCACGGAAATATAATTTTATGTTTCTATAAAACCTGGGACATTTTGCAGAACTTGGCAGACAGAATAGAGTCGCTAGGTACGTTCCCATGCCCCCTAATATTTCCCTAATAAAGGGAGTAATAACCCAATTGGAATACAAGTGCATAATGTAATGCATAATGTAATGCATAATATAATGCATAATGTAATGCATAATGCCCCTCAGCTGGAGCAGCCTGATCCGATCCGGCCCAGGTCGGAATAAATTTTCAATGAGAATGAGAGGGGTGGTGTGTCAATCTTTGATAATCTGTTCAATAGGTAAATATTAGCCATGAAAACACTTGATCTGATTTGAATATATTATTAATTGGAATATGTTTATAATATTTTACCAACTCTGTCTCTGGATGAAGAAGGGGCACTGATTGGCTCAGGAATTATAACTCATAAGGTGGAATTTATCGCAAAGGACGGGAAAACAAACCTAACCTCCAAGTTAGGGAAAATACTTCTTCTGTTACTGGCAGATAAAATGCATGGTTGATAGATAGATAGATAGATAGATAGATAGATGCAATTATATTGTCATTGCATAATCAGCAACAGAATATAGTTTATTCTCTACCAGAAATGCAAATAGTAGTTCATATACACTAGGGCAAATATTGGCATTGTGCAACTTATCAGTTGCACACTTCCAATATTGCAGGTTAAATAAGTATATACAGTACTGTGCAAAAGTATTAGGCACCATATTATATGCTGTACCAATTTTGTTATATATGCTTATCATGTCTGCATAATTATGTACAAAATCATTCAGTATTTCCATATATAACTTAAAAATTCATAAATAAATAACATTACAGGAGAATATATGTATGACTGTAAAGAAAGAAATATAGTATAAGACAGACCAGTTTTCAGATGGAAACAAAAAACCTAATGTACGCTCCTGGGATTTGCATAAAAATAGAAAGGAGCGAGTGTGACAAAGTTACCAGATGAACTCATATTCTCCAGCAAGCTCAGTAAAACCTAACAGCTGTTTTACTTATAAAACTGCACAAATCTGTGTCTAAAACTCCTGATTTTAATGAGTTTTCACTCCAAATATTGACAGTTTATTTTATTGTTCTTTATTGCTCTTTATAGAAGTTTCTTTTATGCAGAAATGTTTTCAAAAGCATCTTTTGCTTATGCCATATTTTAGTATGTGCCCAAGACTTTTGCACAGTACATATTTTATAGATACCTTCAATATACAGTACATGTGACATACATAATTAATTAACTTGTATAAGCACCACAGTTGTAATAATATTAATAATAATGAAAACAGATCTGTTTTCAGAGCAGACCTCTTATGTTTTGAAACCTATGTTTTGAGATCTAAAAATACAGCATGAGGTTTTAAGCTGGTCATAAAGCATATGAAGCTTTGAGAGAAGCAGAAAGATCAAAAGGTCAATCACAGGAAATTACCAAAATGCAGTCATTAAAAAATACAAATAATAATGTTTAAAACCAAAAAACTACAGTGTATGTCACAACACATATTATACAGGAATTACTGAGAGTAACTAAAAGTGGAAGAAAGAATTATAAATAAAAATAGTTGAATAGTTGTTAGGTTTTATTGAGCTTGCTGGAGAAAATGAGTTCTTCTGGTAACTTTGTCACACTATTTTCTATTTTTATGCAAATCCCAGGAGCGTACATTAGGTTTTTTGTTTCCATCTGAAAACTGGTCTGTCTTATACTATATTTCTTTCTTTACAGCCATGCATATATTCTCCTGTAATGTTATTAATTAATTAATTAATTAACTATTAAGTTATATATGGAAATACTGAATGATTTCTGTACATAATTATCCAGACATGATGAACATATATAACAAAATTGGTACAGCATACATGTATAATATGGTGCCTAAGACTTTTGCACAGTACTGCATGTGTGTATGTGTGTGTATATATATATAATGTGTGTGTGTGTGTGTGTGTGTGTGTGTAGTAAATACAGTCAATATTACATAACACAGCAGTGAACATTTGCAGTAATACAATATAGTAGATAATGCTCTGAAGCGGGAAAATAAAGGATATAAGCAGGCACTGTCCATAAAATTAAACTAATATACTGTGTGACTACATATATTAAGAGTTACTACAATACAATACAATAATAAGTGTATGACACACATCTTATCAGATCAGCATCCATGTAAACAGTTAAGTTGGAATCTCTACCCTAAATAATTTCTTTTAGATGAAAGAAATATCGTCCATGTTAATCTAACTGCTGTGAGAAAGGCATGATCGGATCAGACCAGCATTAGATCATAAACTAAATAAACAAATAAAAAGAGAGAAATTTTGACTATCCATCCTTGTTAGTCTTGGGGTTGTTATTTTTGAATACTTGAACTAAATGTCATTGTTTGGTATTTTAGTTTTTGAGGACCATTTGAGGACAAATTCACCTTTATGACCTGATAATACTTTTTTCACTCTGACATAGTGTATCGACATATTTGACCAAAAAAAAAAATCAGACATAAAACAGATTTTTTAGCTATAATAAAACACAATCATCACCATGAAGCATTTTTAAAAGTCAGTGGTGGAAATTATGTAATAATATCAATCCCTAGTTTTTTTCCATTTATTTATAATTCTTTCTTGAACTTTTAGTTACTTTCAGTAATTATAATACGTGTTGTGACATGTATTTTTGGTTTTAAATATTATTATTTGTATTATTTTTTTTTATTTACTGCGTTTTGGTAATTTCCTGTGATTGACCTTTTGATCTTTCTGCTTCTCTCAAAGCTTAATATGCTTTCTGACCAGCTTAAAACATAATTTTTCAAAACATAAGAGGTCTGCTCTGAAAACAGAAAAATCTGTTTTTATTATTTTTAATACTGTTATTACAACTGTGGTGCTTATACAAGTTAATTACAAAGTATCTATAAAATATGAATATAAAGTATTTAATATCGTACATTCCTGGTGACTTTGACGTGAAGTGTGTGTGTGTGTGTGTGTGCGGGAGCAGCTGATTCTCTAACACGTCATGAACTAGATGTTCATTTAAACAGACAGACTTACATTGTAAAAAGATGTAGATATATATTCAAGGCTAAAAGCTAAAACAAATATGTCGCATCTCAAACACGGAGAGCTCAAGATACTGTATGTCCACATAATCATGTGTTTTACTCATTGATGAAGTAAAAAAAATTTGGAAGCACTTTCCTGATTAAAACAGGCATTCTTGGGATTTTCCCGTTTTACCAGAAAATACAGGAACAATTAAAGACAAAGTTTCCAGAGGGTATGTCCTGTTTAGTGTACATAAGAAAACTGATGCGTTTATTATTCTGGAAGCGTCTTCGCTCCACGGATTTTCGTCGTTTATGTAAAAAAAAAAAGATGTTACACGGTAATGTACGGCCGTGACTGAGAGTGAGACGGTCAGTTACAGATAAACAGTGATCTAGTTCAGTGGCATATTTCTTAAACTGACTAAATAAGAATTTCCACATTCTTCTTTCACAGGCATTTTGGACGGTGAATCATGTGCGTGTGAGTGAGTGTGTGTGTCTGTGTGTGTAAAAGCCAGTAAGAGAGAGAGAGAGAGAGAGCGTGAGCACTACTGGTGTATTTACATTTTAACAGAGTATTCGCTAAGATTTTTACTTCCTAAAATTTTTTTTAGAGCTCCATGTAAGTGTGTATGTGTGTGCGAGAGAGGGAGAGGAAGAGTGACAGAGACACGAGTTTTATTTAGTATTATTACTTGGATAGATTTGTTTTGGTCAGTCATTTTTAACAAATGATTTCTCACATAATCATAGATTTTTGTATGTAAGTAATGTGTCTGTTGCAAAAGTGAGCATGGCAAAGTTGTGCAGATTCTTACTAAGCCTGAGCAGCCATGTAGAAAATATTAACTAATTTACTAAATTACTAATTAACAACGTTTCGGGTAAAAATGATAATCGAAGATCTCTGGTTCTGCATGTAGAAACCAAAACTCGTGACACAGGCAAAGGTTTCTACAGAACTGTGACATGTTCTCCAAGTTGCGTGGGACAACTAATCATCCAGTTTCCTTATTAAACACATGACGGCGTACTAAAGAGAAGTGATGCAAAGGCAAAATGTCAAAAGGTCGTCAGTCAAATGTAGATTTTTTTTATTTTTTATTGCTGTTTACAGTAATTCATTTCAGGATAAATACAGAAGTTTTTAAAAAATAGTTATACTGCAAATGTATGGTTTTCTTACCTATGTGAGATTTAGATTTAGGGACTACATATCATTAAATGACCTTAAAGGTGACCTATTATGCAAAGTTTACCGTTTTAGTTATTTTTACACATTTGGACGAGTCTCCAGTTTGTGTGTATACAAATAAAAACTTGAAAAAAATAATTCCCTGCTTTTTGTTCCTTTTTTAAAATTTTTGTATTGGCATGGCCGTAAACAGGCCAATTAGATTTTCTCCCTAATGTGACCACACATAAGATAAGCTTGGCCCACTTTCATGGTTCAACTATAACTCATTTACATAGACACTAAAACGGCACATTTGGAGTAGGAGTAAAAAATGGAATTATTGAAAGTATACATTATCTGATGTGTATAATAATCTGATTCAGCTGTAGTGTTAACATACACAGTCTTGGGGAGCTCTGAGACCTGTGTTAATTTGTCAACACAAAAAGGTAAAATATGGGACCTTTAAACATTACCAAGGGTTCACATATAGATTGTTTATGTAAAGAGGTGAACGTTCAGGGCCTATCAGCTCCTGATCAGTAAATCCTCAAAATAAATGAATGAATGAAATAAAATGGATTAGAAGCCAAGAGGTTTGATATTTAAATATTGATGTAGTATCCCTTATATGATGTGAAAATTTTAGACCTATGTAAGAACTTTCGACCAGTTTCACAGCAGAATGTTTTATAATTATATAATTGTCTAACACAAGAGAGTGTCTATAACACAATATTTAATTTGAAAACCACGATTTATCCTTATCTTAAAAGCTTTAAACTTCTACGTTTTTTTTTTTTTTGAGCAAAGAAAAGCATTGCTTCTTTCTGTCACATGATCAGTGAAGTGAAGATTCCTGTTCAACACAGCAGGCTGGTGCGACTGTTTAAATGTGCTTAGCTGTTTTTAGGAGAATGTTGAAGTCAAGCAAATAGACATTTAGCCTTTATTACTGCCGTTGCAGTCACTCCAGGAGTAATGAAATGCATCGCTTAGCGTCCATGATATGTTCCGTGGAGTAGGACATTATGCGATTTGCTGTTGTGCAAACACCATGTTATATACTTAACCGGACTATGTGGGATACTGTAGTGTAAGCACTGTGGCGGACTTGGTTAGTAGTCACAACATTATGAAAACACATTGTGTTAAAGAAACATGAGATGTGCCCGCTGTGTGGGTGTGCGTGTGCACGTGGGTATGTGTGTGTGAAGCTGTTGTAATGTTGGTTGAACAGCGCATATCCTTACCATAATAGTGAGCTGTCATGAAGTACAGATGGAAAACTAGAACTGGTAGAGGAGAAACTGGGGCTGTAAACTGGAATTTCTGCATTGTTTCTAATGTTTTTCATGATCTTCAAAAATCATTTAAAAAAACACAACACCCATTCTTGATGAGTTAAAGCGTGAGTTTCAGTTTTAGGTAAAAAAAAAAATTATTTACGTCCCTGTTTTTGCATGTGTGCTTTTTAACAGCCTAATGACTCATGCACGAAATATTCTTTGTCAAATAGCAATACTTCTTGCTGCATTTGAAAAAGTTTTTCATCAAAACTGTAAAAATGGAGTTCTCATTTTGTGGTCAAACTGTTCATTTCTTGGTAAGTGTTGGTGAGCAGGAATGACAAACCACGAACATTATATAAAATTGACTAACAACACTTACAGTACGACGCTGGTATGGGGCTGTTTGGTCACTTTGTAGTGATTCTCTTAAATGACGTGAACACTGAACATATTGCATGTTTTTGAATGTTTTCAGTCACATGTTCTATAAAATACAGAAAAAATATTTCCAGGTTTACCAGTAGCTACGTCAAAGCAGTGGAAAGTCGTTGAGATGATAATAAAATTTTTACTAGTGTGGTGTTATCAAATAATGTGGGTGATAACAGAGATGGTATGAATAAATGTAGTGACCTAATGCTTTCTGGCAATTTTTCCATTTCTGTATTTCACATATACACACTAAGACAAATTCTCTGTTTCTTCTTACAGATTGTCACAAGACGTGATAGCATTAAAACTATTTGAGTAAGCTGATACAGGAACAAGAAGGAAAGAAGTCCCAAAAGAAGATTTAGAAATTGTCAAGAAAGTAAGAAAGCTTAAAAGGTGGACTACCACAAGAAAAGATGAGATCACTGAAGAAACAGAGAGGACGCTCTCCTCTGGCCACACGGGCAAAGAGTGGGAGGAAGCGAGGCGATAAACATGACAGACAATCCCAAACTACACCTGCTACAGTGTCATCCCAGAAAAATACTACATCCAACAACAAGTTGGACAGCTCTGAAGGAAAGACAGTCAAGAAGAGCAATACTCCAAACAAGGAAGGGCTAAAAGGACAGATAAAAGGACTGTCTGTGGAAGTAGATCAAGCCGAGCAAATTGTTGTGAGGGTCAATAAAATGACTACCCCTGAAAACACTAGCTCAAAAACGCATACCATTACCATGGCAAACAGTATAACCAGCAACTCACTGAGCACAAACATGGCAGCAAACAGCTCAAACAAAAGCAACTCTGTCATTACCAATCATAGTCCCATCACACTCTCCAGTAGAAAAACAGCTACCTTCAAAGCCAGAGTGCCCAAGAAAAAGTATATGTATGAACATGGGACCTCTCCAATCACCTCTCCAATCAGTCCTCCTGTATCTTCACTTGCACTTAATAACAATCACCTCAGTAAACTTTGTAATCCCATTACTCCTACTAGCCACGCTGTTGCCAATAATGTTGTAGCAGAAGTTGACAGTATTATACCTGCTAACACAAACAGCAAAGTTTTAGCAGACAATAAAACAAGCACAGAAGCCTCAAAACTCAATTTTGTGGGTGAGGGAGAGGTTGTCAAAGATAAAGTTCCATGTGTGAGAAAAAGCAAGGTGCAACAAGAAGAAACAGATGCATTTAGAGAGGTTGCCCCACACTCAACTTGCTCGTCATTCACAGAAACAGCCAGTGAGAACTCTCCAGGACTGAAGGTGGTGGAGCCGTCTGATGGGCACCAAAATATAGGGACCACCTTAAATATATCAAAAAGATCACTAACCAGAGCACTATCCCTGCATCCACTTGTTACCCCAAACAACCATCAACTTGAGCAAGAAAGCTTTTCAGAAATAGCTGAGGCACTGGCTAAAGGTCTCAAGAATCAGAGGGTGCTAGCACGTCATCAGAGAACAAAGGAGGTAGATGGAGAAGAGCCGATCAAAGAATGTGTATTTATCCGTGGTGTTGTGCGTGGAGCTACCAAAGAGCAGCTCAGTGTAGGATTGCAAATTAATGGGGAGGAAATGCAACTTTTGCTCCCGTTTAATACATTGGTGAACCACCCAGACCAAACAATTGACCTTATCTTAGATGCCCCTCCACCAGGTGATGATCCAGTGGAAGTCGGGACACGCGTTTGTGTACCTTACGGAGAAGATAAAGGGAAGGAATGGTATAGGGAAGGAGTGGTGTCACAAGTGGACTCCCATCCAGCCGTTGCTTGTCCCTACAGAGTGCTGCTGCATGAAGAGAATAATCACAGGAAAGCAGGTATCAAACAAGATGAGGGGCAACAGAGAACTGGCATTCAGGCTGTCTGGGTCTCCCGACAGAACCTGCGCCTTCTTGTCCCACCATGGGAAGGAGATATGCAAGAGATAGAAGAAAGAGAAATAAGGGAAGATTTGGATGTAGAGAGAGAAATGTGTCACCTTAGTAGAGGAATGACTTTGGGAGGTACAAAGCCACCTCAGAAAATTTCTGATATTGGTGGTCAACAGTATGAGGGCACACGTACTTCTTCTTCTACATCCTCACCAGCAATTATGTTGTCAAACAGTGCACTAATCGTATTGACCGGACGAGACAATCAGGTTGCTGAGGACACAGACAGAGAAAGAGCAAGACAACGAGAGAAAGAAAGAAAGCAGTTACAGACTCCAGAGGTTGACTTGGAAATTTTAAGGCTTAACCTGGCCCCTCTTCAAGATGCAGTTGGTAATTTGGTTTCAGGAGTACCCAAAACAGTAAGATCCAACCACCACAGACAAATAATTTCTAAGCCTTCTGGATACTCCAGTCCTGTCTCTGTTGTCCGAGGTCTCGCTGGCACATCCTTGAGTACCCATTTGACTGGTCAACCATCAGGCAGCCCTCAGCCACTTGCTTCATCAGTTTTTGCTGGCTCTGATGGAATTCTTTTGCAAGGCCACTCTTCAACCGTGCCCCCCTCACCTAACTCAAAATGTTCCCTTACACCCTTGGACAAAACCTCCACTCCTTCACAGACTTCTGCTTCTATTCCAGGTAGTTCTGCTTCATCCTCAGCTTCTTCCTCAAGATCACGAACTCCACTCTCTGCTGCTCAGCAAATATATAAAAAGGGTGATGTGGTGTGCACACCCAATGGTATCCGCAAGAAATTTAATGGAAAGCAGTGGCGTCGCTTGTGTTCAAAGGATAGTTGCATGAAAGAGTCTCAGCGTAGGGGCTACTGCTCAAGACATCTCTCCATGCGCACTAAAGAGATTGAAGGAACAGGTGGAGAGAGGGAGCTAAAGAGAGGAGGAGGGAGCAGTTCAGGAACAGCAACCCCTTCAGACTTGCGAGGCCGGGCTAGCAGTGAGTTTGACTGGGAGGAGACATCCCGGGACAGTAGTGAGACCAGCAGTCGGGGAACTGACTCACGACCACGCCTTGTTCTTCCATCACTTCTGCCACAGGATTTTTCACGCTTTGACTTTGATGAATGTGAGGCTGCTACTATGCTTGTGTCTCTAGGGAGCTCACGGTCAGGAACACCCTCATTTTCCCCTATATCAAACCAGTCACCCTTCTCTCCAGCTCCATCTCCCTCTCCTTCTCCACTTTTTGGTTTCCGTCCTGCCAATTTTAGTCCTATTACAACTTTAACTGTCTTACCGCCTCGTCGCCACCGACATACAAGTGGTACTAACAGCTCCAAGCTTAGTACCTTAGTGACAGAGAAGGATCGGGAGAGACTTTCATCTGGAATTGTACCATCCTTTCAAACCAGCTTAACCTTTACTGTACCTGTAAGTCCTAACAAGCATAAAGATACCTCACAGCCCACAACTCTTGTTATGCAGGATTGCACAAAACTTGAACTGGACCAGAGCACAGGAGATCTCTCAGTGGGAACTTCCTTTCATGTAATTTCTCCTCAGACAACCACTTTTTCTCACTGCAAAAGGCCCACCTCATCTACAGCTTCTTCACTACCACCTTCTCCTTTAACCTTAGAATCAGGGTTACAACGTGTAGTCCCTCAGCAGACACTGCGTGACTCTCCTGTGATTGTACGAAATCCTGAGGTTCCTCTGGCAAAATTTTCAGAATGTCCACTGGTGAAGGTTGCAGATAAGGATGGAGCAAACTCCAAGCTTGACAGCATGACTAGTGTTCTACCTGGTACAGGATTACAAATGCCTGTTCCAATTAATGCTGCAGCCTCCACCAATGGGGCAGTCTTATTACATAGCCCTTCATCAACACTGGTTCTCGTGTCTTCCATCGCCTCCCTTCCAAACCCCAACCCTACCAGCCTCACCAGTCAATCCAGCCCTGCCTTGGCATGCATTTCAGTGCCTAGTCCTGCCCCTGATTCTGCATCCTTTGGTTCAGGTGGAGGAGATCAAGGCAAAGGTGGAATAACAAAATTACAGCAGCCAGTTCCGTGTCACCCTGCCCCGACTGCTTTGTTGCCACTTTTACTTCCTGCAGAGACTTTGCACCCTGTGCCATGCAAGGACATCATTATGGGACGACCAGGAACTGGTAAGAATTTTCAGTAATAAATTTTTTAATTTATGTCAGCATTTATTTTGCATAGTCTGGCTATCAAGGTCATTCGTTATCTTAATCATTGGCAAATTAAATGTAGGTTTGTCCTAGATTGTGAAACGAGTTGTTAACATATCACCATGTATCAGTTGAAATTGTATCATATCATGCTATATTGTTTTTCATCAGATTTAGTGGTACCATCAAAATATGAATTAAAATTGTATTGTATTGTGTGAAAGACTCAGAACGAGGTGAGTTATATACTGTTATACACATACAATTAAACAGTTGCACTTTGATCGCTTTAACTTTGATTATGGCATGCAATGTGGTGGCCAGTTCATGTGTGAAAAGTATTCCTCATGTTCCCAGAACCACCCTTTCACAGTTTGAGTCCTAGAATATGCCTGTGCCACTGAGGCAGGTAAAAAAACATAGATTGGATATCCTGGTGAATAAGCACATTTAGGTCAGCAGCTGACTTCATTTTATTGCCACATAATTCTGCTGAGCCTAGACCTGACCAACTGAAGCGACCCCAGATCGTAACACTGCCTCCAGAGGCTTGTAGAGGGCGCACTATGCATGATGGGTGCATTGCTTCATCCTTCTTACTCTGATGCACCTATCACTCTAGTATAGGGTTAGTCTGGCCTCATAAGAACACATGACTTTTTTCTATTGCTTCGATGTCCATTCTTTAGTCTCTCTAGCGAATTGAAGCCTTTATATTTGATTAACTTCTCAATCAAGTGGTTTTCCAACGGACATACAGTTGTTTAGTCCCACTCCTGTGAATTTTTCCCATAGTGTGTGTGTGTTTGTGTTTGTGTGTGTGTGTGTGTGTGTGTGTGTGTGTGTAAATACTCTGATTCACTATAAAACAAAGCTTTGATTTCTGCTAATTAAATTGATGGTTCACAGTTGATGGTTCAGCACTATCGTTCCAGATTTTAATAATGTGTTGGACAGTTCTTGCAGCATGGTGGCTTAGTGGTTAGCACTGTCGCCTTGCACCTCCAGCTCCCGGGTTCAATTCCCGCATCAGGCCTGCGTGGATGGAATTTTCATGTTCTCTTTGTGCTTGGTGGGTTTCTTCTGGGTTCTCTGGCTTCCTCCCACAGTCCAAATACATACATAATTGCCTGTAGTGTGTGAATGTTGACTGGAGGTCCTACCACAGATGAGAATAAATACAATGGTCACCATTGGCCTCTACAGTCCCCAGTTGGACTACACAGGTTCCTAGATGGATGGATGGACAGTTCTTAACCCAATTCCAGCAATTTCTATCGTTTTTTCTTTGCTTGACATAGGCTCTTCTTAAATGGCTTTTTTTTGTTTTTTTTAACAATCAGTGTACATTTATAGCTAGGAGTTCAGTTTTAAAATTGGGTGCAACAGAAGACCTCAAATATACACTTAACCTTTGTTTAGACTGCCGGACACACAGGGTGGAGTTTGGCTAAAATGAAGCTGTGGCTTATTTTTTATTTAAGCATATTGTTGTTGTTTTTTTTGCAATATCAGCTTATAAGATACCTGTATTATGTCAAGTAAATCATGAGGCTATTTTACACTGACAGTTAACGTAAGGGACATATGGGTAGTAAATCAAAGTTAATTTGCAGTAAATTATGTGACTAAAACTGCTACTAGTACTGTTCAAGCAGCAATATTAGTAATTATTTTTGTTTTCTTATTTTAAAAATGTCACTTGCTTTGATTCTTTTGCTATATACATGCTATACATATTGATTTTATGCTACATGCATTGCATGTAAATACACGTGGAGGCACAGTGGCTCAGAGTTTTGCACTGTTGCCTCACACCCCCATGGTCTCATCTCTGGCCGGTTTGCAGGGAGTTTGCATGTTCTTCTCAGGGACCCCGGTTTTTTTCCCCCACAGTCCAACCACTCGTGTTGCAGATTGGTGTTTTCCCAAACTGCGGTTTGGAAAATGTCACATTTTTTATTTGACAACAAAGAAAAAAAGCACTTTGTGTTTAGTGTGTATTATTTGCCCCCTATTTTTTTTTTGTTTGTTTTTGCTTAAAGACAAGTGTTTATGTTTAAGTGTGAGGTTGACAAATTTTGTTCCTATATCTCTATAGAAAAAATAAATAGCATTATACTGCCACCACCATGCTTCACCATGGGTATGGTGCTCTTTGGTCAGAGGTGGTAACTAACAAAATACAAATATGCCTTTTTTTAAGTACAAAAGTATACAATACTTTTTACTTGGACTGACTACAAACCGGATTCCAAAAAAGTTGGGACACTAAACAAATTGTGAATAAAAACTGAATGCAATGATGTGGAGATG
>JAQMYJ010000033.1:10053557-10069580 GCA_030014305.1 Clarias laeviceps
TGTTAGTGAAATGCCCTGCCAAGGAGTGTGTGTGTGTGTGTGTGTGTGTGTGTGTGTGTGTGTGTGTTTCTTTGGCAGAGATGACAAGACAATTGTAGAGATTTAGTCTTTTAGTTACTGATGTGACTCATGAGAAAGCAAATGTTTTCACAGATATACAATAAACAGACTTTCATGAAACAATTTTTCTTTTGAAAAAAAGAAGAAAGGAAAAAATAATGTGTAGATTTCCGGCACAAAATTAACCCTCAGAGGTCTGCACCTCTCTCTTTTAAAAAAAAAAAAAATTTAAATCAAATATATTTTACTAGAAATAAAAATGCACTCACTTCTCACAGATGCTTATAAATGATTCAGTACTGATCCAGATAAGCTGATGCAGAATTCTGATAGGATTTGAAAAGTACGATTGGTCAAACGCTCTCGTCGGAAAGCTGCAGCTTTGCTGTTGATAGCACAAAAAATTCCCGCCGTGAAAATCAAACCGGAAATCATAATGTGGCAGGATGAATATTTAAAGCAAGTCTCCATGCTGAATAATTCCTGAATTCCTGAGCAATAAGTGAAGAAACAATCTTATGTGGCACCAGCACCACGACTTTTATACGTTAATCTATAAAAAAGGTGTCAGAGGTCTTAATGGTGAAGGACATCACACCTCTTGTGACATCCGGTACGTTTCTCACATATATCTTGCTTTTCTTCTACTCCTCCATGAATCTTACTGTGGCACCAAAAAAAGATTTAATATAATGAAATAAATTGAAATAAATAATTGATCAAACATAACAACAGCCACAGCTTCATGAATGATTTTGTGGATGGTCTTTAAAATTTGAAACGTTTTTGGTATTTTTGCCAAGGGAGTGATAATGATTGTTTTTAAATTATTGTCATTGAAAATATTAAATCATAAAAGTTTACATCATTGAACTTTATTGAACAAGTTATCTAATAAGTTATCTAATATATGTTTCAAAATTATATATACTTATATATATATACACACACCTACATACAGTATATCTAATTTTGAAACACACACACATATATACACACACACACACACACACACACACACACACACACACACACACAATACCAGTCAAACGTTTGGACACATCTTCTAATTCCATGGTATTTCCTGATTTTTATTTCTCTCTATACTGCAAAACAATGCTGAAGGCCTCCGAAATATGCAGTGATTTCCTTTGGTCAGTTGATATTAAATCTGCCACTTCATAATGCCTCTAATCTGAGGTGATTTTTACTCAGATAAGCTTTTATTGGTGATTTCTGAGGCTGGTAACTCTAAATGAACTTCTCCTCTGCAGCAGATGTAGGTTTTGGACTTGCTTTCCTGAAAAGGTCTTCATGAGAGTCAGTTTCATCCTGGTGCTTAATGGGTTTTGCAGATGCACTTGACACAATACTACAAGATCTATTCCAGAACAGCTGACCTTCATGTCTTGAAATAACGACTGACCATTGTTGTCTTATTATTATTATTATTATTATTATTATTATTATTATTATTAATCAGTTACATGACACCATATCTGTTATGTCATAGTTTCGAAAAATTTCCAGTATTGTTCTTAAATGTAGATAATGAGTCACTAAACAAAAAACAATGATTTAAAAGGTGTGTCCAACCTTTAAATTGGTTGCTGTGAAAAAGTATTTGTTCCTCAATTTTTTTGTTTTTTTGTTGCATATTTGTCACACTTGAATGATTTAGATCATCAAACAAATGGTAATATTTCACAAAGATAACCTGAGTAAAGGGGAAAAAAGCTGTCCAAACCTACCTGGCCCTATGTGAAAAAGTAATTGACCCCTAAACCTAATAACTGGTTGTGCTATCCTTGACGGCAACAACTGCAATCAAGCATTTTCAGAAACTTGCATTGAGTCTTTCACTTCGCTGGTGGAGGAATTCTGGCCCACTGTTCTTAGCAGAATTGTTTTAAATCAGCCAAATTGGAGGGCTTTCGAGCATAAACGGCCTGTTTAAGCATCTCAATCGGATTTAAGTCCGGATTTTGACTAGGTCATTCCAGAACCTTCATTTTTTTCCTTTTTTATTTTATATTTTATATTTTTTTATATATATTTTTTTTCCCATGCAGAGGTGGACCTGCTGGTGTGTTTCATATCATTGTCCTGCTGCATAATCAAAGTGCGCTTGAGTTTGAACTGATGGCCGTACATTCTCCTTCAGGTTTTTCTGGTAGAGCGAAGAATTCATGGTTCCATCAATTTTGTCAAGTCGTCCAGGTGCTGAAGCTGATCAGACACCACCACGTTTGATTGTTGGTATGTTCTTGTTATGAAATGCTGTGTTAGTTTTACGGCAGATGTAACATGATGCGCACCTTGTCTCATCAAGTTCTTGTCTCATCAGTCCACAAAATATTTGCCCAAAAGTCTTGGGGATAATCAAGAGGTTTTTTTGGGAAAATGTGAGATGAGCCTTTGTGTTCTTTTTAGTGAGCAGTGGCTTTCGTGTTGGAGCTCTTCCATGGATGCCCTTTTTCCCCCCGGTCTCTTTCTTATTGTTGAATCATGAACGCTGACCTTAACTGAGCCGAGTGAGGCCCGCAGTTCTTTAGATGTTACATATAGTATATTACGTATAAATCAATACTTTGTGCAATTATATAATAATTGTTTGGCAGCAGTGCAAGGCATAAAATCATACAAATACTGTTCGGCAGCTCTGGGTAATGTTCACATCAACCATCAGAATGGGGGGAAATGTGATCTCTGTGATTCTGACCGTGGCACGATGGTTAGTGCCAGATGGGCTGGTTTAAGTAATTCTGTCTCCCAGGGGTTTTCACACACAGCATTCTCTAGAGTTTATTTAGACTAGAGCAATAAAGAGAAAACATCCAGTGAACTGCAGTTCCGTTGATGAGGAGAATGACCAGACGGAATGGCTTCAGTAACTCAGATAACCACTCTGTACAACACTCTGTGGTGAGCAAAAAAGCATCTCAGCATGCACTACATACCACATTTTCAACACATTGGGATCCACTTCTGTCAGTCAAGAACAGAAAGCTGAGGCTGCGGTGGACACAGAGATGGCAGGGTCAGAATGTGGCACCAACAGCATGAATCCATGGACCCAACTTGCTTTGCGTGGACAGTCCAGGCTGATGGAGGTGGTGTAATGGCGTAGGAAATGTTTTCTTGGAACACTGGAACATCTGGGCCTGTTAATGCAAATCAGTCATCACTTAAATGCCACAGCCTGTGTAAGTGTTGTTGCTGACCATGTGTATTCCTTCATGACCGCAATTTACTCATATGATAAAAAAATAATAATAATCATCTCAAAATGGCGGTGAGGTGAGTGTTCTTCATTGGCTTTCCTGATTACCGGATCTGAATCTAATAGAACAGTTTTGGGATGTGGAAGAGAGTGCAGGAGATTCACACCATGAAATTGCACCTGAAAATCTGCAGGACTTGCATGATGGACCAGAAGCTCAAAAGACTCTTTTTCTTGTAGAATCCATGGGAGAGCAAAGGGGTGGCCCGGCCCGGCCCAGTGTTAGTACAGTGTTCCTAATAAAGTGCTAAGTGAGAGTGTCAGAGTCTGTCAAACTTACCTTTGCTACGTCTGTCGCATGAAGGCAGTTAACATTGCAACTTGTGAAAAACAGAAGAGGAAATCTGTTAGTTAGTAGAATTTAATAGAATTCTAATGGCCGCTGTTGTGGTGAAAACAAAAATACAAAAAAACAGGGTTATGCGTCATAAACGTAGCTGTGTAGGCATATGTAATCATGCAGGGACAACACAAAGCCTTTAGGAAAACATAAAGTAACTGTAATTACTCATTACTGTACATTGTTCACTGTCTATAGCTACTGTAGTGTGTAATTGTTAATTATTACACAAGCACACGTTGATAGGGTTGACATAACGGCCATGAGATTTCCATTATAAGCGAGGTGAGCTGAAGAAAGTGAGAGACGCCAGGGTTCAGTGTGCTATACAGCCGAGGAGCATCCTGGAGCGACTGAGTATCAGAAGTGTCATGTACAGGTTCTGTTGCCAAGGCAGCAATGCAAAATACGTGAGGTCCACCTTGAGAAAATAACAAATGTATGTAAAGAACGATGTCACACAAATGCGCACACCCATACAACACTGCACACAATATAGTGTAGTGTAGTGCATGTGTGTATATATATATATATATTTATATAGGACGACGATTGCATATATAAATAAGACGACCAGTGAAGGATAATGCAATTGTCGTGCGATTTAGATATTTCTACTATTAAAGACTTAAGCGTTTTCATGAAGCATTCAGAACAGACATGTTGTGTATTCAGCACTGAGGTGGCAATTAAACCCTAATCGTGATGCACCATCGGGTCAGGCGTACGGATTACAACCCTCTATTATCAAACCTGCGTACCTATAATATTTGATAGCCTAAAAGATTATTTGCTGCTTTTCAGTATTTTCCACCAGCTAAAAGTTTGATGTTATGATCTCCTTGCCGTCTCGGAGTAAATCTGGACGTTGCAAATGGCAGAAGTCTATTTTAAACTTTAAAATCTGTGCACACTTGCATTATTCAGTTCATCCATTCATCTCGCTGTCATTCGCTGTCTGCTCTTGCTTTGTTTTTCACCCAGTCACCTCTCTCCCTCTCTCTATCTTCCCCTCTCCCTCTCTCTCTCTCTACCTCTCTCTCTCTCTCTCTCTCTCTTTCTCTCAGTGCTGCAGTGCAGAAGCCTCTCGTTTTTCAGTATGATCGTTCTGGAGAACCCTGGCACTGCCACTGCCACATTATTTCCACTTGTATTAAATCCCATCATCCTTGCTTCTTTTACTAAACAGTAAAAACACAGACGATTGAGTGTCGATACTCACCGCACGCTCGTGTTCTTTCATCGAAAACAGCACTCATTCATTCGTCATCTATAAAACCCTAACCGGGTTTTGACCTTCATATCAAAGTTACCCTGCAACTCTTAATCTGTCTGTTTAGTCATACCATCTTCTGACTTTGGATAACTATATATATATATATGTGTGTGTGTATATATTTTTACTCCTTCCTGATGCCCTTATGTTCACTCCTGCTCTGTTCTGTTCTTATTTGGCATCCTTGTATGTGTTACACATGCCAGTGCTGCCTCCATGTGGACACAATATGACATTACACACCTCAAACTATTCACACCATTTCACACCTGTCCTTTTTCATTTGCATTTATTTATTGAACTAATGCTTGGACAGCTTCTGCTATCCAAATGTACTAACAGTTGAGGCAGGATCCAGCTGAGCACTTTAAACAGCTTATCAGCATTGATATGTGAACCAATATAAACTTTGACCTGACATACTCCACACACACCTTTCCCCCAGTAATAGCACCTTTTCATCACCCCTCGCCCTCTGCATCATCCTTTTTTCTCTTTTCGGCGCTTGCTAGAGACAGGACAATTACAGGAATGCGAGTGATGACTTGATTATTGAATACATTAATACATCTCTTTTACTCACTTTTTAGTACAAAAGGTTAAAGTTAGCTAGCTTTGACCTGCTATATTATTAGGATTTATTAATTTTGTGTGCTTTTAATTAGATACCCAATAGTACATGCTGCTTTTCAATATTAAAAAAAAAAAAAAAAAAACAGGTAGATGATTAAAAGTTACCCAAAGTGCCTGTGTAACCTGTTGCCATGGCAACAGCAAATGAGAGGCTCTGATTAAGTTGTAATTAGAAAAAAAGTGACAGATTAATTGGATTAGATAATAAGATGAAAGAAGGAGAGAGTGGATTACACATGTGCTTTTAATTCACTCCTACTGAAAAGATTTCTGTATCTGTCTCTGGCTGATTGCGCTGTTTTCAGGAAAACTTTATTTTTTGCTTCAAATGCATCTTTTAGGAAATCGCAAGAAGAAAAGAAACAAGAAGCTTTTCCAGTCATTTGAGCTTTTTCATTCTTGTCCAGCAGTGAAAGTGTTAAGAACTTGTTTACTACAGTCAGTCTCCGCTTGATGCTGCTCATCCTGATTGGCTGAAACCAGCAGCTCCGAGCGAGCTTATTGGCCAGGATTAAGATTGTTCCTGCCCACTGCTGAAAATGCTTGTCCTTGTCAATTGGTGCACATTTTCAGATTGAGGATATGTAATAGTTAATATTATGCATTTAAAGTATTTATCATCTATATTTACACATACTATGAAATGCATTGTGCTGTGTAGCAGTGTCTGCTTTTCATCTCACTCCGATCCAATGAAAGCAGCTGTGTTTTCACAACTTGTTTTCTCTTCTCTTCTCTTCTCTTCTCCCCCTCCCTGCTCTTCTCTCCTCAGAATGACTCTTGTTCTATTTTTACTCGCCTAACTCGCACTCTTTCCCCTTCCCACCCATTTTTCCCCCCTCTCTTTCTCTTAAGCCTTTACCTACCTCTGTTTTTTTTGTAGTAAATACAGTATATTTGGCTTTCTGTATGGGTACATAGGGTTTAGTTCACATTTCTAAATTAATCATTTTTATGTAAAATGATGTATATGGAGGAACATGTTATACTTTGGATCATAAAATAAGTGTGTATGGAAAATGTGGCCATAGAATTGGCATTGTACAGTACATACACATATACTCCTGTCTATAGTGTGAATATTTGTAATGGCACAGACTGATACTGGGCTTGAGGCCAAGGCCGCATTACCCTCTACAAACAGTTTGGTCTTTCAGCACTCTCATACCTAACTGGAACTCACCCACCCACCCACCCACCTACCCACACACACACACACACACACACACACACACACACACACAAAGTGAACCTGCTTTTATCGAGCACTACAGACACTGTATACTCACACCAGAGTTTTAGCCCAGTAACCCGATCCGTGTGACATCATTATTATTTTGACCTCAGGTACTTTGGTGAAAAACACGAGCATACGTTCTCCCTGCATGTGCATCAGCTCAGCACTCTCAAACAACAGACCCGGAGTACTTAGTAGAGTGTGTAGTGAACCATTTAGCTGCATAAAGGAAATTTGATCCTGCTTGCAGTATAACTCAGACAAGGTGTGGTGTTTAACATATGGAAGCTTGCCATCATTTTTATTTCTCTCTCAAAAGTTGAGAGGATGTCACAGACATGCAGTGATTTATCCAATACTGGGATGCAGTCTCACTGTGCTATTAATCATGTATTAATTCCCAGTCTGTTTATTAATATACACTTTAGTAGTAAAAAAAAATCGAAATCATGCTCAGCTTTGCTTCATTTTTATTTTTTATTTTGCTGGGGCAGATGTGGGTGGATACGACTATCTGTTCTGACTGCAGTGCTGCATTTAGAAGTGCATTTGGTTTTGGTGTGTGATAGAGGCTCAGATATATATATATATATATATATATATACTGTTAGAAGTGCATGGCATGGGTCATCGAGAGTAGTAGAGGAAGTGTGCCTGTTAAGATCAGGTTCCCGTAAAGCACTTCCGCTTCTTATATTGCTCATGCACATATCTGTGTGAGTCAGTAATTTACCAGAAAACTAATGGTTTGTTTAAAAAAAAGTAACATCATCTATCTGTCAAATTTATGTTGCTGGTTTATGAAATTGTATGGAGAGATAAATAAGTGTAAAAGTAGATGATGGGGTCAAAATTATTTGTTGAAGAAAGTAAGGAAGAAATAAAGATTTGTGTATGTGTATGTATGTATGTATGTATGTATGTATGTATGTGTGTGTGTGTGAGAGAGAGCAAGATCCCGTAAAGTTATTAGAGGATAAATTTCGTGGGCGGAGTCATGCAAATCAACTTAGCGCTTGACCCGGTCAGGCTGCGTTTCTTGGGCCAATAGAAATCACCACGCGCTCTTACGTCACGGCGGGATCCAATGTAAAGTTTTTCTGCTTTCTCTACGTCACTGAATATTCACGAGCAGCGACGTTAAACCAAACCGCTTAGAGGGCGGGCCTAATTTACATATGACTGACATTCCAGAGCACCGTGGACCAATCAGCGTTCGAGGCGGCCTCGCGACGGTTAAGAGCGCGGACCAATCTCAGCACGCGGTTCAAGAGTACAAGGCGGGTCACACGGGCTGGGCGAGGTTCACACACACACGCACACGCAGTAAGAACTCTAATACACTCTCACACACACACACACACACACTCACACTCTTAGAACCGAAAGGGGGCAGCCTACTGTACAACAAGAGGAAGAGGGAGTGAGAAGAGAAAGAAAAGAAAGAAAGGGTTGGCGAAGCGAGCGAGTGTGAGAGAAGAGAAAACAGGAGAGAACGCGCAAGAGAGAGAGAGAGAGAGAGAGAGAGACCGAAGGCTAAATGAATGGTGTTGTGTTCCGCGGACTTTTTACTACGAAGGCGTAAAAGGAAAAGGGAGCGCGCGCGGGGAGGAGCGGCTGCGGCGAGGCTCGCGCTCGAGCGGCCCTTTATATATATTACTGTAGACCCGGGACTCCTTTACGGGGCTCGCACTGCGCTTCACATCCGCGAGCGGCACTCAGCATCGCGCGCATCTTCACGGGACTGTTAGGACGAGCTGGACTCAGTGTGTGTGTGTTGTTTTTCTTTCCTGTCTGACGGTTTGGATCTGAGCCTCCCGGATGACAGACAAGACTCAGCTAAAAGATTTGTGTGTGTGTGTGTGTATGCGCGCGCGTGTGTAAATGAGGGGGCAGCAAAGGAGGGCATTTAACCAAAAAAAAATGACAAAATGAGGATTTGTGAAAACAGCCCCCGCGCGTTTCGGTGTCTCAAAGCTCAGTCGTGATCAGCGGATTTCTCAGATTTAGGAGGTTGATTGAGCAGCAGCGGAGGACCTACAGTAGACTACAGTAGACTGAGCGCGTGCGTTGTGCTCGAGAAGCTTCAAGAGAAATCTCTGGTTTTGTTTCCGTTTGTCACATGACAGGTTGTAATTCGTTAAAGCGTTAAGTCATTTCAGTGAGTCACACTTCTGAAGGGGCAAACAGGTTGCACTTGCTTTGGGGGATGCTCTGCCGACTTTAGTCTTCACACAGGAGACGGTTTCTCGCTTCGCTACCGTGTGTGTATATATATATATATAGGTTGAAAATAATTAGAACACACGGCAGAGCTTGAAGTTTTCGATTTGTAAGCTTGTCACAGGGTTGAGATGAGGGCGAGCTTGGAGTGCCCGATTGCGGGTAGCGGCTCAGGGGCGTTCCCGAGGGGACGGGCTCAACCGGAGGAGCACCGCCGCCGCTGCTCCCGCTACTGCTGCTGTTGCTGCTACTGAACCCGCGCCACATTATCTATCTCTCACACACACATTTCATTCAGAAACATAGTCATAGATCACACACTCGACACAAAACATCACAGCGGTTTTTATATTGTTTTTTTTTCAGTAGTTTTGTCAGCACTAGCTCGCCCAACCCTTCTGCTGTAACGTGACCCGCTATCAATATCCAGTTGTTTTTTTTAAATATCATTTTCAACATTCTACATTTTTCTCATTCCTGACCCATTAAAGTTTCAGTAGTGGTTTATTTATATACGATCGAGTGCTTGTTCAGCTCGAGGGGTACAAACATACATACATTTAGCATGCTAATAATAATAACCATCATGCTATGCTATGCTAAGCTAGCTTGATCTCAGCTCTGGATGATAAAGCCCCCTGCAGTGACAGCTCCTTTAATAATCCAGACCAGTAGCGTTATTTTCTAGCTTAACGGTTTCTGTTTTTGCGTGAATTAATTGACATATATGTTATTTTTTCTTAAAACGTGTTAGTTTAAGGTTAGCTCGCGGTGTCAGTCAGTGTCGCTACTCGAATCCGGGGATGACCGAGAGGCCTAGTTTTCATTAACCCTTTGCGCTCCGCTCCGAGCTCTACATGTAAACAAACGGGCGAATAGAGGGGGCGTCTGGGGAACTTGGACCAAAAAAAAACAAAGATCTTCCAAACCTTAAGTTATTCTTAAATAGGAAACCTGTTCATATTTAGTGTGTTTTTGGACGTTAAATGCTATCGGGTTTTTTTTCTCCTCAAAGCTACTCGTGTTCATGAAACAGAAACCTGCTCGAGTTTGTTTTGGTTGTTTTTGCGGATTGCAGAGCAGCTTGTAAGGTAAATCCGAGTCATTTTGTTTATTATTATTTTTACAGTTTTTAAAAGGAAACGACCCAACGATTACTATCCTTCGTGTGTACGCGGGACCAGAGTTATAAAACTACCCGAGTCGTCGTGTGTTATGGCCGCTTGTTTTGATTCGTGCACTGACTGACTGACTAACCATCACCTGCCAAGGACAACCACCACGGAGATGCTGCCTTTTTATTATTATTGTTATTACTAGTTTTATTATTTTTTTCCTCTACACCAAATGGAGATTTAAACAACTTCCGGATGAAGAGACATTGTTTTTTTTATTACACGTTAATGAAGTTTCTATAAAGACAAGATCCTGAAGAGTTTTTTTTTTTTCTTTTTTTTTAATCAAGCAACCATGTTTTCCTCGGAAACACCGCAATATCTACGCCAAGGACTTAGCATGTTCGGTCAGTTCCCATCATTTCATTGCATTTCATGCTTTGTGTTTAAATGTTTAATCGAAAAAGAAAAAAAAAATAGTTTTTTTTATACTGTGCTGTGTATAAGCCGATGTTGTGCTTGTCTGTTCTGACACGTGCATTACTGTAACTCAGAGAATCACTGTAGGTGCTATTAGCTCAACACCATGGATTGCTACAAGTAAAGCTTTGGGCATTTTATTAGGCACAGTTTTGTTACAATCTAGGTCATTTTGTAGGTCACAGATTGCCAACCTCTGGTCCTGGAGTACACAATGTCCTGAAAATGTTAGTGTTGTCGCTGCCTCGCAAAGCTTCAGCTGGCTGAGAGAGATCCGGGTTGGGAACCCGTATCGTATCAGTCTCCAGGCTGTCAGGAACCATTAGTATGTTATACGGAATGTGATACAGTATCTGAGTGAAAACAAACACACACTCACAGCGTAATGATGAACACAACATTAACTGTATGTAAATCTAATCGGCGGCACGGTGGTTTAATGGTTACCTACACTGTGGCCTCGCACCTACACCCTCGATCGAGGGTTTGATTCTCACCTCGGGAAGTTTGAGCATGGAGTCCCTGTGCTTCCCAGTGCAGTCCAAATACATGCACGTTAGGCTACTTGGCATTGCCAAATTGCCCGTAGTGTGTGAATGACAGTCAGGCATCAAGCTGGCAACTCGACCCCTTAAGTAACCACCACAGAAGTGACGTATATATCTCCAGGGTAGATGGCATGTGAATGGAACAAAATAGTAAAAAAAAAAAAAAAACTTGGTAATGTAAGTAACTTTGTTGGATTCTGAGCTTTTTCAGATACTTATATTCACAACCTATTAGTTTGCTAAACACAGATTTGTCAGCCCTGTTTCCATCCCGTCTATCAATAGAAAAAAAGGTCAACCCAAAGTAGATATCGTTCAGATATTATTGGACCAGTCTCAGGACAGCCATGACACCAAGATGGCACATGAGTATGAGCGTGTAAGACACAGCAGTCGTGCCCAGCACACAAACGGTACCCAATGGTCTCTTTCCAGTGAGTCTGTCCGTTGTAGAGAAAAGCTTCCCATCTGTGCATGGCAACAGACTGAATCCAGTCAGCAATTGTATACTTATGTGGTATAAAATAAAGCCACATGGACTTATTAATGCGTTTGACACCAGGTACAAACATAACCAGGTGTTACGTAACAGGTAAGTAGATGTAATGAAGCTTGATTTGTTAAATTGCCCAGAGATAGTGATGTTGCTTTTAAGATGAAGGAAAAACATGATGTTTGCCATGTTATTATGTATGTATGTATGTATGTATGTAGTCTTTTCATATATTTCAGAATGTAGATTCATTCATTATTGTTATTAACATTAATACTGGTACAAGATAGCAAGTCAGAATCAATTGCCAATTTGTAACGCTGTTTAACTCCCGAAACAGAATAAGGGTGTTTATTTGTCACAAATAAATACTTTTATTGTTATGAAATGATATGAAAACCAAAGAAGGAGTCAGCGATGCTGGAGAAAAAATTGTTTGTTGATAGCAGAAAAAAATCAACAAATTTACTCTTTTCTCTTCAGTGCTTCTTCACAATTCCGCCCCTTCAAATTCATGAACGAGCATTGTGCCTGGACAACTGGACTAGCTGACCAATATTGATGATTGAAACGTCGTCGAGACGCGAGCATACCCCTCATGTTTCTGATTGGCTGCAGGAGTGTTGTGCCGCACAGTCTGTGTCACTGTTTAGTTCACATTTTTTAGAGCCAGGCTTGTGTACGATTTTTTTTTTCAGCCCACACACAGAAGAACATGTACAGTGGAGATTTGTGCTGGATTGGACAAAAAAAAAAAAGCCTATAAGATTAGAATCGCTGACTCCTTCTTTAAATGTTGCGTAGTCCACAAAGCTCTTACACAGAACGGGTAGGTAAATAAAAAAACGTGTAAATACTCCTTGCTTACAAAGGTACCTTCGTGTCTTTAGTGGCAACAGTGTTTCCTTTTAATGCTTAATCATTAATATTAGATGGGGCGTTCAAGTCAAACTGGGGTTTGTGATGACATTTCTTGTGAAGGAAGGAGTAAAAACTGATTAACTGATAAAACTGATTAACAGCTTCAGTAAAACATTTGAACAGTGCAAATGTTTTAAAGAAGTGCCCACAACCGTGATCCCACCAATATCTTGTCGCTAACTTGCGGAAGAGGCGCGTTTGTGTGTGGGAACTGTACACACAATCATTCACCAACACCACTTGCACATTATAGGAACTCAGCTGGGAGTTGTTACCACATCCTCCGTACAGTCCTGACCTCACAACCAAGCCATTTCCACAAGACCAGGTGAAGCAGGCAATCCGATCATGGTGCCTGCATACAGAGAAAGCTTTCTACCCTGATGGTTTCCAAGCACTAGTGAACTATGAGATAAACGCATCAGTCTAGCAGGGGATTATACGGAGAAATAAAGCTAGTTTTTAAAATGTATTAATTTTTTTAAAACACACATAACGGAGTTATTCTGCGCAATCAAAAGTCCCCGGTTTGGTGTGAACACCCCGTCGTAGTCTGTGATTATTTAAGATAGTTACATTTTTGTCCTGTAGTGTCTCTTCATGTGACTGCCAGGTCATTCAGAACCGAACAGGTCAGAAACATCTGTTTTGAACTTGACATGGGGCAATTGAAAGCATACTTTCCTGTCCACTTGTCTATAAATATTCTGTTTTCATCATTGACTTTTTTTTTTTTTTTTAATAAGTTATGTTGTTAGTTTACTGATCAGAGAGGGTGAAAAAAAAAAAAAAAAAACTAGAATAAAAAAAATCTGGTAGTCTTTGAAAACTCTCTCTTATGTCTGAGCTAATCTCTCTAACTCTGTAGTCGGTCTCTAGTCCGCTGATCGTGTTTCAGCTAAATAAATTACACATGTGCATGTGATTGGTAAATTGCACCAGCAGATTTGTACAGAATGTGAGGCAGGACATATTTAGAAATCTAGAGACTGCTGAATTCTTTCATGCCTTTATTGGCTCTGCTACACCACATTAATGTACTTGCTTTGGTGTGTTGAATGCTTTGCTGGGTCTGCTTAGGCATTTCAGTCATCAACTGACGAGCCTTAATCTGTTTATTGTGTATGTGTTTGTGTGTATCATGCTGCTATATATGTAATGCTACAGTCATGTGGTTGAGGGATCATAAGCAGGCTTTTAGATTTGGTTAAGTCCTATTTAGTTGAGTTGATATGATGCATTAGGTCGAGAAATATGAACTCAAGACTGAAATAATAAATGAATGTCGTTCTCCTTTCTGCAGTGTGGACTAACGTGGAGCCTCGCTCGGTTCCAGTGTTTCCTTGGCATTCGTTGGTGCCGTTCCTGGCACCCACCCAATCAGATCCATCGACTCAGCCCGGCGAGGGCCAGCAGCCTGTCAATCATTCTCAAGCTGGCACTCTTAAGAAAGGTAATTAATTATTATTATTTTTAGATCTGTCAGATTCACTAAAAAAACAGCTGCAGTGTTTAGTCGGAGTGTTTTTTTTCCTAAAAAAAAAAAAAAAAGTTTTTCTCAGCACCGCAGTGTTGTATTTTATCGTGCAGCCTATTTCAGTTGTTCACGTTATCATCATGTTTCATGAACGAGCATCGAGACACGCCATACGTAACACTACCTGTGAGTTATCCGTTACCTAATGTCGCGGCTGACCTATCGATGATACCAAAATGGAACATTTCAGGCGAGCTCCAGGGTGATAAATGTCATCGGGTTACAAGACATAATGCTCGTGCTGTCTTTTTTAGAGTCTCAGGGCGGCGTGGCGGTGAAGGAGGTCGTCGAGGGAGCATCGAATCCTACTTTGCGACCTGCTCCCTCTATCGATGACCTCCCGCCAGAGAGAGAGAGGGAGACGGAGAAAGAGAGGCCAGACAGTGAAACGGAGAGCGACGTCGATGATCCGTGAGTGCTCCATTTGTTTGTGTGTGTGTAAAGTTCAGGATGCTGGAGCCTTGTGGTGAACATTTATATTTTTCAAGGCCACACACAGGAAGCTGACAGCTAATGCAGTGCTAATCTTGTGTACTGGTTTATGTTACATTTAACCCTTTAGCAATCCAAGCCGTTATTTTTATTCAGTTATTTCTCTCAGTACAGGAACTGACCGTGCGAGTATAAGGAATTAAGATATCACAATTACACGGTAATAATGGAGTATTTGAAAGAACAGAGGGGAAAAAAAGCATGTGATACACAGTAAAACTTGTCACCATGTGTTTCTTTCGTACAGCTGCTATTTAGTGCATGACCTCTAAAATCCACAGCGCGGGGAGTTTTACACTGACATTTCCGCATTTTACCCAAATCAGCCTGTATGAGGGGCAGAATCCAGTTTAAGCTCAGAGTTCTGTTTCCAAAAGCATTTTTAGAGATCGTTGTGCTCCTTTAACCTATAATGTCTCGTCGCAATGATTTTGCGAAACTGATAATTTTGGTTTGTTTAAGGGCATTGACTCTACAGCAGGCTGATATATAAACTCATAAGCTTTTGATCACTAGTAGTGAACCTCGAGTGTTTGTCTAAAACTGTGCAAAAGGGTGGGGTTTTTTATATACTGTGCCCTTTTTATTGCATTACAGTGCCTGTTTTATTTTCCCCTCATATTTGTCACACTTAAATGATTAAGATCATCGAACACATTTTAACATTACATAAAGACAACTGCTAGAGTTTTTGTATTTACAAAACCGAAAAAATGAATGAATTCTGGGATCTACCAGAAAATCCCGAAGGAGAATGTCCGGCCCTCAGTTTGTGACCTCAAGCTTGAGTGCTCTTGGGTTTTGCAGCAAGAATGGCTCAAAATAACAAAAAAAGTCAAAAGGATTTAAATGGCACGACCGTAAGCAAGGTGTTCATGCTCGAAAACCCTGCAATGTGGCTGAAATTATACAATTTTGCAAAGGAGAGCGGGCCAAAATTCCTCCACTGAGACGTGAAAGACTCGCTGCCACAGTTATCTCAAACACGCCAGGGGTGGCGCAACCAGTTATTACGTTTAGGGGGCATTTACTTTTTCTCGTAGGGCCAGGTAGGTTTGGAGACCTTTTTCCCCTCTTAGTAAATTAAATCATCATTTCAAAACTGCATTTTGCATTTACTCAGGTTGTCTTTGTGTAATATTAACATTTGATATCAATGTATCAGGAAGGGGGCAAATACTTTTTCACAACACTGTATGGTGACATCTGTTTTAAACAGAACAGACGATTCCTGCAAAGAGAGGTATGTGTGTGATGAGTCAGATGAACATAATGGCAACTCCGGGAGAAAAAAAGCAATCTACTCTCAGAGTGTGTGTGTGTGTGTGTGTGTGTGTGTGTGTGTGTGTGTGTGTGTGTGTGTGTGTGTGTGTGTGTGTGTGAGA
>JAQMYJ010000033.1:10069680-10087554 GCA_030014305.1 Clarias laeviceps
TGTGTGTGTGTGTGTGTGTGTGTGTGTGTGTGTGTGTGTGTGTGTGTGTGTGTGTGTGTGTGTGTGTGTGAGAGAAGAGCAATTTAGATAATGAGTTAGATAGTCATTTGGATAGACCCAACCAAAGAGGTTTTCTCGCTCTTTAACGAGGAGACATATGCAAATCTTAGAACTGAAACAGAACACGATGTTACTTTATAGTCGCACACAGTCAACCCATCCCTACAGAACATTCAAGTGTTTACTCGGCGAGAGCAGCGCAGCCATCGGTTTCAACTACATTGATATTCTATCAGCAACGTTCTCTCAGATTGCACTGAAGCGATTTGAATACAGTACGTCTCAAAGACAAGAACAGGACACAGTATTTTTACAGCGATGCCCGTGCTGTTTGTGAAGAGACGAGGGAGAGAAAGTGAGAGAGAGATTTGAGATTTCACACTGCGGAAAAACATGGTGACTGACTCATCCATAAACACAAACACTCTTCCGTCCAAATAAAATACAGGCATTGTCTGGAGACTCTAGTAGTGTTTTTAAATTATAGTCCGTGGTGAATTGGACTGCGCAGCATTTTAACCTATTGGAAGTCCACAGTATAATTCGAAGCTGCTTTTCGTATCTAAATTTAAGAAAAACGAAGAAAAGCTTTCTTCAGTAATTGCACTAACTACAGTATCCCCATGTTTCTAAGATCAAAATAGTCATCCTGCGTCTCAGATGTAATGGAGTTAACTTAAAAAGGTAGTGGTGTAAAATTACAACCCTGGCATTTTCTTTGCAGTTTTTAAGTCAATTAGGTAAATGATAAAAGAGCTCAGCGCAGTTTGCAAACGTGACCTAAATTACAGAGTGTTTTTATTTTTGCAAGCTTTGTTAAATCAGAATGAAATAGACATGTTCATTACTGTTTGGATTCCATGAAGCCTTCAAGACCTTAACTGATAGTTATACTGTAGGTTTTAACCTTCTTGTAGAAGACGGGGTCAGATTTGAAGCTCGCAGTACAAATAGTGCAAATCAACGTAGCCTCGTCACCTTGCACAGTAAGTTTGGTAGTTCGACCTAGCCTTCGGTCTGTGTGCAAACTGTTTGAGTCCCTCATGTTGAACCCTAGCCGAGTTTCTCCCACAGTCCAAAGACGTGCTCTATATGTTTCCAAATTGTGTCAGCACCCCACCTAAGGTGCACCCTGCCTTTGGTAGGGTAAACAGATAAGCAGTATAGACAGACACACGCACCGCAGGATCAGATCTGCTCCTTCAGAGCGGACGCCTCTGAGGATTAGTATTGACTTGAAAGTTTCTGAATAAATATAGTAACAATTGTTTTGGCTTTTGGTGATTAGTGCAGTTCACTCAAACCCCGGTGCAAGTTCCTCTTTGGGTGCTTTTAACACGTACAAGTTATTTTGGAGCCGTCCCCAGTCTACCTCACTCAAGACTGGTTATTTTTGGTCCGCACCGGAATGCAGCCGGTGCTGCAACTTGTGTACTGTAGATCATAAGAGCGAGGTGTAGGACGGGTTCTAATCTAATACCTGGACTCTCACTCGTTTTTGATCGCAGCGAGGTAAGGGTTCGATCCTGAATCGACACAATTTATAAGAAGTGAAGCAAACGTGTGTTTTTAGGATATGGGTGACAGTTTTTGTAGATGCAAGCTGCTAAAATGAGCCACAGGGCATGAAGTGAGCCAAATAAGAGAGAGAGAGAGAGAGAGAGAGTTATGTGCTGCAGAAATTAGTGTTTTGGAGAGTTGAGTTGATGAATTAATCGTTTCTGTAATGATCTAGTTATATATATCAAGCACATCCAATGTTTCTATCCACACTTGCCAAAAGTTTGTTTACTTTTTTTTTGGCACTTGGTGTACGTACAACCCAAAAGTACTCATTTTGCTCTGATATTGACTTATCAACCGTCCTAACAGGTGTCAAAACACCATGATTGGTTTCATTACTTGTGATGTACAATGTTTAAGCAATTTCCTAGTAACAAGTATGGCAAATGACAAAGGCGTATAGACAACCCTCTCATTTCACATGAGCCACAGTGAACACCGTGTGCCTTTTTGTTTTATGATGTAAAATTCTTGACCATTACTCTATTATGCGATGAGAACAAGATGAGCCATGCTGTAATGTGGTGCTTTCAGTAATTGGTCAGTTAGACTCCGCAGAGAGGCTTTAGCGCACCCGGATGAGTTCATCATGCAGCTTGAGCTGATCTGAATCAAGCCAGGTTGATGTGAGTGTGTCTGATGCAACAATGTCAATCCTTGTTTGCACAACAAAATGCATTTGTATGGCTACAGGTAAGATGCGCATCATTCGTTTAACCTGTAACTTACATATACCCGTGTGTGTGTGTGTCCAGCTTTTTACCAGGTGTCCTCCCAGACCCGCCAGTCTCAGCATCCCCTGGGAAACGCCGTTCCCAGTCTCTGAGTGCGCTGCCCAAAGATGACAAAAACAGCCCTGGCAAGGTTTGCTAAACACTCTCCGCACGCACGCACGCACGCACGCACGCACACACTCACACACACACACTCTACACAGACACAGAGCACAGTACAGAAAAGAAAATAGGCTTCCAATCTGTAACTGATCAAACATAGAAATGTTATCTTTTCTTTATCTTGGGTCATCTGCTGTATCTTTTGTCAAACACAGAGGGAGAAGGATCACATCCGGCGACCCATGAACGCCTTCATGATCTTCAGCAAGCGCCACCGCGCTCTCGTTCACCAGCGGCACCCGAATCAGGACAACCGCACCGTTAGCAAGATCCTGGGAGAATGGTGGTACGCTTTGGGACCCAAAGAAAAACAGAAATATCACGACCTTGCATTCCAGGTATATCAACGTGCCTGCGTACAGTTTCTCCCACACGAACACACACTGCTGTGCTGTGCTGCACTTATAAGGGTTTGCTGATTGGAAAAAAAAATACTAGAAGACAGCTCCTAATGCAGCTTTACAGCATAGCTTTGTGATAGTTAGTCAGTAAATAGAACTGAACTGCCTGTTGTAATATGCTTATATGGGCTACAAGAAAAATCAGACCAGGTTGTGTTTTTAAAGCGCGGTTCGCTGTTTGAGTTATTCTTCCGTACCTCTTTTCATCCCTCACAGGTGAAGGAAGCGCACTTTAAGGCCCACCCCGACTGGAAGTGGTGTAATAAGGACAGGAAGAAGTCGAGCAGCGAGAGCCGTAATGCACCAGGTGGAAAGGATGTCAGGGAGAGAAGCATGTCGGAGACAACAGGTTAGTCAGACTGTGCTGCTTTATTTTCAGACCTAATATTAAGCACTTCTTTAACCTGAATCTTATCTGAAAGTGCATGAATGTTTTTTTTTTTTTTTTTTTTTCCTATAACTCGTCTCATTCAGAGCCTCCATCTGTTTCCATGGGTGCTGAGCTGAAGGGGATGGGGCCGGGAGCGATAGGTGTGTTGGACCGTGCCGGAGGGGAGAGGCTCGCACGACCTCGTGCCTTCTCACAGAGTGCTATGCACAGCTTGGAGAGAAGTGACCGAGGCAACCCTCAGGTGCTAGCAGAGCTCGCACAGGTAATACACACACATACACCTACTCACATTCATACACTTGTATTACTGTACAGGTAGTCCCCTACTTACGAACATTCGAGTTACGAATTTCCGCAGATACGAACAGGCTGTGGTTCTACTTCCAGTTCAGTCACCGAAGTAGCTCATGTGTATTGTACAAAAAATAGACACTGCAGTGCACCAGATAACAATATTTACAATTATATACAATATGTTCAGTGTGTAAGTGAATGTATAAAATGACTAAAGTCTGGTATATTGTATGTGTGTGTGGGGGCGTGCGGGAGAAATGAGTCGGCCTCACCGGTTTCAATGAATCAGTCCTAGAGCACGATGATAGAAAATGGCTGTCATGTAAAGCTGTCCTGATGGTGAATAATCCTAATTTCTGAAAATCCTCCGCAAAACAGAGTTCACATTCCAATATAGTGGAGAACAGCTATGAGACAAAATGGCGTCCAGGCTTCCCCGTGCGATTTAAAGGCATAGAAACATTTCACTGTGAGATTAATTTCCTTAGGTTCTGTTACCTAAGAAAACAGATTTTTTTGTTTATAATAATGCATATTTTATATAAATAATTAAATATTAATATAATAATAAAATTATTTTAATAATAATGTTTCTAAAATAACATTTTATTTATGTAGGTGCCTGTCTGGTCACCCAAGGTCGCCTTCCAGATCAAACAAGAATAAATTAAACAGCAAAACAAGATAACATTGATAACAGAGATAACATTGAGTAGATTAAATTAAATTAAATGAAAAGTCAGTGTCATAATTTAAGACATTTAAAAACAATTGGCCACATGAAGGCAGTGTGGGAAAAGAGGACAGATTTAGTCAAGTGAGATTGTTATGCTTTAAATTGTATATTTATGTCAAAGGCATATAAGACTCACTTTGTCAGACTTAGGAACAAATCTCATTTATGAACATGCTCCTGAAATAGAATTTATTCGTAAGTCTGGGATAGCCTTTATTCTATGCTATGTTAATGCAATATCGAACTGACATATCTGTCTCTTTCTGTCTGTTTCTCTCTCTGTTTGTCTGTCTGTAGATATGTGGGGATGGAGGCCAGTTTTCCGGCCGTGGTGGGGGAGCAATGTCTCAGATCCCGAGGGGTGTGAGTGAAGATATGACCAGCGATGAGGAACGCATGGTCATTTGTGAAGAGGAGGGGGATGATGATGTCATTGGTGAGTCAAGATTAGTCATTTTACCGTGATTATTATTTGACACACCCCTTTATAGACGGAGTCCATGTTAGTTCTCCTCAACTATTTTATTAAAATAATTTAAAATGGTAATTTAATTATAACAAAAATTATACTCTTACTGCTTTGATTTTTCTGTCTGATTAGGGTCTCAGACTGCTGATTGACAACAGCATTTCCATAAACGTTCAATGTAAACAGCTTGTGAACAGTGTTTGTGCTTTGAAAGTGTGTAGGATTTTTTCTTGAAAGTCATTAACAGCTGAGCGATTAAAATAAAAAGTAACCAAACCAGGTTATTTAGGTGAAATGGGGGTGGATAACATTTTTTTTTTCTTTCTTTTTTTTTTTTTTTTATCAGGTGGCCAAAATTGAAGCTTGTAAAGCATTCATGTCTCGAACCTCATCCACCCACCCTCTCCAGAACAGTGTAGGTAGCTTGGGTAAGAGGGACGCTTCTGCCAACAGTGCCTGCAAAGCCTCATAGTTAGTAGTTACTGCTCAGGAAATCATCTGAGCAGCGTTAAACTGAAACATGTTTCAGTAAACGACGACGCTAAAGATTGTAATCCTGTCGTCCCATTCAAACGATCGATTTGTTTAAAATACGTCTCAAATGTACGTGTCCATGATTCCAGACCATGAATGCAGTTAGAAGGATTTGCAGACAGAAAAAAAAAAAAACTCTTTTGGCAAAACTACAACCCTGGGGCTTTGGATAAAGGATGTGTGGGTGCACCACTATGTTTACAGAAGAACTGAAAGCAGGATATGATTATTGTCTCAGCAGCACATTTAACAATTGCTCTAGCTTTATAGCTGTGGGTGTTGAAGCAGTAAGTGGTGGAATGAAACAAAACAAAACAAAACAAAAAAAACCTTGTCACTGGAAAAAAAAATGCAACGGAGGAGCCGAACGAGAATGTGTACATAGGTCATTGCGACACAATCCAGCCTTCAGACTTCATCAATAACTCAATGGCATTCTGACTCTGTTTCCTAACACAGAGGACCCTTATCCAGGCAGCTCCATAGACCTGAAGTGTAAAGAGAAAGTGACAGACAGCGACAGTGAAAATGGATCTGGGGACGAAGGTGAACGCAAGGTAGCACTCCGTTTCTCATTCGTGGCGCCATATCAGCAAAACACATTTGGTGTTTTCTTGTAAATCAGGTGTAAACAGTTGGTAAATTTCATCATGTTTTTTTTTCCCTGTTGCACTACTTGATTTACTTTAATATCATATGTGTCTGCTTTATACATCTTTATTATATTTTGCTTCCTCCCTTCTTTTCTCTTCACGCCTTTTGCTCTCTCAGAGAGTCTTTGCCCCCGTGATCTGCTCATCAGGTCCTGGTCACGGGCGGAGCGTCTCTCTCTCCTCCTATCCTTCCTCCAGACACTCCTCAGACACTTCCATGAAGAGGAAGCGTGTGATAGAGGGAGGAGAGGGAGAGCGGCGGGATGCCGAAGGCGGTGCCTGTCTTCCCCTGTCTTCCTCTGGCCAGTCCAATCCAGTCAGCGCATCCTCAACATCAGGAGCCGTCAGAGTAGCATCCACTATCGTCACTAACGTGGTTCGACCCGTCGTCAGCACGCCAGTGCCGATCGCCAGCAAGTCGGCGCAAGACAGAAAAGCCACCATCACTCCTCAGGCACAGCTCCTTATTGGATCTGGAGTGGTAGGATCCGGGGCAACGTTGGCACCGTCAGGAGGCGGCGGGTATTATTCCTCACCTTCGCCCAGTCCTGTCACCGCACCTGGAGGTCAAGGGGGACTGAACCTAGTCTTGGGAGGCACATTCCAGGCACCATCTGCAGTGCAGCTTATCACACCCACTCCTTCTCAAAATCCAGCATCCCCCGCTGCCGTCGCTCCCACACAGAGTAACGGTCCCGCACCTCTGTCGTTGCTGCAGCCTCACATCCTGCCTACAGCCTCGCCCGCACCCTCTGCAGGACAAAAAGCGGTAACGCAAGTGCAGTACATCCTGCCAACACTCTCTGCCAACAACCCCAAAAGCCCCTCCCCTCAGCAGCCCAGCCAACCAACCAGTATCTTCACCCTGCCTACAGCTCCATCTACACTTGCTTCAGTGGCCAATGGGAAGCAGTCAGGGTATACTTCTAGCCCTGCAGTAGGCGTGGTCAGTCCTGGAGCTAGAGGTGAGGAGATTTTTTCTTTTTTTTTTCCATGTTGTGGGAAATCAGTCTCTTATGAAGAGGTGTTAAAACATCACACTAAGCGAAATGATTGTAAAATAATGATATTATTAAGCTGCAAAATGTTAAGTAAAGTAAAATAATGATTTAAACTACTGAGTTACTGAAATGTATCGTACTAAATTAATCAATTCAATAAAAATTCAGTTCTAACTTTATTGCTACGCTTGTGCCGCATGTTCTAGATAGGTAAGGTGCTGGAGTGGTAGCGCACCCTGTTATTTATATCACACCGAGTTTCTTTTTTTCTTTATTTTTTTAACTACAGTGCAAACACAGTCCCCAGTCTTACAGGGCAAGATGCTGGTTCCCATGGCAACTGTGCGGACCACTCCTGCCCCTTCCCAGCAGTTTCCCCTGATGGCTCCACCTCTTCCTGTGCAGAACGGAGCTCAGTCAGGAAACAAGGTGGCCAAGCATTCTCATACATACAGAACTATCGATTCGTTCCTTGCGCAGTAGATTTCTTTTTTAGCGGTGTACTAATTATCGGATGTATCACACACTACCTCTCGCTCTTTCAGATCATCCAGATTGCCCCCATGCCTGTCGTGCAGTCGCCGCTTCCTTCAGCAGGGAGTCCGTTCCCGGTAACCATGGCAGCAGCCACAGTGGTTGCCCCCCCAGGCTCTACCCCCTCACAAGCTGTGCTGCTGCCTCCCCCACCCACGAGGTATGATATACACACACACACACACACACACACACACACACACACTCACGCCCCCCGACGAACACACGCACGATTTCTCCGACACTGCACTCCCACTCTTACACAATGCTGCAGTACGCTGCAGTCTCTTTCACTCTTTAACCGTTTCTCTCTGCCTCTCTCAGGATCACTTATGTCCAGTCCACTCCAGGAGGCCGCTCCCCTATCCCACTTGTATCCACTGCAACAGGCTCCACCTCCCAAACAGGGCCGCCGACACCCGGATCAGCTTATGTGTCGTCTCCTTTGGCCACTTTTGCGGCGATCGCTCACCCGGGACAGACTTTAGTGCAGCCGATTATCGCTGGTTAGTGTTTACGAAGTATAAAATTTACACCGACTCAGTTGTGCTTTGATTCAGGAATGTTTCTGTTGGCTGACAGATTGTCTCTGGGGTAAAACAAAAAAAAGGGTTCTTTTAACCAAATCGAATTCTTTCCTCTGTTTAACAGGACAGCCTCCGTTGTTGGCAGCACCCCAGTCTCCCAACCCGGCCATCACAGCCATCTACCCTTCCTCACCCGTCACCCTGGCGACAGGGGTGGTGTCCGCAGCAACGGTGCCACCCGGCGTGGTCTATACAGTGTCGAGCCCTTCCATCCTTCCCAAACACACCTCCACCACTTCCGTGACACCCACCACCCTGCCGGCTCCTGAGAGATCGAGTCACGGTCCTGCACACGCAGAGCTGGACAGACAGACGGACAAACTGCCTCTATCTCTCACCGACAGACTCACAAAAGTTGGTAGCAGCACAACTGCTCCACCATCTGGTGCCACGTTGCAACTACAGCCTGCCAGTCCAGCTCAGTCACCCCTCGCAGGTAGACGCTCATATTTGTCTGTATCAGAAATCAATTCCGGCTTTAACAAGTTTTTGGATATTTTTTTATGTTTTTTCACATATATTCCAAGAAGTCATGCTCTCGGCTTTTTTTTTTTTCAGCTGCCATTACCAAACTTCCCCCCGTACCCGCCAGGCTTCCGCAGAAGGTCAAGGCCACCGTGGCCAACATCCCTGTTGGCTGCTATGACGGTGGAGGGAGAGGGAAAGAGAGAGAGAAAGACAGGGAGAAAGACAAAGAGAGGGAGCGTGACAAGGAGAAAGAGAGCAGCAGCTGTTTCTCTTTCGAGGTGGATAAATCAGTAGAAACTACTCCTGCTGCTCCCACATCATTAGACGACGGCTCGTCGGACGCCGAAGCACAGAGCGCCACCGAAGTGGGTTCCACAAGTACACGCAGCAAAGATGCCAGTGTTAAAGAGGTGACTGATCCCTCGTCCACTTCATAAGACCATGTACACAGCGATTGAATTATAAGTGCATTGTCATTTATAAATTAGCACCATATAAATGCAAAACTTGAACAGAGAAAAAAATTAATTACTCTGCGTGCTGACATCTTGTGTATGTACGAAAAAAATCCATCAATCAGACTAGAGTTCAGACTGCGCAAAGGTCCTGAGCCACCCCTCATTTCCTCGTATTTGTCCTTCCAAAGAGCCAGACTTTCCTATAATTTTTAATGCAGCCTTGAGGAATAGTTCTCCAGGCTTCCTGAACACTTTCAGAAGAATGTGATATATTTTTTTTGTTAAGTCACACAGTGACCTGTGAATTATTCAAGAATAAAAACCTCCAACTTAAGGCATGAACCAGTGAGAAACAGGTGCAGATGATCAGGCCAGATGATTAGTATACCTGTGATGCTGAAAGCTGAGTGGTTGGAACAGACAAGAGGTCTGTTGACAGATGAGGTCGCTGCTGAGGTTGTTACATAAACAACCAATTTTCAAATTGTAACATGTCAGTAATGCAGCCTGTCACAGTAAAACATTTGTTCTTATTTCTTTAATTTAATCTACCTCTTTTAATTAATTTAAATTTGTTGAAATGAGGAGTGACTCAACGCTTTTGCACAGCACTGTATATGCATATATATATATATATTTTTTTTTTTTAATAGTGAAATGTACATGTTGTAGAGAACATTTCTAAAGTAGAAGACGACTGATGAGATTTAAAGATGATAGCTTTATCTTGTCCTGATTGATACACAGGATTCCATTATATTATTTGTTCAGTTAACCAGTGCTTTGAACCAGACCAGCGTGAATGATACTGAATTTTAAATCTGCCTTTATTGTGGTGTGAGTAATTTAAACAGCAGCACAATCTCTCGGTCATCAGGATAATATAAGAGTCAGGATCCGCCATTTTTTTTGATAATTAAATCAAATGCGGTAATTAAAATTGGAAGTTGGAAACGCTAAACGTTTGTGTATTAGTAAATTGTTAATACATGCTTTTGAGACGCTTTTTATCTATTATTCGTGGCTTTTGAATACTGTAGGTCAGCATGTAATAGCATCATGAATATTCACAGGTTTTGGTGCTTATCCCACCGCCCACGGTGCACGCAGGTCTGCCCTGCTTCCTTTTGTGCGGTGCAGACAATGATCCGAGATTGCAGTCTGGCATGCATGTTAATTAAGTAGTCGGGCTGTCTTTTAAGACCGAGCTCAGGTCTACGCAAAAACAGTCTTCGTTTCATGGGAAAAGCGGTGGAAAGTCATGAAACATTTTAATAACTCACATCCCACGCAAGTGTCAAGCGTAATGAAGTGCCATGGTCGTTTCCCTGTTAGCAGGATGCATAAGAGTGGTGTTCCTTTCCTAGCAATTAATGTTAGACAGTTGAAATGAAGCAGGGTGACAACTGGGGCGTAAGTTTCTCATTAATGATTTTTTTCACACTCTACAAGTACAAAGCAAGATTTAGCATAAATTCTCACTGTCTCATGCAGTATACAAAGGATTTGTTTGATTAACTTTGTGCTATTTTTTTAATTACTTTTTTATTTTATTTTTTTTACAGGCTGAATGGAAAGACTCTGCTTGCTCTTCTCCATTACCTCCATCAGAGCCTGCTCCGCTCCTTCCACAGTCGGACAAAGAGACTCCTCTTCCTAAAAAGCTCAAGTCCCGCCCCCCACCGCTGAAGCGCCCATTCGACTCTGTTGACAAGTGAGGTTTTTTTTTTTTTTTTTTTTTGACAAAACGTCATTATGTTACAACCATAAATAGCACACATTCTCATTCTCCTAGTTCAAGAGTCGGCGACTTTAAACATTCTGAGAGGCATTTGGACCCATTTCCCACCGAAAAGAAATTAAGATAACACTGCATATATCATTTTTTTTTTTTTTTTTTTTTTACCTTTATGCTATATATAAAAAAAAAAACCAAAAAAAACGATAGTGTGTTATTTACAAAGAAAACTACATTTTATTTCTGCATGTAACAAAAACATTTTAAACTCCAGAAAAAAGGACGCTATGTTGAAGGCTACTTTCAAATAAAATACTCAATGTTTATTTGAGTCCTTCTCGTATTCATGAAATAAAAAGCCGAACTTAAATTGTCCACCTGCAGCAAACAAAAAATGCTGTCTGCTTCCGTGTGCCGTCATCCTTTTATCACATGTACTGGAGCCGTGCAGTCAGCGGGTCAACCTAAATAAAAAAGGACTATTTATAATTATATATTTATAAATCACGTGCCGGCGGTTGTGATGCGTATTTTGATTGACAAAACATTAAAGACGTTTTATTTTAATGTTACAAGATCACCATAATCTTTAAATTTAGAATTGCATAAACCAAGGATCGGTACAATCTGTCATTCTTACTCATTATCGACCCACTAGTATGAACATTTGACGTTATTTTGTTCTACGTCTGTGCTTATTTGACACAAACTGTGATATCCTCAGAGTTCTCTCAGAGGTGTACTTTGAGGAGCGATTTGCTGAGCTGCCAGAGTTTCGTCCAGAGGAGGTGCTTCCCTCACCGACCCTGCAGAGCCTGGCCACCTCTCCACGTGCCATTCTGGGCAGCTACCGCAGAAAGAGGAAGAACTCAACTGGTGAGAGAGGCAAGAACAGAGACTTTATAATCTTTATGTAATATGTATGCTTAATTTAAATCACATCAACGAACAACAATAATAATAATAACACTACTAATAATGGTAACACTTGTGTTCGTACAGATTTAGACTCCTCCACCGATGACCCCATCTCCCCAAAGAGGAAGAGCCGGCGCAGGTCTAGCTGCAGCTCCGAACCTAACACACCCAAAAGCGCTGCCAAGTGTGAGGGGGACATATTTACCTTCGACAGGCCAGGTAAAGACAACTCTCAAGCTTCACATTGACGTTTAGTTGGAGAGACTTCCTCATATCTGTATGTTATTGTTCTGTGGGACAGGTACAGATGGGGAGGACATACTGGGGGAGCTGGAGTTTGAGAAGGTGCCATACTCCTCTCTGAGAAGAACTCTGGATCAGAGGAGAGCTCTGGTCATGCAGCTATTTCAGGAGAATGGCTTCTTCCCTTCAGGTAACATACACACACAGGTAGTTTAAAACATGGCTAAGTTACAAGATACAAACAAAGTGCGCAAATGCTAGTTTCATAAGAAACCGCTTTAATACTTTGACTTGAAACGAGCCTCCAACATAACGACAAGATATACATAAACTGATTACATACTAGTAAAATATTCATACCAGAGTGCAGTCGAGTTTTCTGTTGAGAAACAAATCACAGGTGTTATAAACGCTTTAACAGGTGTCTATAGTCAGAGTTTAACCTACAGCTGGTAAAATTAGTGATAAACTGACGTTGCACAACAATAAAGATAACAATAAATGCAGCAGAACTATCACATGCCGTTCATTAATCAATTAAAGCTTGCATTTGTTGCCAAATCTGTGTTGTATAAAAGGAGTAAAATACTTTTAGGATTTTGGCAGGTGGTGCTGCTACAGGTAAACAAACAACTGCGGGTTTGGTTCTAAGGCCTAGTCTACATGTAACATGGGTATTTTTTTAATGAGCATTTCTTCCTTTGTTCTTAAAAAAAAAAATAATAATAATAATACTCTACTAGTTGTATAGTTGTCCAGAGCGTGTCAAACTGAGCCACATTTTTTCAGAAGGCTGAAAAAAAGTTATCTTTTGATGTAGAACAAAGGAGAAATGGTGCCGCTTTAAAATATTTTTCACCCTGGAAGTTTTCCAAAAGAGCAGTTTTCTATTCTCTTAAGGTTTGCGAGTGGAGGAAAGGCCAGAATGCATAGGAAAATCTATTGATTTAAAAAATTTAATCCTTATGCATGTGGACTAAACCCCAGGGCCAGTCTGCAGTTGTTTATTTTTCTAACGCAGCATGCCTGGTGGTGTTTATTTATTACAAATGATGCAACCACGTCACCACTGGGAAACTGATTTAAACTAATATACACTGCCTGGCCAAAAAGAAGTCACACACACACACACACTAAGATTTCATTCAATCACCTTTAGCTTTGATTACAGAACACAATGTGGTTGATTTCTCGCACTCCCAGAACAACTCTTTTTCCCAATTCCATTTTAATTCTCTTTCAGTTCTATTTTATTTTACTTTTTGCACATACTATAAATTTTTACTGCTAAATGTTTTCTATATTTGTATATATTTTTTCCTCTTATTTATAATTCATATCCTTGATTTGAAAACTCCTAAATGAAATAAATCTTTTAATTATAAGGTCATCAGCAGTCGTACAAGCCTTTCACTGCATAGCATACTGTGTATGACTGTGTATGTGACAAATACAATTTAAATGTACATTTCTAATTTGAATTTGACTTCTGAAGTATCACCGTTCCATCAGGGAAGGAAAAACTCCCTGGATGACCTGGTCATTCAGTACATTCTTGTACAGAGGCCACTACACATGATGGGTGCATCACCTTCTTACCGCGACACGTCCACTACTCTGGAATAGGCTCAATCTGACTTATCACACCACATGACCTTTTCCCTTTGCCCCAGAGTCTAATCTTTAAGCTCCCTAGCAAATTGAAGCCCTTTTTCCTGATTAGTCTCACTAACAAGTGGTTTTCTTACGGACACAAAGCTGTTTAGTCCCAATCCTGAGAGTTCTCATGACAGTGTGTGTGTGTGTGTGTGTGTGTGTGTGTGTGTGTGTATGTGTGAAATGTTCTCACTTTTACTTTTTTGAAAAAAAAAATTTGAAATTGAAGGGAAAAAAAACAAAGTGCAGGGTTTAAGTGATCTCCGGTCACTCCAGGTTTTGATAATGTGTTAAAGGCTTTTTAATCCAGTTCCAGTAATTTTAAATCTCTTCAGTTGCTTTCTGCACTCGATGCTGCATAATAATTTCACCCTGAAATGGCGACTTTTTTGACCGTACAATGTGTCTCTGAGAACATTTAACTTCGGCCACCAATTCCCACTCCTTTATAAGCCACTATTAGATGTTCACAATGCAGAAAGATGGCCCTATTTATTTTATTTTATTTTTTCCGAACTGCATGTTCCTCCATCTTAAGTGCTTTTCTGATATTCTTAAAGGTTTGCACGTCTGTTTTGAAAGAAAATAAAACCCAGACAGAATATCCTGTACTCATGCAAAAAAAAAAAAACCCTTTACATATGTTTCTCATTCATTATTTTTTTTTTTCCTCCGTAGCCCAGGCCACTGCTGCATTCCAGGCACGATACGCCGATATCTTCCCAACCAAAGTGTGTTTGCAGCTGAAAATCCGCGAAGTCCGCCAAAAGATCATGCAGACGGCCGCCCCTACCGAATGCCCAGGGTCCTCTGATTCTCTCTGTTTACCGGGCCCGTCCGGGCCCGCCGCCAACGAAGGAGGAGGCGGGTCCGAGTCTGCAGAAAAGGAGGCGGAGCGAGACGAGGAGCTGAGCAACCCCGATGAGCCCAGGAACGCAGGCGATTCACTGGACTCCACCAGATGAGTTGAATGGACAGTTAAAAGGAACAACTGACGCTGATGACCAGATCCCTCTTCCTGCATCTACAGAAGACACACGTGTATTGCTCTTCTCAGTAGAGTGCGAGTGTGTGGAACGGCTGTTCAGAGGGAGAAGTCCCAAAACAAACAGTTTTTTCCCCCCAGCTGAATTCTACAGTATTTCATGTTTAAAAAAGACTTTTAAGACTCAAGAATAGGTCACATTTTCTCACACACACACACACACACACACACACCACTTCTCATTGTCTTAAATATCCACACTTGAACTTGAAGCATTATTTTCTTTGCGAAGGCTTCCTTTGGACTCTTTGAGACTTGAAGATCACAGGATTGTCGTGTGAACAGTGAAGGCGACCCTGTTACTGTACAAGGGCAGGACTGAAGAGGGCATCTGATTCCTTTACAGACTAAAGTCATTTCTTTTTTTGTTTTTTTAAACATGTGACACATATGGAAGTATGAGACGGGCACAGCTGATTTTGTCATAGGCTCATGGTTTACTGCCAGTTGTTGTGAGGCCGGCCTCCACTGGCTACGTTTTAGAGATGATGAAGACTTAACGGACTCGTATATTTTGATATTTACTTCCTTTTTATCCCCTTTTTCCATTGTGTTTCACTTTTAAAAGGCTTTTTATCAGCGAGCATTGTCAAGGCACTGAATAACCTCAGCGAGGGACTAGCTTAGCTTTTTCACAACATCCTTCTTCCAATGATTGGCGGTTGTAGATGCCGGTCACGGCGTTAGCAACAGATTGGCCAGCCATGAAGGAAGACCTGACTAGAAGGGAAGTCAGTGGGCACATTATGACCATTGATTGGACACGTTTGTTTTCCTTTTTTTTCCATATATATTGAGAAAACATATATTTAATATTTTTTTTCTTTCCATGCCATTTTATTCAAGTTAATATGAGATGATGATAAAGGAGGAGGCGAATGTTGAAATACATTTTAGGAATTTACTATAAGACACGTCATAACTTTTTTGAAAAAGAAGGAGCAAACTTGACTTTTAATTTATCTCATAAATCTACAGGTCAATATGTTATTGAATTTTCTCATAACTGTTCTTATCGATACTGTTCTCGTGGATCTGATCCGTATAACCGACATACTGCACTTTTTTTTCTTTTTTTCTTTTTGTCTCGAGGATGGAAGGATGAGAGGACAGGAGCCAAACGAAACTCCACTCTTAGCCTCAAAAAAAAAAAAAATCTCACTTCCACTGCGACATTTCAGCTTTTCCTTTTTATCAACCTTTATCTTGAACAACACAGAGATGTGATCTTTTTTTTTTTTTTTTTTTTTAAACAACATAAATATATTACATGCTCCTATGTTGTCCAAGACGTCCCTGTCTTTTAGCTCTAGTTCTCTAGTACCTTCTTCACTAACATTCCTCATCCCTGTTCCTTCATTCCTCTTTTTTCTCTCCTTCTGTCACTTTATTGCTCTTTCTACATCTCAGCCTCTTTCGGGTTGAGCTAAGAGAGAAAGACAAAAGAAAGAAAAAAAGGAGGAAAAGGAGACAGGGTGTCCGTGATGATCGTGCTGTGTGAGGCTTGTTCGTGTTGTACATAGTTCTGGTGGAGTCTCTCATGACTCTGTACCATAGTAAGGAGCATTATTAAATGTTAAACAATCCCATTACAGGAACTGAAATTGTAAAACAAATGGAGAAAAAAAAAATTATGAATATTAACATTTTGCTAAATAAGTGAAAAGATTTATACAAATAAGCTCTACATTTGTATCTATTTCTCTCAGTATATGAATAAATAGATGTTCAAATAAACAGCAACACCTCTGTTCAGCGTTATCCACTCATTCTGCGACTGGTCCATACTTGAAGCAGCATTGTGTTATATATATATATATATATATATATATATATACAGTACATACAGCGAGATATCTGGCCAGATGTTCACGTGACTCATCTTTTACAACCATGTGGTGAGTTGAAAAGCATCTCAGAACTACATGTTGAACCTGAGGCGGATGGATCATCAGGAACAGGATTGACAAAACTCAACAGGTGAGCGTGGGGACAGTGTGGCCCGAGGAGATTATACGCAATCAACACAATTTGGCATCGACAGCATGAATCTAAAGCACAGCTTAGTGGCAAGGTGGCTTAATGGTTAGCACTGTCGCCTCGACCCCTCCAGGTGCTGGGTTCGATTCCTGCATCTACCGGGTCTGTGTGCATATGGAGTTTGCATTTTTTTTTTTTTCTCGTGCTTGGTGGGTTTCCTTCTGGTTCTCTGGTTTCCTTCCACAGTCCAAAAACATGCAGATTAGCCTAATTGGTGTTTCCAAATTGCCCGCATATGGTCCTCTGGAGAAGGAAATGGCAACCCACTCCAGTACCCTTGCCAAGAAAACCCCATGGACAGCATCTAGGAAGGCCTGGCCTGCTTTACTCCTAGAGGTCATGTAGAGTCGGACACGTGGTCGTGGAGGAACGGTGTTTTCCGGGCACATTTTGGGCACCTTAATAGCAATCAATCTTTATTTAAATGCCACAGCCTTCCTGAGTATTTCTTGCTGATTACGTGCTTCCTCATAAGGATGAAGTCTGCTAACGGCGTACAATTTAAAATTAGGTAAGGTGCAATTCTTTCACAAAATATAGATTGTACGTTGTAATTTGTACGACACCACGGCGGTAAATTATAACCGTTAACCCGTACCTGGAGATGTACAGTAGGTAAACTAATCATACATACTAATCATAAATATGTTAAGTGCTCTCTTAAGTCCTGAGTGACATTTTCATCACACCGAGTCAGCTACACTATATACGGCGAAAAAGTTAGATTTTGGTGCTTGGCTCTGAGGATTTGTGACCTTCCAGACACAAGAGCATCAGTGTGGTTGGATTGATGTATGTTAAGAAGACCTGGGGTTCCATTTAATGCCATGCTATATAAGCTATTCACTGAGCTTGAGCTAAGGGCTCTGTGATGGTCACTCCAGTTCTTCCTTTACTTTGTGCTCGTCATGCTGGAACTTCCCATAGACTACCAGTCAAAATAATTGGACACATCTAATTCCATTGTCTTTCCTGATTTTTATATCTTTCTACACTGTAAAACAACGCTGAAGGCGTCCAAAATATACAATAATCTCATCTGAAATCTTTGAAGTTGTCGTGACTTAATTCCATATACTGGTCCTTCTCAAAAAATTTGCATATTGTGATAAAAAGTTAATTATTTTCTGTAATGTACTGATAAACATTAGACTTTCATATATTTTAGATTCATTACACACAACTGAAG
>JAQMYJ010000033.1:10087654-10098139 GCA_030014305.1 Clarias laeviceps
CTAATGTTTATCAGTACATTACAGAAAATAATGAACTTTATCACAATATGCTAATTTTTTGAGAAGGACCAGTATTATTACAACCAGAGAACAGCAGAACTGAGCAAGGGGAGGGGGAAATCACAAATGGTGGAAAATCTGATCGGCTTGTTTAAACCCCGGCCAGTACAATACTGAAAAAGGGTCAAACGGCAGGGAATTCTATGAATGTGAACACATTCACTCCTCAAGCCACAGAAACACCATTACAACAATGAGACAAAGTGTAAATTTTTATTTACAACAATCTTTGACATTCCAGATATACAATAATACAATAATAATAATAAATCATAAAAAAAAAACATTAATAAGAACATATTCAGACACTTGTGACCCTTGAGAGGTAAACTTGTAAAATCAGGAAAAAGCAGCACAGGCACTCTTTATTTAATTTTTTATCTGTCTGCATTAATGCACCACCTCATCATCACAGTGCCTGAGGTGAGTGCTTGCATCTGCTCAGACATTTTCCCTTGTGGCTATGGTTTCCTGTTCAATCAATGCTTGTAAATTAAAAGTTCCTTTTAAGGAACATGCCCCACAACAGTGTATTGTCCTAAACAAAACAAACAAAAAAAAAAGATGCCGTCTGCACTTATCCTGCAGCTATATTCATCTCTATTTGGTGCGATGATGAGAGTCACTACTATAACAGTTATAACACAGACCTGCTCATCCTGCTCAGGTTTGGTATTCTCAGTGTGTTGGAGTCTATGATGCTCGGGATTGTTAATCACGAGCCGAAATCCCTCAAAAATACAGGAATATGACACTCCCTGAAACACTCAGTTAATCACTCTAACTAGGCTCCGCTATGTCTTTAAGATTGATGCTAATCGGCAGACTGAGGCGGTTTCCACCCTTGTGTGGATCAGATCAATTCTCAACACCCGCTCTCAAGTCCTCACTCGGTATGGTCTCGGACCCTGATGCTCTTCCTGATTCACATGAGCTGCAGGTTGTCCAGAGTGATGGTGTCCATGTTGATTCCGCCTTCCAGTGCCGTGTGGTAAAGCTCTATAGCCTCTGCCAGATCGCCACTCGTCTCGATGATCGCTATCGCCTCTCCAAATTCATTACACATGATGGTGGGAGTGCCTTGGGTCTGACAAAGCAAAAGGACACAACAGGTGAGAAAATATCACAAAATCATGTTTAAAAAAAAAAAAAGTCCTGTTTCTCTTAAGATGTTGGATTTGTCACCTTACGCACCTGCTCTAGATCAGAAGTCTGGATCTGTATGAGTTGTGGCTGTGGGCAGAAGTTCCCGTCTGTGGCGTTCACCACCGCCAGTGTCGCGAGGCCACCCTCCACCGTGGTCGTCTCCAGGTCAGCGTCTGCGCCTCGCTCCGTTTCGTGCTGCGCCTTGTTGTGGGTCTTGCGGTGGTTCCTCAGGTTTGAGATGGTCTTGAAGGCATTTCCGCATTCCTCGCACGTGTGCGGTCGTTCCCCGGTGTGCGTTCGTCTGTGCTCGACCAGGTGCATGCTCTGCACGAATCCCTTATTGCAGAACTCACAGCGGAACGGCCGCTCGCCCGAGTGGGTGCGCAGGTGCTCGCGCAGGTGGGTGTTCTGCCGGAAGCGCTTGCCGCAGACGGCGCAAGGGTACGGCCTCTCGCCTGTGTGAACGCGCTGGTGCAATGTGACGCTCGATGCAGAGACGAATAGCTTCCCACACACGGGGCACGGGTGCGATTTCCCAGAGGCTGAGCCGGAACCACGTGGGCGGCCCGGTCCTAGTCCGTGGCTCAACTGATGGAGGCGCAGGTTAGCCATCGAGTTCAGGCGCTTTCCACAAATCGTGCAGTCTAAGTTTGGCTTCTGGACCAAAGTAACAGTCTGCTCTACACCCTCGATAGACGCCTGGGGACCTTTATTCCCTGATTCGTTAACAGAGTCTGTAAAAGGGTGGGTCAGGTTGGGATGTTCCTCCAGGCAGTGCAGATCCCTCTGCTTCTTGCGCAAGAACCCTTTGGGGCAGTGCGGGCAGGAATACGGCGCCGGTGCTCCCGGGTGGTTAAGGAATCTGTGTGCTACGAGCTTCGATGGCCGGATGAATGTGGCGGGGCAGTCCGGGCACGCCGAGGGGGTGGGGTTACTGTGGAGCAGGCGGTGCTGCCGCAAGTTGGAGGACTGCGTGAAAGCCCGGTGGCAAACGTCACAGCGGTACGGACGCACCCCGGTGTGAGTCAGTCCGTGGCGAGTCAGGTTGGCCAGCGAGGAAAAGGTCTTGCCGCACACGCTGCACTGGAAGGGCCGCTCGCCCGTGTGCGTGCGCAGGTGGTTCCGCAGGTGGATCTGCTTCTTGAAAGGCTTTCCGCATACGTTGCACTTGAAGCGCCGCTCGCTGGAGTGCGCCGATCGCCGGTGGCTTAGCAAACGGATTCGGGAGGTGAAGCTTTTACTGCAGGTAGAGCAAGGGAACTTGATATCTTCTTCCGTAATGGGAGCCTGCCATTCGTCAGAATCATCCATAACGTCTGCGTCGAGATTGTTGTCTAGATTCGCCTGCGCGTCTTCTGTCATTGGATCTTTAGAATCCACTCCGTTCTCTACCGCCGCGGCAGCCTGAGAGAGAGAAGCCGCGGCCTCGAGAATGCTCTCGGCCGTATCCGTCTCGGGAGCCGGAAGCGCTGCCTGTTTCTGTTTTCTCCACACGGCCTCTCGCTCTCTCGCCCTCTGCATAATAGACAGAGGCGTCCGCTGAGTCAGTGGAACCTGCACAGGGAGAACATACAAAGGTTACAGGTTCGTGCTGCATTTTAATCGAAATAACGTGAGACATTTTTCCTAGGTGTGGTCTGAGCATTACTGTGGAGGCGGCGCTGACTGGTTCGCGGTTAGTATGAGTGCGGCGGTGGTACAGAAACTTGGTCATATTGGTGAAGGTTTTGGCACAGAAAGGGCACCTGTGGAGAGGCTCAGATGTGTGGGACTTCCTAGGAAAGGAAGGGAAAGGAAAGCAGAAGAGGCATTATTACAAGACACATGTGACGGTTTAATCAATCAGAATATACAGCACTGTGCAAAAGTCTTTGGCATCCTGTGTGTGTGTTTTTAAGTACAAACTTGCCTATAGATTTTAAAGTATTTAAAAAAAAATATAAAAATCATGATTTCCAAAAATCAAAATGTTACTGAAAAATACTCCAGGAAAGAAAGATGCATATAACATATGCAACCACTTTTCAGACAAAAAAAACAAAACAAAATTGAAGCTGCTGTCAACAGTCAAAGTCCTCAGAAGAACCGTGGCTGGTTCTGTAGGAAGCTCAGTAAAACTCGGTAGCTAATTTCCTTATAGAACTGCACAAATTGTACCAGAGACTAAATGTGTGCATGAGTGCAGTTGCCATTTGTCCTTGATTAGGTGTGCCGGGGTCGTTATAGTCACTTACTGATGTCCAGTTGTCTCCAGTCAAGTGCAATAAAAGTAGCTTCTCCCCTACTGCCTCACTTTCACAGCCTTTTCAGTGACTTACATTTACTGTATCCACTTGAATGTAACTTGAGCAAACAACTTTGTTTATATCCAAACTGCCATCTGGAAACTTTTTATAATGAAATTTGCCGTACAGAACAACTGGTGATGTTTCCTCAAGTCATCTTATTACGCGCTAAACCGTGTAACAGCCGGGTAACCGTGCTGCGATTATGGAAATAATTTTATTTCCGTAATAAAAAAAATGAATAGTACCGTGTTAAAATGACTAGATTAATCACACACATTAACAAGTTAATATCGACAGCCCTGGTTTATCGTTTTTTTTTGAAGGCATCGTTGCTCTATAGCATTTACTTGTACGTGCCCAAGACTTTCGAACAGCACTGTACCTTTAAGTGTCTAGAAAGCACTGGTCACCTCTGTACCTGTGTATGATGAGGGTCATCTCCGTGGTGAAGCTGTGTCCACAGTCCACACACAGGAAGCGGGCCTCTCCGGAGTGTGTGCGCATGTGTGTATGGAGTGACCCCACCTTCTTGAACACCTTGTCACATTCAGGGCATTCGTGTGTTCCCTGCTCGTGCACCCGGAGATGCGCCGCCAGCCGATTGGCCGTGGTGAACGTCCTCTTGCACTCCTCGCAGCGCAGGTTGACGGACGAGATGGACGAGGTCACTCCCAGATCGGCCAACCGGGCCGTGTACGAACGCCGCCCTCCCTGGCCTTTCCCCTGCTCCGCTTTACTCCCCTCCTCTCTCGCATCACCTTTCCGTCCCTCATCGGCTCTCGCTCTGGTGCCGTCTTCGTAGCCCAACATGACCCCGGTGCCCCCGCTCTCTTTATCCTGAGCCAGAAAGTGCTCCCCCTGGTGGTGAAGGAAATCTTCAGGAGTGCTGAACAGCAGGTTGCACTCTGAGCACTCGTACGGGTGAATGATCAACACCTCCTCCCCTGCGTGCTTCCCCAGGTCGGCGTGCTCGACATCGGGGAGGAGGTTGAGAGTCGTAATGCCGTTCTCGAGCCTGATCGGCTCAGTCGGGAGAAGCGAAGGGAGGAGCTTGGTTTTGCGAACGGTCGTCGACGCCGAGCCGTCCGCGATGGCTTGGGCAGAGCAGAACTGGAGGCGGAGCATGGCGGAAGTGGAGCCGGGCAGGGGCTGGGCGCTTGAAAGAAGAGTCGTTCTGGGTGACGCCGAAGGCTTGGACAGACACTGCTGCTCTCGAAGAGCCTGGTTGGCAGAGCAAAACAAACAAATTAAATAATAAATCCAAAACAGCATAGCAACTATGAAATAAATGTGACAAGACCTGATTCAGCCGAATGCTTTTAAAGTTCCACCTCACTTAAAACTGCCTTCTCTCATATACAGCATCAATCCCAGAATTAATTACAGCAAAAGTTCACCAAGCACCTGGGCTAACGACAGGATCTCCCCGGCTCTCTGTTCATCCAGCACCAGATTTTGCACTTTGGCCACCGGGGTGACGGAGCCATCAGGCTGTAGGACGTAATCCTGAAACGATAAAGAACACAGCGGAATATTTTACACTGCAGACAACGTGTCTATAGACACTACATCTGCATGCATTAATACTACAGTAACACCAGTGTGTAACACTCTTCTTTAATCCCACTCCTGCCCACTTCTGGAAGAATTTCTGCAGCACTACTGCAGTAATAAATTTCTTTTCATTTGCAACTGTTTTATTTTGTTTTTTTGGTCCCAAATATGAATAAAACCACTGTGACCCTGACCAGAACAAAGCAATTATTAAAGACTAGCTGTGCCCGTGACTTCGTTCACGTGGAATTTTGGAATTATCACGTATCGACAGACACACTTTAAGTGACCACTACATTTTAAAACGCAAATTAAATTATGAGAGAACCGCACCATACACCCAGGTTGACTACAAAGCTTAATCATAAATGTTCAAGGTATTGAATCCCTTGGGCCGTGGACAAACAGATGGTTTGCATCACTGATCAATCGCGTGCAATTTCATTGGACACTCGTATCTGATCTGTTGAATTTTGGAATGAACTAAAATGTTAACGTTATGAGGGTGTGAGATCGGGTTTATTAAGTAGATTGAAGCAGGTTGAGTTTTGAGATGAATTATTGATTTTTTTCTTAATATTGATTTCTTTATGATATAAGAACGTTTTCCTTTTACATTTAAAAGTAGCATGTCTTCTCTGTGACAAGGCCTATATATTATCTTAAACCTGGCCAAATACACCTGTGAAATCCCCTTAAAAGTCGTTCAGTAGTTTTTATGTGACAGACAGAAATTCCAAAACCCATCTTGATGTGTTCTATGACTCATGTATGCACGTATAGATTCACTTAATGCGGCTTGTTTTGAAGCCAAGCAATCAGATTATTGTTAAGTTGCGGGAAGTTTTGATTTCTAATAGTGTTCGTTGTAATGCGACACAAAATAAATCTGAAGAAATCTGGGCTCATCTTCGGGAAGCAAAGAACCAGAACCTTAAGCGCTAAACCTTAAACGGCGTCACAAACGGCCCTCCCGTTAGTTGCTTTGTTCTAAAAGACGTCATTTAAAATGCGTTGTTGTATTCACAGATATCGTCCAAGAAATGTTTTGATTGTGAATCGTCACCATTCAACAGTGATTTCAAGAGCTTTGATTTGAACTTTTCCACCATCTTTTCTCCATTTTGGACTTTCACAACGATCCTGCAGATGCAACCAAATTTATTAGTAGTCAATCCTAAGAAAATAAGCTAATAAACAACTCTTTACCTTAACGATCCAAGGAAGTTCATACTTCACCGCACCGTCTTCTTGAGACTCATCAGAATCTTGAGATGAATTCGAAATTATATCAAGCGAGTGACGAATTCGAGCTTGGCGTTGTTCTGCAGTCTCCGCCTGCCATGTCACATCTATTCTCTCCCGTTCAAACAATAAAAAATTTTCACGATCTTGACGCGTGCGCTCGTAGTTCTCCCTGGCTGACTCCAATCGTCGGCGGTCTTCGCTCTCGAGAGCTCTGGCAATATTGTGGCGATCGCGATCGGCACTTAAGCGCCCCTTACGCCGTGTAAACTTTTCAAAGGCGCGAGCCTCGGCGTGACGCTGACGATCAGCGGTTCGTCGTGCGTCGCGTTCCTCGCTGCTTTCAAACAAGCGAGAAAAAGCTGTACGGACAAGCTGAGAACTCAAGCGAGATTCTCTTTCAGTTAAGGTTTCTAAAGCACGAGACAATGTATGGCGCTCCCGATCAGCGGTACGCCGCGTTTCACGTTCCTTACTGCTTTCGAGCGCTCGAGAAGCAGCTGTGCGAATGCGCTGAGCACACAGCCGGGACTCACGCTGGGTCGGAGTTTCCAGAGAGCGAGCTGTGGCCTGACGCTCTCGAGCAGCAGCGAGTCTCGCCTCACGATCTTCATCGGATTCTCGGGATCTAATTGCCCTCATCCTTTTAGCATTTCTAGAATACTGAGAAAGACTTGATTTTTTTCTTGAAGGCATTGTCTTACCCCCTCCCAAAAAAAAACTGCCAAATGAAATAAGTAGGTATAGTACTTGAAAATTTCAAAATATCCAAATTACAATGCGAAAGCCATGAAAATGTGCATTTCAAGCCTAGTCAAATAAGAGCGACAAAACTTTCCAAACAGCAATATTATTCAAATCAAAAAGCAAATACTATATTTAATAAAATTTTTGCAAGTCAAGTCAATAAAGTAGTGTAGAGAAGTATAGAGAATGTGAAGTAAAGACGTAAGGTCACGCCTATTAACTAGTTTTCAATTGCACACTCATGAGCGCGCTTTAAAAAAATTACAGCGCCATCTGTTGAATTTTTAAATTAACTAAAAATTTTACGTTACTGTGAAGTGCGCGGAATGAAGGCGTGAGATTGCGTTTATTATGTAGATTTCAATTGCATGCTCATAAGTGTGGAAAAAATGTACAGTGCCATCTGTTAAATTTTGAGATGAACTAATTTTTTTTTTATGATTTCCTATTCTGTATCTGTTACTAGCTTTACAATACGTCCAGCACAATGTGTGGCGCACAATTGTTTTTTTCAGCTAAGCCTGTTTTACATTTAAATTTCAAAATAGCATATCTTCTCGCCGTGAGCCGACTGCGATGAAACAAAGCCTATATGTTACCTCAAGCTCGGTCAAATACACCTGTGAAAACCACATTAAAATTCATTCAGTAGTTTTAACGTGACGCGTGCACAAACAAACAGACAAACAGACAGACAAAAAATCCAAAAAACATCTTGATATGCTCTATTACTCATCTTGCGTTCCCCAAATATTTTTTCCGTAAATATCTTCAATGACACGTCATTTTTTACAGCTTTATTATATGTATAGATAATAATAATGCGATCACGCGAGTTAATCATTGACCCTCAAAACAGCACGAACACAACGCAGGGATTAAATTATTTTACCATATAGTTACGTGGCCGTTATATGCGCAAGTCTGACGCAGCCATTACAAACAAAACGCTATACCATGTTATTTAGCCGTATTAACGCGGTTCGTGGGGAAAAAAACAGCCCCGTTTTTTTTTTTTTTGTCGTATGAAAAACGTTCTGCCCCGTGGCGAGCGTTTGGCGGCGCTCTCGGTTATTCCGCGGACTGTTGTCCGAGCGCCCTGCGGTGTCCGCGGCTCTGCTGCGGGTCTTTAGGCGGCGCTCTTCACTTTTCCCCGCAGGTCTGTCGCGCGCAGGCGAGGCCTTCTTTCCCTCGCGCTCTCTTTCGTGTGCGTTACCGCCCGGACAATCCCTCGTGCACCATCTGCAGGATCGTTAGAGCCTCTTCGAAGCCGTTTTCTGCCGAATTTAGAAACAACCTGGATAATTACTAACGCTCTTTTTTTGCAACTATTTAGGCGATTATATATTATAATAATCGCCAAGCGTCAGGGATTCTATCTTTTTTTTATGTATATATATCTCGCCGTTCTCATCATTGTGTGCATGCAGCCTTCTGAGTCACGTGAGCAGTTTCAAAAGCGCTGATTGGACCAGGAAGCTGTCGCTCAAAAGACCTTGTTTATTGAAAGCGGAAGTCATTGAACTGTGTGTTTCTGCACCATGACTGTGTCTGGCTCAGTCTGTTCAATAATAAAACCTCACATTTTTAACTATGCAATTCACGTCTTCTTTCTTTTTCCTTTATTTTGTTCTCTCATATTAATAATACTTAATTGTCCTTTGTTTTTCCTTTACTTAATTTATGTGCATTGTATTCTATTTCATATTGTTTCAAGTAATTGCAATTAAAATCGTTATTTCTCAGAAAAGCACTTAATATTTTAGTGTTGAGATGAATAAAAAAAAAAAATAATAATTCCCACATTAGACAGTTACATACAGTACATACACTATATTGCCAAAAGTATTCGCTCGCTTGCCTTCATCCAATTCTTAATCAACAGGCTTTAATATGATGTTGGCCCCGCCCCCTTTGCAGTCCCAACAGCTTCAACTCTTCTGGGAAGGGTTTCCACAAGCTTTAGGAGTGTTTATGGGAATTTTTGACCATTCATCCAGAAGAGCACTTGTGAGGTCAGACACTGATGTTGGACGAGAAGGCCTGGCTCGCAGTCTCCGCACTAATTTATCCCAAAGGTGTCCTATCGGATTAATGTCAGGACTCTGTGCAGGCCAATCAAGTTCTTCCAGACCAAACTCACCCATCCATGTCATTATGGACTTTGCTTTGTGAACTGGTGCTTTGGAAAGAAAGAACTGGCGCGTTGGAAAGAAAACTTTGGAAGAATTTGACTGGCCTGCGCTCAAGTCCTGATCTCAACTCAACGCCTTTGGGATGAATCAGAACGAAGACCGCAAGCCAGCATCGTCCAGCATCAGTGTCTGAGGTCAACTTACAAATGCTCTTCTGGAAGAATGTTTAAAAATTCCCATAAACACACTCCTAAACCTTGTGGAAAACCTTCTCAGGAAAGTTGACGCTGTTACTGTTGCAAATGATGGGCCAACAGAATCCCTATTACTCAAGTTCAAATGCATGTGAAGGCAGGTGAGCGAACACTATTGGCAATACAGTCTATGTCTCGCCATCTATTTTGATTTGACTTTGAATAAAGTTGACCGAGTATTATTTCAGAATGACTCACAATGGCAGTGAGTGTAAGTGATTATTATTTTTTTAATACATGTAAAAAAGACACAATTTATCCTTCATTAGATGTGCCCGCAACTTTGTTTGTGTGGAATTTAATTGCACACTCATAAGCCCCATCTGTTAAATTTTGAGATGAACTAATGATTTTTTCAAGGTTGAATTTTTTTTTTATGCTATATGGGTATTTTTCATTTAAATTTCAAATTAGCATATCTTCTCTTCCCGTATGCCGATTGCAAGAAACCTATATATGACCTCCAGCTCGGCCAAATACACCTGTGAAAACGTTAGGTAGTTTTTACGTGACGCGTGCACAAACAAACAGACAGACAAAAATTCCAATTGTCCATGTTCCATTACTCATTTTACGTCCCCCAAATTATTTTATACTTTACAGTTTTTTTTACATGTATAGATAGATAATATAGATGATGAAATGAAAGGACATGGGAAAGGGGCCTTTCTTTGTTGCACAAGCTTCCCATCTCTCCACATGTGTGTTCGTGCACATGTGACAGAAAAACCTTTGTGATGTTTTTGTTGACCTGCACAATCAGTGGCAATACTCTACACCACCATGGCTTGTGTGATGCATCATTGTAAAAGGTCAATGCAATGCATTTAGGTCAGGCGCCACTAAATGGCAGACTGCTGTCCGGACCCGAACCGGTTGACAGTTCTATCTAGACCCTGATTATTTTTTTGATAAATGAGAATAATTAACATAACAGTAATCTAGCACTTTTTCCCTCAAGGTGGGCGTGGCTATATGCATTAATTCAATTCAATTCAATTTTATTTGTATAGCGCTTTTAACAATTGACATTGTCCCAAAGCAGCTTTACACAAT
>JAQMYJ010000033.1:10098788-10119484 GCA_030014305.1 Clarias laeviceps
ACATACACACACACATACACACACACATACACACACACACACACACACACACATACACACACACATACACACACACATACACACACACACACACACAGTATATTTCTAAAAAAACAATAAATCAGATTACGATTGAAACAGTTACTCAGTAACTTTTTTTACTCTTACTTGAGTAATATTTTGGATGACTGATTTCTTACTTTTTTTGGATACTCTACCCACCTCTGTTAAAATCAGACCTCAGCTCAAGGAAAAGTTTATTGTCTTAAATTTTAATTTAGTACCACTGATTTAAGACATATCAGCTACGGGTTAAAAATAAAGAATAACTAATGATTTTACAGCACTGCTCAGCATTGTATTGCATTTCAGCATACAATATATTATTATTGCATTGTATATCAGCATGTGACATCTCCTGTGAGAACACTCGGTAGCATCAACAGCAATCTTTCTCTTTAAACAGCACGATCGTGTGTCTACTCACAGTGTCAGCCATTTCGCTGTGTGTGCTGATTTTGTGCGTCTGCCTGTGCGCCATCCACGACTCGGCCGTGTCGAAGAGGGCCAGACACTCCAGGCACTGGTAATGGATCGGAACTGCTGCGACTGCCGCGTCCGTTTCTGCCACCTCACAAAGCTCTGTCGGATTATAAAACATATATACTTAAACGAGTGCTCGAAAGCACACCTGTAGTTTGTATGTAATGCATAATGCACATCTATGTATCTAAGCACGGAGGTCAACTTTCATCTCATTCGCACCTGCGTGTTCTCCATCCAGGCCTGCCTCCCTCATGTGCAGCTCTTGATGAAGCAGCAGCTCCTCCGAGTTTTTGAGAAGAGCGCCGCATTCCAGACACTGGTACTGACTGTCCCTGGTGTCCTCATGGCTGGAAATGGCCACCAGGTCTTCTACTACTTCTGTACCAGTGTGCATCTGCTGGTGGATCAACACCTCCTCCAGAGTATTGAACAGCTCCTGGCACTCACTGCACATGTACTGATGTTCAACATACTCTTCCTGCTGATCACTCATGATCAGTGTAGGGTTTTACAGACTAACGTCTGACGTCTGTACTACTGCCTGGGATTATTTTAACGAGGAACTGAATCCTTCCAGTGTTTGCTTGGCGTCACAGAAGAATCGAGGAAGTCATCTGGAATCTTTTAGAGAAGGTATCGTATCTGAGTCGGCGGTTCCACGGCAACATGATGACTAGGCAACCTGGAACAGACAAATATATATATACAGTATGACAGTTCTGACTTAGTAATCTGATTGGACATGGAGCATAACAGCACTGGGAGGTTTAACCAGTAAAAATTTTAAAATATTATATTTTTAATAATATATTTTAAATAATAATATAATATTAATTATCTGTTTTTTTTTCCTTGAAAGTGTTTACGTGACGCGATTTTAGAAACGAATGTGGGTCAGTGATGATGACAATGTGCTGTTGAAATGGCCACCACGTGATTTTTTTTTCTATGGGTCCAAGTGAAAGGTCAGGTCTGTATCCCCCACTCGTCCTACAAGTCTAGAGGAACTCAAGCAGAGAATCATTGAGACGCTGGAGAACGTTATACAAGATATGCTACAGCGTGTTTGGCAGGAGCTGGACTGCAGACTAGACGTGTGTAGAGTCGGTCAGTACGCATGTCGAACATTCATCAAGCTTTGTGAAATCGACTATGAATTTTATATCCGTTTGAATGTGTTGTTGGAAATTTTATTCATTTTTTAGATTTTTCAAAATGCAGCCTATTTAATTTTGTTTGCCCAAGACAAGCAGTTAATCAGATATTCATATTTAAATTATGTCAAATTTTTTGGGACATCCTGTATTATCACCTCACAGTATGACATAAAAGTTGATGATGACGCTGCCTACTGGTCATTGGTTTTGTGACAACCTTGACAACAGAATTTCTGTTTTATATACGCATACAGATAGACAGAAGTGTAAAACTATTTGTTTGTGATTATATTTTATTTCTTTTAAGGACATCTTTACTTTGGATAACGAATCGACATAAGAACTACGGGCTGATAGCGGTGAATGAGCGCTGAATGAGCTCGTTCAATCATCTCTACCTAAAGACCGTGATGCAGCGGCACTTTAATTTCTAGCTCTCTCAGTTTAAACAAATTAATGTCCAAAACTTCAACGTTCATGCTAATCCCTTCACCTCAAAGATCATAAACAATTTACCCAAGTCCCTGACATAACATATGTTATCTCTCATATGTGTGATTGTTTAATTGTGCATTACTACAATTAAAGATATACTGATTTTCATCCTTAATAAAACTCACAAATGTTAGCTGTTGCGAAACAGCAGTCATTTCCTATTGAGTCTGGCTCTGATGAGTAACCGTCTTGATCCTGTAACTTTAGCAGTTTTTCAAAGCAAGGTGATCTTGGAATCATTCAAAGCGCTTTGCATGCTCTTTGATAACAGATCCAATGGAAAAAGACTGGCTTAGATGTTTTTATAACAGACACAAATGCAGGCGGCACGGTGGCTTAGTGGTTAGCACTGTCGCCTTGCACCTCTAGGGTCCTGGTTTGATTCCCGCCTCGGGTCTGTGTTCATGGAGCTTGCATGTTCTCCCTTTGTTTGGTGGGTTTCCTCCCACAGTCCAAGCTAATTTGCCTGTAGTGTGTAAATGAGTGTGTGTGTGTGTGTGAGCGTGTGCGTGCTCTGCCATAGATTGACACCCTATCCAGGGTGCCCCACCTTATACCCCATGTCTCTTGGGATAGGCTCCAGGCCTCCCGAGACCCTGTATACAGGATGAAGCGATATAGACGATGAGTCAGATACAAATGTATGCCAAGTTATTCTTATGTTTGCATGCAGTAGGATAAAAAAAACCAAAGACTATTCTCTATACAGTGAAACCTCGGATTGCGAGTAACGCGGTTTGCGAGTGTTCCGCAAGGCGAGCAATGATTTTTAATAAATTTTGACTTTAAAAACAAGTCTTGGTTTACGAGTACCGAGTATCATGTATCACGCATGCGTTTCTTTTTTTGATGCCGAGCGTCACGTGATCACAACCGAGCCAATGGTTTTTCTCTCTCTTGCACTGCGGAATTGCGGTTAAATCGTCTCCCCTGCTGGGTCTTAAAGCACTTCTCTTACTGGTATAATCAACATCCGTGCACGCGTGTACTGTTTACTATAATACTGTGACCATGTGTGTGCGCGTAAAACATATTTTATTTTGTGTCTGTATGCGTGTGTGTATAGCGGGCGTGTAAAGCAAAAGCAAGTCTCATTAGAGACGTTAAAAATCAATTTTCTCTCTCTGTATCAGCCTGCTCTTAGTGTCTGTGTGTGCGTGCGTCATTGGACACCGTAACTGTGTAAGATGAGAAGGGGGAGAGAGGGAGGGGCTCCTTACTTTAGCTTCACACACACAAACACACACACACACACACACATACATACATACATACACTGCGCTTGCGCGCACAAACGGAAACACTTATCTGTCGGGATTCAAAGTGCAGGTTAATTTGTTTTATTTTTACTTTATATTTTGCGTTATTTATTTTTTCTGTGAAATTAATAATTTTTGTTTCCATTATTTCTTATGGGAAAATTCGATTTGGTTTATGAGTGTTTTGAAATACGAGTCTGCTTCCGGAACAAATTATGCTCGTAATCCAAGATTCCACTCTATATGGCAGGAGTCTCCAAATCCAGTCCTGGAGGGCCAGTGTCCAACACAGTTTGGTGATTCTTCTTCTCAAACATTACAAACTGTGCTGGTCACTGGCCCTCCAGGACTGGATTTGGAGACCCCTGCTATATGGTTTTGAAGCACGTGTATTATTTTGAACGTGACCTGATGATCTAAATGCCCTCTTTCATCTCAGGAAACATCTTTGTTGATTGTTTAAGTTGTTTACCATACATAATTTTTATCCATCTGCTTATGTGTCAGTTATCAGGTTTGAGGTCTGAAAATATACTTTAGGAGAATCTGAAAATTTGATAAGACTGAGCTTAAACACCTGAATACTAACTCATCGTTTATATTGGTTAATCCTGTGCACAGGGTCGTGGGTGGGCCAGAGGCACAAGGTGGGGTACACCCTAGATGGGGTACACCCTAGATGGGGTACACCCTAGATGGGGTACCAATCCATTACAGGGCACACACATACACACACTCACACCCACCAAGCATGGGTGGAACATGCAAACTCCATGCACACAGACCCTGAAGTGGGAATCGAACCCGGACCACGGAGGTACAAGGTGACAGCTAAGCCACCACTAAGCCACCGTGATAAGCCACTTGCTGGCTAACCACTAAGCCACGGTGCCACCTTACAACCGAACACATGAAAAAGAAATGATAGTTAAAGCTAAAAATAAGCTGATCAGCTTTAATGTAATCAGTGATATTTTTTATATTTCAGGTTAAGGCCCATGTAAATGTCTGCCTGTTACAATGATGAAACCCCTTTTTTTTTTAAATTGGAATATTACAAAATTTTGTTTGGTGTGACAACATTATATGTATTGGTTTCCACTGGATTGGTGGATAAATATGTGTATAAATATGAATCTACTGTCATTTCATCTTATTATAATCAATAGAAAGTTTTATGCATACACCTTGTTTATGCTAAAATTTACTTTTCTTTTAATACACTCTTTGTTCGGTAACTGAAAACTGAATCACAATTGGGAAATCAAAAAAGTAGATCGGATAAAGATTTCGTTTTGACTTAAAAAGACTCCAGGGTGTTAAAATTCAATTCAGCGCTGTTATTTCAGTGGAGAAAATATCAACTAATCCCAGTAAAAATATTCAGTTTAGACTTTCTAATTAATACCTATTGGTGCAGGTGTTTGCTTAAATTGAACAAGTAGCTTATTACTGACTTATTTTAAAGTAGTTTATTAAATCTGACACATAATGGTTTATAACATTGCTTTTCCTCAACATTTTGATTTCATTTATGGTGCAGGTTAAACATCGAGCAGAAATATCTCCAAAAGTTTCATTAAATTCTGTCTAGTCAGTTTTTCCTGATCCTGTGAGACTGGTTTCTGGTCCTCCAATGTATGAAACGTAAATGAAATCATTAAAAGCGCGAGCTCTGACCAATGTACAGACAAAACCTTTGTTTCATTTATATAGATGATGATAATGCGATCACGCGAGTTAACTATTGACCCTCAAAACAGCACGAACACAACACAGGGATAAAATTAATTTGTCATATAGTTAACGCGGCCGTCATATGCGTAAGTCTGACGCAGCCATGACAAACAAGTGAAACCGCTATGGCGTATTATTTAGCCGTATTAACGCGGTTCGCAGGGGGAAAAAAACAGCCCCGTTTTTTTTTTTTTGTCTTATGAAAGACGTTCTGCCCCGTGGCGAGCGTTTGGCGGCGCTCTCGGTTATTCCGTGGACTGTTGTCCGAGCGCCCTGCGGTGTCCGCGGCTCTGCTGCGAGTCTTTAGGCGGCGCTCTTCACTTTTCCCCGCAGGTCTGTCGCGAACAGGCGAGGCCTTCTTTCCCTCTCGCTTACCTCGCGTTCTCTTTCGCGTGCGTTACCGCCCGGACAATCCCTCGTGCTCCATCTGCAGGATCGTGAGAGCCTCTTCAAAGCCGTTTTCTGCCAAATTTAGAAATCAACCTGGATAATTACTAACGCTCTTTTGCAACTATTTAGGCGATTATTTAATATAATAAACGCCAAGCGTCAGGGATTCTATCTTTTTTCTCTAGCCGTTCTCTTCGCACTGTGCGTGCATGCTGAACCGCCTTCTGGGTCACGTGAGGAGTTTCAAAGGCGCTGATTGGACCAGGAAGCTGTCACACAAAAGACCTTGGTTATTGAAAGCGGAAGTCTTTTAGCTGTGTGTTTCTGCACCATGACTGTGTCTGGCTCAGTCTGTTGAATAATAAAACCTCACATTTTAACTATATGTATATGCAATTCAATTTCTTCCTTTTCCCCTTTATTTTGTACATATTATTAATACTTTTTTTTGTCCTTTGTTTTTTCCTTTACTGTAATTTATGTATATTTTATTCTGTTTCGTATTGTTTCGAGTAATTGCAATTAAAAAACGTTTATAATTTCTCAGAAAGCCACTGAATATTTTAGTGTTAGAATAATTAAAAATAAAATAAAAATTTCCCACATTTGACAGTCACCTACATATGTCTATTTTGATTTGACTTTAAATAAGGTTGACTTATTGAGTAATATTTTAGAATGATTTGCAATTGCAGTGTTTGTAAATGTTTTTTTTTAATCCATGTGAAAAAGACGCAAATTATTCTTCATTGTATGCATACTGCTTTAGCGCACAAGCAAATCCACCTTAATTCAGAACTCCATTACCCACAAGGCTATGCGGTCAGCACGTTGCTGTACGTCAGGTCGGACCACACAATCAGTTCAGGGGGAAGAAAGAGAAGACGGAGATACAGCCCCGCCGATATTCCATAGAAGCAGTCTTTATTATTTTATAGTCCTTATTGTGGTTTAAATCGACACAGCCATCAAACGACTGGCCCTAGTTTGTCGACACACTTTCCCCCTGCCCCTGCACACTCACAGAAAAGAAAATGAGCGGCAGCGGGCGGCCCAGGACCAGCTCGTTTGCCGAACCGCCGGGGGCTCCGGGAGCCGCTGCAGCCGCTGCCGGAAGCGCCGTTGCCGGTGGAAGCGCTTCAGGAAAGTCCGGGGCTGCTCAGGCCTCCGGCGCTACTTCGACTGGCTTTGGAAACTTGAAGCTTAGCAGTAAGTATAATTTTCCTCAGCCGACCAAGTGAACGCTGTTCCATGCGCGTATACACCGTCTCTCCGACTAATGGTCTGTTAATAAATATCGACAGGTTTCGCGAAATCAGCGCTAACCTATTTTAGGTAGCTAGCGTTAGCCAGGTTGCTAAGCTTAGCTAGGCTTGTTTTTGTTAACGGGGACTATGGGAGCTGGCTGTATGCTAACTCATGAAATATCGAGTAGGACAGAGAAGGTGAAGGAAGAGAAAACCCGAACTGCCACGAATGAGAGAGAGAGAGAAAGGCGAAGATTATTCATTTGTAACGTTAACAGTCCTCGATGGATCATTAGCACAAAGCTCAGCTAATTAAGTATCTGGTTGGTCTGGTGGTCTGCGAACATCAGCAAGGAACAGCACCCGACTTAGATTTCTTCTCACACCGAATAGCCTTATAATTATATGAGCAGTGCGGATGGATGTCTGATGTCTTCTTAACAGCATTAATGAGTAGCCGTAATACTTGTAACCATGGGTTAACCAGTGGCTTACTGTAAAATCCTAACCAGAATCATGTTAAGGGGGTAAAAAAAAAAAAAAAATTCTGAGCAGCAAATAGGTGGTGTTAGAACACCTGGAGTCCCGGTGCACAGCTGTACGACCTTGCTCTTATTACGACCTGGCCTTTCCACTGCAATCAAACCCGGTGCTTCATGCCACTTGGTGATAAATGCACCAGTAAGACGTGATGTACATGAAAGAACCTGTTTATTATTAGCATGATTTAAAATTTCTATTCACATTTTTTAAAACCTTAACGTTATCAATGACTCATCATGTATTAATAATTTTTTTATCCAATGAGATCCTCTCTGACCTGTATATATCCCGCCCTCCAAGGGCGTGGCCTTGGTTTATGTTTGCAGCTCCTTACACATTTTTTAACACACATACAAATGGTTCCCATTTATTCATGCTGAAAAGGGTGGAGCTGGCGGTTATGTGGCACTTTTCATATACATGTTTTTCCAGCTTGGGACTGTTCAGCGTGAACGCTGTTCAGTGCTGAAGTGCCATGATTGCAATTCCGTCAGTAAGCGATATAATTTAGTGCAACACGTATAAACCTACTACAGGCTTTCTGGTGACGACCCCGCGGCTCATCGTCTCGGTCGGTGCCGCCGATGGTGACCCTCAGCTCAAACAAGCATCAAATAACTCTAGGCCTCGCCGTCTAGGATATCATCCTCATAAAAGCCAGCAGGCGTGGGAGAAGAAATCCTCCACTGTGGCATGGTGTATCTCAAAGGTTATAGGCTGTTGGAAATCAGTCAAGCACTTGAACATGCCGTCACGCTAACGTCCTGTTGCAGAAGGAAATACAGTACGTCGACGCCAAGGATTGAATCACAACATTTATTGTTACGACCCCAGCACTTAAGATGCTTTTTTTCGTTCCCTGGAACTGTTCCCAGTATAATGCATTGCATTTAGACACTTTTCCTTGTAGTGCATGAGGGTGAGGAGTCGACCTCGTGGGCAATTAACATCATACCATAATATTTTTAAGTAGATTACAAAATAATAGAACAGCAGACTTTTGCAGGCACCGTTTCCTTCTTCTGGTTTGCCGAAGCGATTTATGCTATTCTAACCCTCGTTTTCTTGTCACGCGCTGATTTTGGGGATCCGTAAATCTCTGTGGTGATTTCTCATGTAGTGTGAGCTCTTGTCCGATTAGCAAGACCAGTGTGGAGAAACAGCCAATGCCAGTCTTGAGAGGAAATCTGATTCATCTGTTGTCAAGCGCAGCAGATTCCTGAATCCAGTTCTATCATCCATCCATTTGTGTGAAAACATGAGGGAGGGGAAAAAAAAGGATAATAATGTTGCTTCTCTAAGAAATCATTCTCCTCATCATACCCAAAAAAGGTTGTTAGAAGCAGCAGGATATTAAAAACCAAGTCCTGCTGCCACACAATGTAAAATGGCTCTTTGCGCTATGCGTGCAGTTCCGTGTTGAACGAACAGCATCTTTCCAACCAATCTTTCATCCTCTTAGTTTTCCCATGTAGAAACCGCCAGTCATTCTTAACAATGTTTCGTCATGCTTATTTTCACAAGAAAGCAGGATTTAAGGATCAAAAGACTTTCGTCTCCGATCTGTCCAGGTGAAAGATCGTTCTGCGTGCGAGTGTGCATGTGGCGCGTGCACCGCTACAGACTGCGAGTGATAAATGTCACGTCGTGTGGGCAGTCCAGCAAGTCTGAGACTTTCAAAATTTCTATAAGGACGAGTCCCTGCAAGTCAGTGCACAATTCTGATCACTTTTAATCCTGGGATGAAGCGTTTCAATCACACGGTGGTCTCGTCCAGGACGTACAGGCTCACCGGACGCTTTAATGAGGATAAAAATAATGTCCATCATCTTTTATGGCCTTCTCGGTCATCAGAGCTTCATCCTGAGCAGCTGTAGGGTGTGTGATGTTGGATCGCACTCTTCATCATCATGATGATTGAGCAGATACCTTTGGAAGAGCTGAGTGGCACATGGTTGCCTAACGCTATACAAAGGCACTTTATGTCGTTTCGTTCCTTTAATTTGTCGCCCATCTGTAGTGTGTGTGTTTATTGAGTTGTTATTATTATTATTTTTTAATGGTCATGGAGTCACAGGCTAGGTGCGTTTGCATGGATCTAGGGCTGTGCAATTAATCAAATTTCAATCAGCTTCCAACGATTATAAAAATAGGATAATTGAGATTAAATGATTATTGTGCTGTATTTCTTTTTTCTCTCTCACAGCAACGTTCTCATTTTGTTTTAGAAATCCATCCCATCTTTTTACTTTACAGCAGCACGCTTTTGTCCCTCACTAAACTCGCTCTCACATAGGCTGTTTTATTTAAAGTTGAAGTAAATACATGATGTTTCCAAAGTCAATATGTTACCGTGTCAAATAAGTGTGATCTCGGTATTAACCAAAACAGTCGCGATTACAATTCTTGCCAGAATTGAGCAGCCCTGCATGGACCGCTAATATTCTATTATGCATCATGTAAACACCTCGATCAGACCAGTCTGACCTGATCGCAATAAATTTTCAACTACAACGAGACAGGTTGTGTGTAAACCTTTTGATAATCTGTTCAATAGGTAAATAGTACCCGTTCAAACACTTGATCAGATTTTTTCCATCTTGTAAGTCCTTTGCAGATTTGTCATATGTCATGTAACATTAGGTAATGTGACAGGTTTCCTGCAAGGATGTTTTGCGTCCACGTATTTACCTTCACTGAGGGCTTTGATTGGTTAGATGCCATTCAACAGGGAGCCAATCAGACATGAGGGTGGTAACGCAGAAGGTCGGATTCGTCAGAAAAGACGGGAAGCCCAACATAACCTCGAATATTTTTCCTATTTCTGCTCGATTTCTGGCAGATTAAACACCTCACACTTTGTGTATGACAAAATAATAATAATAAAAAAGTTATGTTCTGATTAATGCTTTAAGCATGGATCGGTGTGCGTGTAAGCAGTTAATTTGTAATCTTCAAACAGAATGATTGGCATTAGGTTAAAGGGATGTTGTCCATGCAAACGTCATTGCTTCCTAAGGTGAAATAAGATATTGTAAAGAAAAACATATTCATCCTAGTGGAGCTTGCTGACCAGAAAAATAATTTAGTGTTTCGTAACTTAATGGGATACCTAGAAACCTCTGGATTCATAACTGTGATGGGTGAACGTATCAGTCGTAAGTCTTTTTCAGCCAAATACACATAGTATTTACATCTTTAACGTGTCACATCACTCAGACCTTTTATCCAATTCATGATGCGATTGAATATTTCACATATTGTTGATCAAATAAGGCGTCGACCTTTTATCTGTTCTGTGCTCAAGTGCTGATTTTATACAAGCCATTTTTTTGCTTCTTTTTTCATCGATTGAGCTACAACTCTAAGGATGTTTAATAGCAAGGATATTTTTAACAAGGCAGCATATCCGCATTTTCTTAATGCAAGTGTAAAACTTTTTAATTATATTCACAGAGCAGATATAAAACTCCTGCAAACCTCTTTGCCCTTTGCTGTTTTTGGGACAAACACTTAATAACGAGGAAGCCCAGCCGTGCTGCGTTTTATATATATATCCTACTTTTCTCTCTTTGTGGTTGTGTTCATCCTGGGTTCTGTGTTTTTGGTGTGCTGTCCAAATCGCTGCCCATATTTTCAGCTACACATTTCCCATGTCTGTGTTGTAGGTGTAAATAAGTGCGAAAAATTGCTTTGGCTTTCCAGTGCAATATATATTTATATTTTATTTTCTTCGTGCATCCCGGTAGAGTTTGCTGAGAAAGAGGATTGCAGATATGCACCCCACAGAAGATATCGGTTCAATTCCCAGCAGTGCCATGTGTCGGCACGTCCCCGAGGGCATAATTGGCTGCGCGCTCAAAGGCTCCTCTCTTTTGCTGTTGTTATGCAACATGCCAACTGGCTAGGCAACCAGAAGCAGTGGCGTGCTTAGCGTACTGCTGTGACTTGTTTAGGTGTACTGTTCGGCCGCACTGCGTGACCAGTAAAGGCGTCGCGCAGCTCCTTAATCAATGTCTTAGTCTGTAGACTAGGTTTGTACGGTATAGATATTTTTTTTCCTTCTCCCTCTGCTAATGATGTTTCGTTTTGACCATCTATTTAATCGCCCCTGAACCATGTTTAAAAAATAAAAGGCATGAAAGTGAGTGAGCATTTCCACTATTTCAGGTATTAAGACAGTAAGAGAGGGTGTAAGTAAATTGCTAGCTGTACGTTTGGGAAATGGGGGAGACACATGAAAACTCAGCCGGATGATGGATTATTATTATTATTTTTTTTTACGTTAGTCGCAGTCTTGTGTAATCCCCATGGTCGAGGGTTTGATTCCCGGCTCAGGTCTGTGTGCGTGTAGTTTGTTCTTGGTAGTTTTCCCTCCAGGTATTCCGGTTTCCTCCCACAGTCCAAAGACATGTAGCGTTAAAGTAGAGGCTAACCTTCACTTTTCTGGGAAGGATTTCCACTAGGTTTTGTAGCATGGCTGTAGGTATGTGTGCTCATTCTGCTACAAAAGCATTAGCGTGGTCAGACCTCGTTGTGGTCCAAGTGAGGAGATCTTGGGTGCAATCAGCATGCCAGTTCATCCCAAAGCTGTTCAGTAGGCTTGAGATCAGTTCTTCATACTGGACATAACATAAGTGCTTCCCAATCCATCCTTGGAACACCATGTGTTCATGGATCGCACATAAGGTTTGGGCACAAGGACATCCTAAACAAGTTTTTTTTTTTTTTTCTTTCTTTTTCTTCTGAAGAACTACATATGGGTGTAACGCTCAGGTGTTCACATAGTTTTTTTTTTTTTTTTTTTTTTTTTGCACGTTATATCATGTTAGTAAATTGTGCCGGGTCTGGTGATCTAATCAAGATAAGCATCATCTGACACCGTGGCAGCGTTATATCGTCCAGAGATGATGATGATATCATTATATCACACAAGTCTTGTGTAGACAATGGAGGCTTAATCTTATATGTATTCAAGGTTGAATTCAGGCTCTTACTTGATGTGGTTTCTGATTTGCACACAAAGCCTCACAGATTTCCCTGAGTGAACAAAGCATTGAAACCAGGCATCTGATCAATACACCACATACATTATCAATCGTGTAAGTGAAATGCCCTTGTTACAGGAATTGTAATACCTGCGTAAGAAGCAACCGAGTTGTAAATAACCGAGACTGCAGTCAGATTTGCAGTGCGAGGCCCAGGATTCTCTCTCTCTCTCTCTCTCTCTGGCAGCTATAAGAGACTGACCCAGAAACCATCCCTGTAATCTCTGATGCTTTCAGCGTGTGACTCCGAGATTGCACATAAAGCCTCCACCTATGTTTAAATACAGTGAAGGGCGTGTTCCTGCTGCGTCAGCGTTAATGTGAGAACCTTGCGCTATGGGCCAGGAAGCTAAAAGGTGTTAGTGTACATGGGTATTTAAATAGCTGGTTAATTGTTTTAAAAAGGGAACGAATGTTCTTGGTGGGGGATACTGTTAAAAAGAAAAAAAAGAAAAAAGCTTTGTATTGTGATGCGGTATCATGGTGTCAAACTTATAGGCATGTCGGGAAAAAAAAAAAATAAAGAGGATTTTATTTTCATACGGGCGAGAGACCAGAAAGAATGCATTTTCGATCATGTTTAATTCAGCTGTCTTAAGTCTTAAACAATTACAATGGAGACAAATCAGGTACTTCAGGTTTACAGACGCAGCGACACACTGTGCTTTGTTTTTACACAGCAGCACACATGTAGGTCCAGTTCACCAGTTTGTTGTTACCTAAATGTACTGTATGTGTACATATTAGTAATATAAATAAAATCACTATTAGGGCTGCACAAATTGATAAAATAAAAAAAAAGTTTTGACACTTATTGTGATTTAAACGTCAATATTTAACTCCTAAATGTGCTGTTTTGTATTTACACGTTGTTGGATAAATTGACAAATGATCTCGTTAGAATGATATTTGCTAATATTTATTACTTTAAAATTATATTTAAAAAAAAAGCAAATTGAACAAAATTAGTGACAAACCCAAAATAAATTCCAGACTATACGGATATTGCCTATAATAAATTGGAGCCTTTTTCTGAGATTAGTTATGTTTTTTTTGCCACATGATCAAAAGTGATTGGTTTTGCTTTACTTTGTATATTCGTGGCAAAAGCGTATAAGACTCATGTTGTTGTACATAGGAACAAATCGGACTTACGAACGGGCTCCCAGAATGAAACTAGTTTGTGAGTTGGAAACTACCAGTTATCACACAGGTCCGTATTGCAATTTTGATTCGATTGTGCGCCACTAATTATTATCACAAACACTCAATTCAGATTTTCACACCTAATTTGCAGTTTCTCATTTTAATCGACGTCTAAGGGTGCGATTCTTCTGCAGATCTACATGCACATGTCTCAAACATGAACATGTCCGGTGCCACAACATTTAATCGTCAACGTTTTTCTTCTTCTGCCCTCTCGTAGTGGTTAACATGATACCCGTTCTTTGACCGGTGCATGAGCAGCTGCTAAACGTGGCCATGACAGCAGAGACGTGCACAGAGAGAGCCTGAAGAGTGACAGACCGATAGCTTTTGAGCTTGGATCAAAACGTTCTTTGGAAGAAAAAAAAAATCGTCATCTGTGGAAACGTTCCGATAAACGATATTATCTTCACTGGAAACTCTGTTCCGTATCGCATTGAGTGTCACGCGCGCTCGTGTTATAGGCTGCACTTTCTCAAATGATATAATCAGAGACCGTCTTCTAATATCGGTTAATAATTCATACGCAAGAAACTTATTAATTAAATCACGCTAAACTGGAACCAGTAATTACGCTTGTTAGACGTTAATTCATCCGTTTAGTCCGACTGCCACTGTGAGACCAATTTGACCGGCTAATTGGCGCACAGCTTGAAAAGCATGAAAGCAGTGAACATTAAAGCAGACTAGCTTTGAAATATAGAAGAAATCTGTATTTTATTTTTTTATCTTTATGTATAATTATTTTTTGCTTGGAAAAGGAGCCTGTTAATTTTTTGCAGCTTAAGCTGAAAGCGTGACGGGCTAACAGCCCTGCTGGTGTCATGCCAAAATCTTTCTGCATACTGGAATTTTCCTGCCTTTTGTGTCACACGGCCCAGGCTGTCTCTTGTTCAGTCGGAAACGTTTATATAAAAGCATGCTCCGTTTAAAGTGATAATCCTACACTTTTACATGGTTCAGGGATGATCAGACTCCCCCACCCCCCCAGACTTGTCCCATAATATCCCTCAGATCCCCCCCCCACCAAAAAAAAAAAAAAGGCATTGTGGTAATTAGGCTGTGTGCACACACTACACCTTGGTTTCTAGCAGGTACACAAAATTTTTTTTCAGTGATTAAAAATTATATATATTTTTTTATTTATAATTTTTTTAAGCTCACTGAAAATCCATTTTATATCAAAAACTGTAAACGAGGGATCGGGGCATTCTGTTGTGCTCGTCTAATTTTGTTAAATGATGTGAAACATTTTTAGATGTTAATCAGATTCTTCTCAGATTCTCAGGGACAAATGAAACCCAGACCAGAAAACCTAATAAGCTGTTTGTAAGGTGATCGACAAGCTGCATAAGGAAATCTTTATTAAAGTAGACCATTTTGAAAAAATATTAAACATGAAGCAAAGTGATTTTATTTATATAATTTTTGCCAGTGCACAAGCTGCTTCTGTTGAACTATGAAGAAAAATATTTCTCAGTCCTTAGAGTCACATTTGTTTGCACATAGCCATAAAAGTCTTGTGTTGAAATGAAAGAACATCTGACCATACTGAATCCTGGACATGGTAGTTGGTAGGGACGAGAATCACCAGGGATCATGTGATATGATGACATCACAATACACTAGGTGCTGATTTCATTTGTATTGCCAATTTTGCAAGTATCACAATTCTGTAAACATACCTTTTTTTTATAATATAGATTTTGTTGCAATTCTAAACAAACCTAGCAAGTAATTGGCTCCTGTCTCACTTAATGCTGTGCTGCCTGCTGACGTGTGAATAGCTTAAAGCACGCCACCTGTGTGGCAAAGAGGAACAGCAATGTTTCACCAGTAAACATAAAGAAATTATAAAGTGTGTATATATACAAAAAAAAAAGAAATTGGATTTGGATTCGGTTTGGTGACACCTAACTGAATTAATTATACTCCTGTCTCTAGTAGTTAGTATTGGTGTGTGTTTTAAGTCTTCATGCAATTTAATCATTCTTTTGTTGGTTGATTTCAATAAAATGAAAAGATATTTAGGTAAAACTGCAAATGTTAAAGCATCTAAAATACACCACAGCTTTTGCAGAAGATAGAGACGGTTCCCATCTCCCGCAAATACACGCATAATGATAATCACAGTGTCTGGTTAATATCATGGCTACAATGTCAGTGTAAAGGATCTTCATCTATCACTACAGTGAACGAGTGCGCTGTCATTGCTTTGCAGTCTAACTCTGTTTTATATTCTCTACGTGCTCTAGGGGACAGTGGGAAGGTGACCACAGTGGTAGCCACACCTGGACAAGGTCCAGATCGCCCACAGGAAGTGTCCTACACGGACATTAAAGTGATTGGTAATGGCTCGTTTGGAGTGGTGTATCAGGCCCGACTCAGCGACAGCAACGAGATGGTGGCAATCAAGAAAGTGCTGCAGGACAAACGGTTTAAGGTAAGAGCAATGATGTGCGTCGGCGCCGGGAAAAACCCTTCACATGTGCTTTACTGAAAGACGTGCGAAGTAAAAAACGAGTTGAATCAGAAAAAAATCTTGACATGAATGCATAGGTTTATAAAGCCTAGATACAGAATTGAGCAGGAATATGGTTAAAAAGTAAGGCTGTAATCAAAGATCTACAAGACAGTGAGACTGATTTAAGTTCTAAACAAACTCTTTAACCGCATCATTTTCATGATGGATCTACTGCTGCATAACTCATCGCATAAAAATCGAAATCGCATTATGGGCCTGTGCAATTAATTAATCGCAAGAGGCTGCAGTTTATTACAAGTAATGTACGCAAAGTCAGGAACTGATGTGGAGTTTGTCAGTAATTTGAGAATTTGTTTCAATTTTTAAACACTTGAGTTGATAAATAAATAGTGGAAAATTAAATATTCTCTTAATGAGATCATTTGTGCCACTATTTGCTGCGAGCCTCAATAAATAAGTTTGAATATAAAACGGTACATTTAATAGTTACATATTGCATTTTAAATCGCAATCGCAAAATGATTTTTTTATCAACATTTTTTTATGAAACCTCAGAACATCTGAAAAAGAGAAATTTTGTTCCTGTAATTTCTACTATATATAGAAGAGCTATAAGTTTTTCTGTACTGATTTATTTAATTTTTAAAAGTTATCTCAACTAAGAAGTAAAGTTAGAACTATTTATAACTTTCTGATACTTGTTTATTATATTTCTTACTGATTTATTAACAACACCAAAACAACAACATTGTCAACCAGATCAATATACAATTGACATCTGCAGACATTTAAACAAATTAAGCGATATATTGATGAAAGTGTGAAGTGTGATCATGGAGAGGTAAAGGGCAAGACGGTCGAAAGAAAAACTGTAGGGGGAAAAATGTAGGTAAGTCAGGACCAGGGTCTTAATTCTTCAAGTAAATCCCACAAAGAGGCCCACATCCACCAGAATAGTTTGACCGACCCTTTTTAAAGATTTTATTCTAATTCCTTTATATTTGTAACTTAATCTATGCATAATTAATGTTAATGCCGAATTCCCAAAGGGAAATGCATGAATGTTAAAAAAAATATTTTGCAGTCACACTCAGCTGCAAGCGCTTTTTACAGGCGGCCAGCCAAGGCAAGGTTATAAAACAACCTAAATAAAATTATTTATTCATATTGACTTAAAGTAAAAATGCTGGCGTATATTGGCAGAAAAAAAAAAACTGTCAAGCTTCTGTCAAACATTTAGTTTTCTGGAATTTAGCTGTAGCTACATCTGGCAGATTTTAGTATACTGTCACATATATATTAAGTAGATGTTAATATAACTAACCAAATCCCGATGGCTGTCCCATCCACCCATCATATGCGCCATCGCTGTAGACACTCTGCAGTCTGATCCGGGGTTTCAGTTCTCCTGAGCTCAGCCTGGCGTACCCGTTTTTCGCTGTGAGGTTTGCCCGTGCCTGATCAGATGTTTATAGAAAATAATTGACTCTCTTGTATAACAGAAGTCCTAAATCTGAACTTGTTTGTAAAAGTCCTGCATCTGGGATTGATGCATGTTTTAAATATCATATTAACATCTGACACATTGAAAGTTCTAAATTAAATTTTTTTTTAAATTAAACAAACTCCAGTAGTAAACTAATTTTGTGGTATAACGATTTCTTGTTCTCCTTAGGCGGTAAATGTGAGTGTAGTAGATCGATCTTATTAGTAGGGACGGGAATCACCAGGGATCAGCTAATACAACATTATCACAACACTGAAGTGCCGATTCGACTTGTATCGTGATTGTTAATATCATGATTTTATAAATACCATGATTATTTTTAACAATTATTTTTAACAATTTGATTAGAATTATAACAAAATCTAATAAGGAATGTATATAAATACATTCCTTATTAGATTTTGTTATAATTCTAATCAAACTTGGCTCAAATAAGTTGCTCTTAACACACAGGATGCTGAGCTGCCTGCCAGTGTCTGAATAAATTAAAGTTGGCCACCTGTAGGATTATAGATTAAGTTAAGGTTTATTTTCCATCACAGTTGATGCTGCTCCAACAGTTGATGTTCTTCAGTTAATTTCGATATATGTCTTTTAATAAAGCATGTACATCTTCTGTCCCTTTTCCTCTCTACAGAACCGAGAATTACAGATCATGCGCAAGCTGGACCACTGCAACATTGTTAGGCTACGCTACTTCTTCTATTCCAGCGGAGAGAAGGTAACCACGCTTTCAGGACAATGCTGCGCTAAAGATGTATTCGGCTTATATAGAGCATCAGAGAATGACGCTAACTGTTTAATCTGCTTAATGTTTAAATGCTGATTTAAATATTTTATTTTAAGTAATTAACATAAGATGACAAATCCGTCCCAAAATAAATGCCTGACACAAAAATACTTTTTTTACGTGAAGTTTTCATGAACATTTGCAAAAGCCTTACTTAGTCACGTGACTAGGAATCATTATAATGTTTGCGATAAAACGCAGCTGACACAGAGACTCAAGCAAACTTAACATTTTCAAAAGAAGAGCACCGAACACTCATTAATCAGAGCTCACATCGGACAGGAGTTTAAAAGATGATGCCTGTCTGATTTTTGTTGAAGTGTTGCTGTAAATTTATTTATGCAGATTTACACATTGCTGCAAAGTTTAAAAACTTTTATATTTATGCATCTTTTTTCTTTTTTTTTTTTTTACTGTTACAAAAAGCATTTATTTTGTGTTAAGGTGAACATTTTAAAAGGACAAAACGTGACATGACGAGATAAGCTGAATACATCTTTACTTTATGCTTCTTTCTGACAGTACAAAAAGTCCACATGAATTATGCACACAGCTACAGGCCCGAATATACTGTAGTTTACTTTGAATTCCTTATTGAAATTTTCAAACACAATGTTTATCTTAATTTGCTTCTGTTTGTTGTATTGTAATCACTTTTAATATACTGTATTTTCTATGTAATTGGAGGTGTAAGATGATGCTTTCTCTTTTGTAATGCGTCTGTTTATATCTATGAGGGACATTCAAGTCAAATTGGGAATTGTTATGAGATTTGTCTCGAATTAAGGCATACAACCGATTGACATTTACAGAAGACTTCAAGCTCAGTACGGTGATGAAGCTTATAGCAGCAGTAAACATTAGAATGGTGCAAATAATTTAAAGAAAGCTGTACGTCCGTGAATGACGATTCCAGCCAAGGTGTCTCGTCCTGACCCTGAAAATCAACAGATAACTAGTCGCCAGCATGTGGAAGAGACGCATCTGTCTATGGGAACTGTACACACAATCATTTACAAACACCACTTGCGCATTACAGGAACTCGACTGGCAGTTATTGCAATCATCTCCCTCGTATAGCCTTGACCTCGATCCAAGGCATTTCCACATATTTGGGCCATTAAAGGAGTTCCTGGGAGGCCGGTGTTTCAGATGAGAAGCACATAGTTTGGCTCTGGTGAACTAAGAAAACTTTCTACCTTGATGTTCTCCAAGCAGTAGTGAAACGCTGGGGATTATACAGAGAATAAAAGGGAGCTTTTATGTCCCGGTTTTGACTGAACGTCCCTCGTGTTAAGAAGCTGCATTTAATGCGGTGCTGATTTAGACTTTTTGGTCTTATGATTTATGACTCTGTCAATGTATTATAGAAAGATGAGGTGTATTTGAATCTGGTGCTGGACTACGTACCAGAGACCGTGTACAGAGTTGCACGTCACTTCAACAAGGCCAAGACCACCATACCCATCATCTACGTCAAAGTAAGTACCAGCACTGGGTCTGGTTTATATTAGCATTCACACCCAACCCTCGTTCATTATCTTTTCATTTTCAATAGTGTTCAAAAGCTATTAAAATTGGAAGTAGGGCTGAAACGATTCCTCAAGTAACTCGAGTAATTCAATTACAAAAAATGATCGAGGCAAAATCTTCTGCCTCGAAGCTTCATTTGAATCAATTTTAAAAGCTTGCGTTATGTTTTTGCGCAATTATTTGTTTGGCGTGACACAGCGCGCTTTTTGATGCAAGCCGCCAGTAAACACAGGCGGAGAAGAAGCGCTTACGTCACTCACAAAGTGGAAGGAGACGCAAACAGTTAGCTGTGTATTGATCTGAGGGAGCCGTTCTGTTGCGGGCTGCAAAATGGAAGGGAGCGATAAAATTATCAGCGAGCCGAGAGAAGAAGAAACCAGCAGGAGAAAATGACAGAAATTGTCAGTAAAGGCTTATGTTATGTCTGAGCTGTAGATTGTAGAAACTTTTAGTTCTGAAAGTTAAGTTGCACAACTTAGTGTTTTTTTTTTTTATAATTATTTATTTTAATGTGAGCCTTAGTTTTTTTATATTTAAAATTTTTTTGGGGGGTTTTCCAATTTTTCTCCCCAATATTAGTGGTGTCCAATTCCTCCCTGTCACTAGAGGGGCTCCCACATTAAGGCTACCATTACCACACACTCGGAGGAAAGCGCTAGCTGCTCCTTCCGCGTGGGCGAGCTCACAGACGCCCCTGATTGGCTGTAGAGCCGTGATTAATGTGGGAGCGCAAGTACCTCTCATCCCTCCCCC
>JAQMYJ010000033.1:10119584-10129919 GCA_030014305.1 Clarias laeviceps
GTCAACTTTAAGCTATTCCTTGTATTGTGAATAATGACAATGTTTATTTTTGATAAAATGCTGTATGCATTAAAAAAATAAAAGTAGATTTTTCTAAAAAGAAAACCAATTAATCTTTGTTTTTCTTATAGATTGTACATTGCTGTTTAATTAAACAAAAGTACATTTTATCCGATTACTCGATTGATCGATTACATTTTTTGATAGAATACTCGATGACTAAAATATTCGATAGCTACAGCCCTACTTGGAAGAATCTGTCACAGTGCTAAAATAATAACAAACATTTTGTTGGTTTCTAATGGATGCAAATTACACGATGCAGCAGTGTGTATTGCCCCGACCAGTCATGATGCCTGAGCGGAGGGCCTGCAAAGATATTTTCCCATCTCATACGTCCCTTTTAATGATCCCATCGTACATTAAAAGTTATTTATCATAGCATCTTTCTTCTGTATAATGAAGACCTTGATCTACAGGATTGAAAAGATAAAAATAAATGAACTCTCATTTGTCAGAAGGGTTTAAACCTCTATTTGTGATCATAGGGAATTTAATAGCAAGTATCAGCTGAATTGCATAGTAAAAGATTAAAAATAACACGTCTGGTGTTTAACTTTCTCACCTCGGTAGCTTGGAAATGGAAATAAAATCAACATATTATTAATATCTACCTATTAATGATTTAAAGTTCTGCTTGTAGATCTAAATGTAGACAGAAAGGGCAGGCAGTGTTCATGCCAAGTTGGGAGTACATACCACAAAGCAGCTAGAAAGTCATGACAAACCTCCATCCCTCTCTTTCTCTCTCAGGTGTACATGTATCAGTTATTCCGCAGTTTGGCATATATCCATTCCCAAGGCGTCTGCCACAGAGACATAAAACCACAAAATCTCCTCGTGGACCCTGACACCGCTGTTCTCAAGCTGTGTGATTTTGGCAGGTATGTACACGTTCCTGTTTTAAAGTTAGACAAACTGTTAGTATGTTTGAACGCTTGCCACATACTGAGCACTGACATGAATACTGGTTCTGGATGTCTGTCATATTTTGTTTGCGCGTGACACGTTTCTCTCTCTCTCTCTCTCTCTCTCTCTCTCTCTCTCTCTCTCTCTCACTCGTCTTCCTGCAGTGCGAAGCAGTTAGTTCGTGGCGAGCCCAATGTTTCGTACATCTGCTCGCGGTATTACCGCGCCCCAGAGCTCATCTTCGGAGCCACGGATTACACTTCTAACATTGATATCTGGTCAGCCGGCTGTGTATTGGCTGAGTTGCTGCTGGGCCAGCCCATTTTCCCCGGTGACAGCGGAGTTGACCAGCTAGTCGAAATCATTAAGGTTAGAATAAAGACTCTAAAAAGGGTTTTATTTATTTGTCTTGTTTTAATGGCATTCTGTGGTGTTTAATCAGTGTGAGCTCATATACTGACAGAAAACCATCCTCTTTTGTAACTGCAGGTTTTGGGCACGCCGACAAGAGAACAGATCCGGGAAATGAATCCCAATTACACGGAGTTCAAATTCCCTCAGATCAAAGCGCATCCCTGGACTAAGGTACCAGTTTGGCACAACGGTGTCAGAAAGCATTAAACAGCCTATTTAAATAGAGTTACACAACATGATAAGATGCCCATACCCTACTTTAATATCTGTTCCAGAACGTCTCTGAGGGTTATGTAGTAGTAACTACTGATGCCATACAGATATCCCATACCATAGGAAAAGAAAAATAGTGTGATGTAAATTATATAAATATAATATTAATAATATCTCATATATATATATATATATATATATATATATATATATATATAAAACATATAGCAATATATTAAATATTTAAATGTTCATACAAGTTTTTATTTTCCTGTTGTGTCCATACATTTTTTTCAAAAGTATTTGCTCACCTGTCTTCACAGACATGAACTTGAATAATATCCGATTCTTAATCCATAGGGTTTAATATGATGTTGGCCCATCATTTGCGGCTATAACAGCTTAAACTCTTCTGGGAAGGCTTTCCACAAGGTTTAGGAGTGTGTTTATGGGAATCTTTGACCATTCTTCCAGAAGTGCATTTGTGAAGTCAGATACTGATGTTTGATGAGAAGTTATCCAACAGAGGAAACTGGTGACAGGGTCCTGGGCATCCAAGGCTCATTAATCTGCATGGGATTTAAAGGCAGGCCTGTCCCACAGAAGAGCTATTTCAAAAGAACTATTGCGGTTATTTCTGGCTATGATATGAAGGTTTTAGAATACACACTGCATTACAGTTTGCTGTGTTTGGGGCTACGTAGCCACAGACTGCTCATAGTGCCCATGCTGACTCCACTCCATGGCTGAAAACTCCTATAATGGGCACGTAAACGTCAGGACTATGTAGCAATGGAAGAAGGTAGTTTGGAATCACATTTTGTTTATGGATGGCTGGGTGTGTGTGCGTGTGCATCCCGGGCAATGGATGGCTCCAGGACACACACCGTGGGAAGAAGGCATGCTGGCAAAGACAGTGTGATGCTTCAGGCAATGTTCTGCTAAGAAACTCTGGTCCAGGCATTCACATGGGTGTTCCTTTGATATGTAACATCTACCAAAAATAGTCACAGACCAAGTATTCCCTGATGGCTGAGGCCCCTTTCAGCAGGATAATGCAGCCCTGCTGCACTGCAAAATCATTTAGGAATGGTTTGAGGAACGTGACATGGGCTCCAGAGTCCCTGGATCCAAATCCGATCGAGCATCTATGGGATGTGCTGGACTAAAACGTAGTTTGGTCCATTAATACACCATCTTGCTGTTTACAGAACTTGAATGAACATATTGGTGCCAGAAACCACAGCACACCTTCAGAGGTCCACTGATGGTTCAGAGTGGTTTTGGTGACAAACAATATGGAGCCAACACATTATTAGGCAGGTGGTTTTATTGTTGTGGCTGATCAGTGTGTAGTCGTGTTGGTCTGCAAAAGTTCAGATAGAGTTTTCTACAAATAATTGTTGTGCGTCGATTATTCAGAGTGTGGAACACTTTAACCTGTGTAACTCATGAACCTGTAAATATAAACACACTCAGTCATAAGTAGGTCGTGTGAAATTTTATCATTTTGAGCTCAGTTTTGTTGAAGTTCAGATAGAATTGTGGTTTCTACAAGAATAGTTTGTTGGACAGAAGACTGCTCTCGAGTCTAATAGTCCTTCGTCCCACCCTAACATATTCAAAATGTGCCTCTTTATGTTACCATACTTGATTTAAATTCGTTATTTCCCATTGTTCCGATTTGCAGTTTATGTAAGTGGAAAGCAAATGCTAGTGGTATAACTGATTACAGGATTGCTTGGGTGTTAAGTGAGGATTGCTAATGATGATGCATATTGTGTTGGTGGAAATAATGAGAATTTTGTCAACGTTATAAGTACTTAAGAGATTAAACACTGGACTAAAGAGTAATGTATGATTTCCGTATGCTGGAATGAATGCCTTTCTTTAAGAAGGTTGTATAAGAAGCATAATGCGTGCACGCACTGACTGGGTGAGGTCCACGGCACTATTGTGCTACTGGCTGTATTTTCCAGAAAAAGGAAACAAAAGACTCGGTTACTTCCTGGGTTCTTTTAGCCATAATGAGGCCATGCGTTCGTGATGCCTGGAATAGACCAAATTCTCACACACATTATGCACAAAGATTAGTTTTAACACAATAAGGGATTTAATTCAGCCTGTCTTTTAAGCAAAATCTGTAGATTAAAATCCCTTGAAAGTAAGATTATTACACCCTGAAACTGAGCAAATAACTACCTGCTAATGCCGTGATGTTTCCTAGAAATCAAGCAGCGCTGCCCTTTCCTATAACCACAGTACATATTCTTCTCCTTTCTGTTCAGGTGTTTAAACCCAGGACGCCTCCGGAGGCCATCTCTCTGTGCTCCCGTCTGCTGGAATACACACCAGTGACGCGTCTGTCTCCTCTAGAGGCCTGTGCCCACGCTTTCTTCGATGAACTGCGCCAGCCCAACGCCCGCCTGCCCAGCGGTCGAGAGCTGCCCTTGCTCTTCAACTTCAGCCCTGTGGGTCAGTGAAACACACAAACCTTTCACACACACGCGCGTGCTACAGTTTGTATAGGCTAAAATCAGTTTAATTATACTATAATAATTAATTAGTACAATAATTAATTATACAATACAATACAATCTATAATAAATACAAGCTGGAAAAAAAAAAAAGACTCGGTAGTTAGGTACCATAGTCTTGTTGAGTGTTTAAATCCGATTGGTCATAAGGGTGTTGATGTTATTTTATATATGAGCAGCTCTGACGGTCGTTCTGGCTATAATTTGCTATGGATAATACTTTAATATTAACCTGTCATAATAGCTCGTTTACAGGGGTTTCTTTGTTGAATGATCCATGTTATCTTTTAAAAAGTTATAATAGATATTTAGATGTTGATGCAGTGAAGCTTTTAGTCAGGAGACACTCAAATGACTTTCTGAGAGGTTTGTTGGCAGGACATTTCCCATCACGACGGTGTCTTTGGGAGCACTTCGTGGTTTCTTTTGTGGTCACTATCATGACAAGCTGCGTATATATTCTTAAATTCTTTTTCTTTTTAATGGGACAGAAAGGAAATTGAGGCTTGTGAGAAATGATTGCTTATACGTGCTGTAGCATAAGTGATAACATTAACTATCCTGTTTTGTAGACGTTTTCATACATGTAATGCTGTCTGATGAGAAACGTCTAAGTTTGAACCGTCTACATCACATTCTATTTGTGAATTACAGATTGTCAACAGATTACACAAGATTGTAACACCATTTTTTTATGTGGAATCATATAGAGTAATGAGGTGTCAAGTATTGACAAGTGATTGATTTTTGTATGAAACAGTTTACAGGCTATTATTGTGGCAGCTTTTATTAAGTAATGTTTTTTTTAGTCCGGGGCTTGATCACGTCCTTTATTTTACGATAACGTGAAACCGCTAATTATTAGGTTTATATCCTCGTAGTCCAGCCATTTGTAAACTCCAGCATGAAGAACGGTGCATAGAATCTGTTAGAATGTGAGCTGCGCTAAAAAGATGGCCGAGCGAGCTATAAAAGAGTCATTTTATTTTCTGTCGTTCTCTTAATATCCTTCTCCAGCAGATAACCATTTCACAAGAAGCTTGAGATAATTATGAAATAATTATGTAAATAAGCTTGAAATAAGCCAGAGGACAGAAAAACTGGCCAGGGAGACTAAAAAGACAATGAAAAAGCTGGATTTGTTGACTTTGACTCGTGTCTTTGTTGTCCGACACTGTGGTGGCTTATTATAGTCATTCCAGATAGACGTGTGTGTGTGTGTGTGTGCGCGTGTGCGCGTGTGCGTGTGTGTGTGTGTGTGTGTGTGTGATTTCTTCTCACAGAGCTGTCTATCCAGCCACAGTTGAACTCCACTCTCATTCCTCCTCATGCTCGCTCGCAGACGACGCCTGTTTCTCACGGTACGGCGCTCTCACCATACCCTTAAGTTCTTTAAAAAAAAAAAACTGTTTTTGTGTGTGTGTGTGACGAATGCCCTCTGTGCTTGCAGAAGGCGGCGTCTCGGACAGCTCAGCCCAGTCCAGCTCTGCACCCGGAGCCCTGAGCAACAGCACCTGAGCATTACCTCTGTGTTTCTGCACCGTTCTCCCTCCTCGCCTTCTCATCTTCCTCATCCTCCTTTTCCCCCTTCTCTTTCTCCTCCTCCTGTCACTTATCCCTTGTTCCAGCCTTTTCAAAGCTCCAGAACCCGAATCTGTTTCTCTCAGATTCCAAATCCCTTCGTTACACATTTAGAACCCTTTCAGGAGAACGTTTTTTTTTTTTTTTTCTTTTGTTTTTTTGGGCTGTGTTGTTCATTTCAGGTAAACTTTGTCCTTGATGAGGTTTGCGGCTGTGTGGTTTAAAGGTAAAGAATGGTTTATTGAGGCATTTCTGACCTCTAGTGGCAGGAGGAGAAAAGCAGATTTAATCCCCCTTTACTGTCTGCTCCGTCTCTGTGGAGGTCCAACCTTTTTATTATGTTTTAAACAGAAATACACCTCATACAGCCACAAAATGCAGGTGTATTCTTTTATTTTAGTTTGCTCTTAAAGGTTTAAAGAATTTTAGCTGTTTTTTTTTTGTTTTTTTTCCTTTAACGAGACCATGTTCTTGATACGAGTGTGGAAGTGTTTTAATGGAACAGTGAGTGTAAGTGGCGGGCTTGTCTCTTGTCTCTTTGGTTGGAGTTTCTTCCAGGAAAAAAAGCCCGACCACTTTTCCTTTGTTGATCGGCTCAAGTCGAGAGAGCTCTATCTAAAGCTCAAGTACCAAAACCTGTCCGAGCGAACCGTGCTGGTGCAGGATCAGATTTTTGTCCCTCACATCCCCATGAATGTTAGTGATAGGGATGGAGACGGCTGATCCTAGAGCAGTACCGTTACTCCTGGCCCTCTGTGCTTTCTGTAAAGGACGAGCGCCTCATCCTCGAACGTATAGAAACGTAGGCACACACAACAACTTTATTTTGTTTGTGGCACTGGCAATATCCTCTGCTCTTGAAAATCACACAGTTCTATAAGAGTTCAGATCATACAGTGATTGTGTGTGTGTGCGCGTGTTTCAGTAGAGTTAGAAAATTTAAATATTTAAATGGCTGCTGATCTGTGACGAATCTATATCATTGTAAGTATCATAGAGCCCCACAAGTCATGTGCACACACACACTGATGTCTGATGTCCCTCCACTCCCACCTGGAGCCATCCATCCGTCCCCCTCCATCCGCACTTCCCCCTACTCTCACTGCTGATATGTAAATATCATGTAACTTTTACTTTTTTTTTTTATTTTTATTATTGTTATTCTGTTCTCGTACCTTGATTTTTTTTTTTTTTTTTTTCTCCTTCTTTCTCCTAGTGGAGTAGTGCTGGTTCAAGTAGTGGCCAGCTCTCTCTGTCTCTCTCTTTTCTTCTCCCAGTTCTCTCATTTGTACATAGCATTTCAACTTGTCCCTCACCTCACCCCTGCCAAGGGAATTGGGGGGGGGGGAAATGGAACAAAACTGAGTCTCGCTCTTTCTCTCTTTCTCCTTCCCTCCATCGCGCTCTCTCTCACCCTCTCTCTCCCGCAGTCCTTGTTCATGTGCTCCCTTCCTCATAAATGTTATTTCAAATATTTTATTTATTGTATTGCAGACAGTGTTTTTTTTTTTTTCTCCTTTTTTTTTTTTTTTTTTAAATGATCCGATGGGGTAGAGACTTGTGTGTGACCTGTCATTAGAACAACATTCATATCCTAAACTTGATATTATCTTGGAATATGCTCAAGAATATGTCCAGAACATTCTGTGAGTCTCATCATGCCGAATGTTCCTGAAGGTGCAGGCGCACAGACGATCACGAAACGATAGCTAAACGTGGACTGCTTAGCCCATTCAGGACTCAGTGAATGGGTTAAGTGAGGGAGAGGGAGAGAGAAACTGTGTTTTTGTTTGTTGGTATAAATAAGCTCATTAATAAAGTGATGAAAAGTGTCTCTGCCAGTGATTTTTCTCATGATGTGTAATTATTTACTCCATATACTATTATAATCTTGTGTTTATATACACCAATGTCCATACAGTATTGAGCAAAAAGCTTGAGACAGTCCTTATCCATTTAAATTAAGTCATGTAGATTAAATAATTAAAAAAATATATATATATATATATATATATATATATATATATATTTTTTTTTTACACCCTGGTTTCTCCCTGGTTCATGCCTTAAGTTAGATGTATTGTTAATGATTCACACAGTGGCTTAACAAACATTCCTCTAAAAACTGGTCAGGTATAGCAACTGGACTGAAAATGTAAGGCAAAAAAAATCCTTCAAAAATTTCAGAAGAAATAAGGGGTGGTTCAAGACCTTTGCACAGTAATATAAATACATACATGCACCCAGAGTTAACTAAATTAGAAACACCTTCAGGCGGCCAATCATGAGGCAACAGCAGAAAATAAGGCAAAAATGTCATGTCTCTGACTTGAAAGTTACTAACACTTGGGCTGGTTTGAGTATTTCAGAGGCTGGGAATTTCACACAACAGTCTTTGAGTTTACACTCAGTGGATAATGGTATGAACATTGAGCAAAAGCTCTGTGGGTGGAAAAACTTGGTAAGAGAGGTCAAAGGAAACTCAACATGTTTGTTCATCTGCTAAAAAGATGTACTGTAGTAACTCATAATCACTCTTTAAAGCCATGATGAGAGGCATCTCAGCATGTACGAAACATCAAACCTTGAGGTGGATAAGCGACAACAGCAGAAGATACATCTGGTTGTTCAGTGGCAACTGGACGTACTTTAAGTTTCTGAAGGTTTTCTACCCTTCATCTGAAAGTCCTCATAAGTTCTGATGAAGCTTTTCAGTAAAAGGTGAAGTGTAAAGAAGGTCCAGTTGGTGCTTAACTGGATGATTGAGAATCCTTACAGACGCCACATCAGGTTCCACTCCTGTCAGCAAAGAATGGGACTTCACTAGCATAGGTTCACCCTAACTAGACAAAGATTAGTAAAAAATGAACACCTCCAGTCTGTCCAGTTTTGGTAAGTCTGTCCATTTTCTGCTTTTCTTTTTTTGCTGATCATAGTTGTAAAGAGTGCTGAGTTTAGATATCCTGTTAGCTCTGACCACACTGGTCATTCTCTTCTGATCTCCATCACCATCCATCTATTCAGCCTATAGACTCTGCTCATACAAAGTTTTTGTTTTTCACACCATTCTGTGAAAATCCCAGGAGATCAGCAGGTTCTGAAATGCTTAAACCATCTGGTGCCAACATCTATGCCACAATCAAAGTCACTGAGATCAATCCTTTTCTCAAGTCTTATGTTTGATCTGAGCATTAACTGGAGCTCTTGATCTATGTCTTCATGATGCATCTGCTTTTCTCTCAAGTTGTTGTCAGTAATACAACTGTTTGTAAGACGGTTGTATCCAATTGGAAAACAAGGCAAAATTCAAGCATTTTCAGTAGTGGGCACAGACGTCCCACTGTTTTTGTGTGTGGGAGAGATCTGCAGCATCCTGAAAGGCACAAACTACCTCTAATTGAATTTATCAGCTAATTACTAAGCCTTTCATTATCCACCCCTACTGAAAAATCCATCTGTCTGACCAGCTATCAGCTCCCCAAAAAGATTTACCCGAGCTGTACAAACTGGTAAACCATCAGTGCCAGCTGGTAAGTGCTGATAAAAAGAAAACTGAAAACATCCAAATTGATACATCAGTCGAGAAATCATCTGAAAATTCATCATCTTATATAGTTTTATACCATGTTTTGTGTTTAACAACTATATTGGAATTATTATAACCCTGACCAGATGGAATGAATTAATGTGTTTAGGTTACTTATACAAGGGGTGTTCAAATCAAACCAGGACTTTTAACATAACACAGTCCTGAAAGTAAAATCTCCCTTTATTGCTCTATATAATCCCCTACTACACTAATCCACTTATCCCAGAGTTTCACTAGTGCCTGGATACCATCAAGGTGGAGTTGTTTTTTTCAGTACCTCCAAATGTGGAAATTCATCAAATCTGGAACACTCCTAGTTTCCATTTGTCTAATTTGTCACATTATGTAATGTTCATTATTGCGACACTTCTACCATTATAATATTAATCTGCATTTCATTTAATTATAATATGTTATTATATTGATAGATAAAAGCATGGACGTTGTAGTGGTTAGCACTGTGGCCTCAGACCTCGAGGGTTCGATTCCCACCTTGGGTCTGTGTGAGTGGAGTTTGCGTTTTCTCTCAGTGCTTGGTGGGTGTCTTCCCACTGGACAAAGACATGCAGATTATCCCAAAATGTCTATAATGTTTTGTGTGCCTTGCAAAGAATTGACACCCTGTCCAGGATGTACCCTGCTTCATGTCATAAGTCTCCGGGGATAGGCTCACCCATTCAACCCCCCCCCCCCCGCCCCCCAACATGATTACTTTACCTATCACGGCTCAAAGGCCAAAACACTAACAACTGCTGCCGTTACAGTAAGTGCATTATTTAATACATATTTTCACTTCAGCATGCTTGTATGTTTGTATTGCAAATGTAACGGTACATATTCTAAATCCATTTCAACATGCCTGGCTAATTTTCATTAAATTCAGTTTTAAAAAGGAAGCAAATCTAAGCCCCTTACAATTATTATGTATAGCAATACTTACAGTGGTGGAAATAAATATTTGATCCCCTACAGATTTTCTAAGTTTGCCCACTTACAAAGAAATGAAGAGTCTATAATTTTTATCATAGGTTT
>JAQMYJ010000033.1:10138055-10154971 GCA_030014305.1 Clarias laeviceps
GGGGGTGCTTTTATTATTGATAGTCACTCACTCACTCATTTTCTATTCAACTTATTCTGTTCAGGGTCCCAAGGGATATCCTGGTATACCCAGTGCCATCCATCGCAGGGCACACAAGCACACACTCACACACAGGCAATTTGAAAATACCAACTAGTCTTATCTACATGTCTTTGGACTGTGGGAGGAAAACGGAGGAAACACACCAAGCACAGAGAGAACATGCAAACTTCTCACACAAAGAACTGTTGCTGGGATCGAACCCCAATCTTGTAGGTTGCGAGGCCATAGTACACGTAAATTCCAGGCTGCAGATTGTCGACCACGGTCATTTTTTTTTTTTTTTTTTTTTTACTGCCCGTGACCAAAGGGAATGTGTTAACATGACATCTGACCCCATTTCACTGATCCTCAGAGCCAGCAAACCTTTCTTAAAACTAGCCACGAGTCCAAGAGTTTAAGTTGAAGAGCTGAACTGTTACGTAATCAGCTAATGGCTCAACCGAAATAACAACTCTGACAAATAATGTCATTTGTTTTAAATCTCTTCCATTGATCAAAGTTTTGATGTTCATTTAACTCAATCGAAGCTCCGTGCATGCATTATAAATGGAATTTATTATTATGCCCAGCATTATTAAATTAAATTAACATCATCAAACAGTATGTCCCGGAAAAAAAAAAAAAAATTAAAGGATCCTTTTCCTTGTATCATTTGCTAATTTCAAGCCTACTGCTACAATCCTATATAGCTTTAGGCACCGTTATTACCGAAGGTAATTACATACGATGCTAGTGAATGCCTCTATTTAGTTGAATCATTTTTTTTTTTCTTCCTCCTCTTCTCCCGAATGGTGCTTGAATGCACAGCTGTAATTATCTGAAATAGGCTCTGCGTTGGAAGTGTCGCTTTTAAGCCAAAAAGATTTTTGAAATGTAAATTGTAGCGTAATTCTGGGTTGCGCACACTTCCTAATTTTCCTCTTAATTATAGCAAGGAAATTACACACTTGAAAATTTTGCCTTTGTGTACTAATATTGGAATACTTACCGTAAAATTGTGATTTATTGTTTTCTAAATGACTGACTTGCATGACTGCGTTGCCTGCCCTAGAGACGACCTTAGATACACTTATACGGTGGGACATTAATGGTATTTAGTCATGGTGAGGTTTGGTTTTCCCCTTGGCCATCTAGCTTTCCACCAAACTAGTGGAAAAAAAACAAAAGCCCTTAAAAAACCCTAAGCAAGAAAAAGCTTCATCACACCTATATCCATTTCCCCCCTTTTAGTTATATTGCTCTCTATCTCTCTCTCTCTCTGTCTCCTCCCTCCCCGTCTTCTTCTTCTTCCTCCTAGATAAGGAAGCTAAAGTGTATGCGTTTTTGTCTGAGATTTTCCTTTTTGCTTTTGTAGATAAGTGATTAAATACAGATCTCTCTCTCTGTCTGTCTCTCTATCTCACTCCTTCCTCCTCCTCTTCCTCCTCTCATGCTTTAGTCAGAGTTTCACTCACCTGAGCTGGCATACGACACACACACACACACACACACACACACACACACACACACACACAGTACTGGGCAATCTGACCTCAAATCAATATCACAATTAATTTTACCTCCATTATAATCAATGAACAACAATTATTTGTTTGTTCACTACAAAAGGTTTGTACTGTTAATATGCTCAACTGTTAAAGCCTGATGAAAGAGTTCTCTCTAGTCATGTGACTACACACAAATTAGTACGTATTTAACGGGACAGTACATGAAAACACAGTGAGGTAAGTATTAAGAGAAGTTTAATAAGAAAATTGACATGGGACAGATTACATCGATTTGAGATTCTGAATGTCGGTTCAGCCTTACATACAGTATATCTAATTTTTTTTTTTTATCTGTACTTCATATGCTTTAACGTTATAATATATAGTCAACACTGAATTATTCAACACAATACTATATTAGCAGTCCATACAGTACAAGTCGGAAGTTTTGACACACTTTCTAAGTCAATGTTTTTTTTGTTAATGCTTTATTTGCAACACTGTAAAACAATACTGAAGATTTAAAAAAACTATGAAGCAACACGTATGTCGTTTGGTAATTAAGTAACACCAACAACAGTCAGTTGTTATTTTAAGCCACAAAGGCCAGCTGTTCTGGAATATGTTTTACAAGAACAGTAATGTCAAGTGCATTTGCAAAACCCATCAAGCCACCATGATGAAACTGGCTCTCTCTGAGGGCCATCCCAGGAAAGCAAGACCAAAACATGCCTCTGCTGCAGAGGAGTTAATTTTGAGTAAAAAAAAAAACAATTAACAACCAGCACCTCAGATTAGAGCCGTTGGGAATGATTAAAAGAGCATACTGTATATAGCAGAGACATCTCAATATCAACTATCCAAAGGAAATTATTGCATGCACATTTTGCATGCCATCAGTAAAGTAGATTGATATAAAAAATCAGGAAAGTCCATGGACTTATAAGGTGTGTCGAAACTTTGACTAGTGGCGTAAATAAAGAAAAATCTATGAAGGCTTGTTAAATAACAGTTATCTCACGACATTTTGAACAACCTGGCAATTCCAAAACCGTAATCGATCGATATCTCTTCTGCGCTTTCTATTTACTCCTGTCTCATGTGTTTCAATAGACTTTGAAAGCCTCATATCTTTTGTGCTCTGATCTAAATACCCAGCCATCAGTAGCCATCGTCTATGAATGCTCTTGACTATTTTTAAACGCTGGCATCGCACGAAGCTGGCAGACGGCTTTCGCCTCGTCAGATAAAGAGGATGTCGCAGACTGTTCCATCGGATTACTGTAATACAACCCTCCTGCTGGGTCCTTCATGAAGACTCTGCAGTTAATAACGGTATTGAATGTGACACGAGGAGAGTAAAAAGAAAAAGGTGTGTGTGTTTACTCTCTGGAAGATCCACGATTAGAACATGCCATAAGGGAATGGTCTTTTGACGCTTGATTCTTTGTCGCACATTTAAGTGTTGTTAGGGAAGAAGGTAATCGAGGACAGCTTTCAGAACGTGTTGAAAGTAAAACAAGTGGACGTACGTAAGGCCAAAAGACACAAAGAAGTGATGGAGGTTTTTGTTTTTTGTTTGCAAGGCCAAAAGTGATTATAAGGTGAAAAATAGTAGTGTTTAAAACAGTTTGTGCAGAAAATTCTCAAGTGAATGAGACTTGACTTTGTTCTGTTGTCTCCTTCCTCCAGTTGGAAGCACAGCCGGTGTATCTTCCTGAGGTTCAGAGTGAAAGGAGACCTGTTCTCTCGTCAGATGTGCCACGGGTTCTCTACCAGTGCGCTGACTGTGAGCTCCTATTTGACGCACTTTTGCTGTGGCAGCAGCACCGCAAGCTCGGCTGCGGCCTTGGACCCGGAAGCGGACACGAACCTGGACCCGGACCTGGGGATGTGGATGCCGCTTTAATGCCACAACCCATCGATCATGACCAGCCAGCTGAGTTGGAGGGAGAAGACAAAGACAATGCAAGCGTTGAGGTTTCAACTCCAACTCAACTGCAGGGACAATTAACAGAGATAACTAATGAAGGTGTTCCACAGCAGAGTTTACCAAGCCACAGTGAACCCTCTGAGGAACCTCCACCTCATATACCAGATTGGACTGAGCCTGTGGAGGAACCAAGTCCGCAAGTGAGACGGAGAGGCCAGAAGAAGACCAAGCCTCCCTCCAGCCTGCTGTGTGTGGAGTGCGGCCACTGCTTCAGCCTGGCTTCGGAGCTGGTGACGCATCGGAAGACGGCGCACAACCTCAAGGAGGCCATCCACCGTTGCAACGTGTGTGGCGAGGGCTTCCTCAACACCACGCTCTTCCTCTACCACCGCAAACAGCATCGCATTCAAACGCAAGAAGATGAGCAAAAAGAGGTTGAGCTACCCCAGCTCTCCACCACCCTGCTGGAGACTCCAGGAGAGGGTCTGCTCTTGCTCGCCACCGCCGGAGAGGGCCAGAGCCTGATGGAGATCACCAGCCTGGAGCAGACGGTGCCCGAGGCTGTGCCCATCTCTCAGGTGGAGGTGGAGCTTGATCCTGAAAGTAGATCCGAGGTCGTCCAGTCAAGCGGAGAGGAACCTCAGGCGGTCGACGCGGAGCAAATCGAGGAGACCGAAGTTGAGGGGATCGTCAGCATGGAAGAGGAGCAAATGGAAGAGGAGCAAGTTGAGAGCAGGGTTGAGTCCATGATTGAGGAAGTCGTCGAAGAAAAACAAGTGGAGGCGGAGATTAGCAACGTGGAGACGGAGATTAGCAACGAGGAGACGGAGATTAGCAACGAGGAGACGGAGATTAGCAACGAGGAGACGGAGATTAGCAACGTGGAGACGGAGATTAGCAACGTGGAGACGGAGATTAGCAACGTGGAGACGGAGATTAGCAGCGTGGAGACGGAGATTAGCAGCGTGGAGACGGAGATTAACAACGCGGAGACGGAGATTAGCAACGTGGAGACGACGCAGGCCGACGAGGAAGCATCCTCAGAGGTTTCCACGCGACAGAATTTCCTGTGTGGTCAGTGCGGGTGCTCGTTTAACATCGAGCAGGAGTTGGCGAAGCACCGCAGTAGTGAGCACGGCCTAGCCGAGGCGCTGCACAGTTGCGCTGACTGCGGCCAGGAGTTCATGAGCACCACTCAGTTTCTGTACCATCGCAGAGAACATCGCAAGTCTGCTAAACTGAGCTCCACTCTCAGCTCTCTGGCCAAACACTCTCCAGCCTCCTCCACCCTACTGCTGCGACGGACAGGTCAGTGTCGGCTCACGTTTTGAATCCCGTTTAACATCTTGGTGCATTAAAGTTCAAGATATTCGGTGTCTAGATGTGTGATAATATAAAACGCATCACACCACAGCTGCATTGTTTAATGCTTAAATCTGGCTGGCTGCTGATTCGTAGTGCCAGCTGTAAAGCAAAGCCCAAGTTTTGTACTAATGCACTTGTTTTAATTGTTTCTCCGGCTCTCCACATAATCTATAACTAACACTAATCAGATAAAAAAAAATGTGCTGTAAGCACTTTGCGCTAATGTTTTATATAATCAGTGATGAAGCACTGATTCAAGTTTAAATCAATATTACATGTTTAAGATTGTATTCCGAAAGCAGTAATGATATTAATGACACATAAAGCAAGTGAGTCAGTACCGTGTGTTAGTCATTAGGAGAGGACAACAGGAAGCAACACTGTGTGAGAGAAGCATTTGTTAATTACGAGCGAGTGCAAAAGCATGCATACTCTTTGGGTTAAATAAATAAAGAAAGCAAGGATCTTTTAATTTATAGCAGCACGACATTTGCTATATTAGGGTTCAGAGATGTTCCTTAATTATGACTAATTATAAACCAGCCTCAAGTTACGATGGAATAATATTCGTTTGAGTAGTTTTATTCCTTTCTACTTTTCGAACATGGTAAGATGTCCTGTAATTACTTGTAGTATCAACGAATACATTTATGAAATGCTAGTTATCCTAAATAGTATAGATATTAACTACTGTAGCTAGACATGGGTAAGAAGTTTTGCGACGAAGGTTTGAGTTATATTGTCATATTCAGAGATGCACAATTTGATAAAAAAAAAAAAAATTACATTGCGATTTTTATTTTTATTTAATTTTTTTTACACACATTGCGATATGTAATCTATTTAAATGCATTATTTTGTATTACAACGTTTATTTAGGCTAACAGGAAAAAAAATGGCACAAATGATCTCATTAAGAGGATCTTTGCCGGATATTTATCACCTCAAAATGTGTGTGTGTATGTATGTATGTATGTATATATATATATATATAAAAAAAACTGAAATGATTGAAAAACTCTACATGAATTCCAGACCGTACATTAATTATCAGTAATAAATGGCAGTTGTTTTTTTTGTGATTAAATAATTGCACTGGTCCAGATTCTGATTCAGATTTTTGTGCGAATAATTGTCCAGTACTAGTCACATTCTGTTTTTTTATTTATTTATTTTTTTTAACAGCCAATTATCTTGAATGCGATACTCTAATCTTGGATGCAGTATTTTTTTCCCCTTTTTTTTTTCCCCGACAGAAATAATGGAAAAGTTTATTTATTTATTTAATGATTAATTAATTTACTATCTGTATTTTGTGATGTGATGGTTTGAACAAAACAACAGTCTGCCTAATTTGAATAAAAGCTGCTGTCTCGTTTTATCAAGCAGTTGTTGTCTAAATGATAAGAACAGTAGTGAAAATGTTCAACTCCTTTTCCTCCCTCAGAAACCTCGACCGAGATGGCACTCCCCGACGGCACGCTCGAGGCCACGGCCAAGCTGAGCCGCGATTGGTCGCGCACACCGCTTCCTCACGAGTGCCCGCACTGTGGGCAGGGCTTCACGCGGCGCAACCTCCTGCGCGAGCATGTCTTTCAGCACACTGGCGAGAAGCTGTTCAACTGCAATGTGTGCAACAAGAGTTTCCCAACTCCCGCCGGCCTGCTGCGCCACAGCCTGTGCCACGGTCCACCACGCGCCTTCACCTGCCCCGTCTGCCCCAAGACCTTCTCTCAGCCTGCCTCGCTCAAACGCCACATGCTCGCCCACGAGGAAGGGACAGAGAGGAGAGGCCCTGGGCGCAGCAAAGGGCGAGGACGTCCTCCTGGAGACTCCCGTCTGCTCACCTGCCCCGACTGCCCGGCCAGCTTCAAGCTGGAATCACAGCTACAGATGCACAGGTGAGTGACATTCAAAAGGTTTTAAAAGGACGTAGGAAGAGTCTCTTTACTTCTTGTCGATGATCCCGAAAGCACAGGAAAGGGTTGTCGAGTTTAATGCTTTATAGGCGTTAGTTTAAAATTCATTTCCCCTTTTTTCTTTTTTTTTTCTTTCCTGAAGGAGAATGTGTCTCTTAAAAAGTCAGTTTTTAAGTCTCATGCTAGAGCTGTCCTTGACTAAATAATTTACTACTTGCCCTGCTGCTGCAGTATTATGCTACTTAATAGCATTCTCTTTGAAACCATCTACTTAAAATGAGATATTGTGACAGAAAATGTTATATTGGATGGCATAATTATCATATCGTGATTTATTTTCTTAGACTCGCACTACTCTTAGATAGACGTGGTCCATGTTCTGATGAGCCCACTGTCTCTAATCCACATATGAAAGCTGTCCCGGTTCTCGAAACGCGTCCGGCCGCAGCGGCACGCAGTCAAAAACGCATGAACAAAAAGCATGGAGCAGGAAGTGAATGAAGCTTCACCCTTGACCCAGCTCATTACGAGGCATGACCTCATCACGCTGTGCATTAATCAGCCCCGTGTCAATCCAGTCTACAGAGGTCCTTTTCAGATTATAAATCCAGTCAGAAGGAAATTTAACCCTCAGATGGACTGAGATCCTACAACCACGGTTCAGTTTGCAGAGTGTAGGCATTTAATGGGGAAAGTAGCCGTGTGCTCAGCATACTAAGAAGTAGCTTATTTTCAGGCTCGCATGAAACGATTGCATTTTCACCTACGCTATAAATAGATCACTAATGGCTTCGACTGTATTATATAACGACACTTATTACATACAACTACTGTTAAGGCTAATTTTTATGATGTTTTTCACCTCTGCAGAGTCAAAATATGGTGCGTTTGGGTACAGTGAGAAAGCGAAAGGTAGAAGCGAAATGCTGAAATGAGGCACACTTGAGGCACAAACCAAATTTGGACGGACAAATCCATCATCATATGAGTCTTATCCTAAAATGATGAAGGAATTACTTGATGATACTGTGGTTCTGGAAGCATTTCATATTTCTGGCTCAAAAAAAAAAATTCACTCTTCTTGTTTTTTTTCTTGTTTTTTTTTTTTTGCCCGTTTTTGGCGGTTTTCTTTTCTCGAAGCATCATCTTTCAAGCGATCCACCAAATGCCTACAGCCCACACTGCCTGTTTCTAACTGTTTGACATGAGGCGGTGTCTGTTGTTTGTGAAGTTGCTTCAGTTTCTCGCTGCATATCAATCAACATGATGATAAAAGCAACAAGCTTTATGTAGCGTTTTTAGACAGCTGAAAAATGAGGACAAAAATTCTAACAGGGATGAAAATCATACAAAAAAGAAAATCAACTAATTAAAAAAGAAGAAAAAAAGAATCTTTTTTTTGATACACGGCCATCTGTTTTAATCTGTACACAGAGAGTGACTGTTGTCTTTATGCATTTACACATTTCTTTCCATTTTTCATTTTAGAAGAATGGTGTAAGGGTGTGTTCACACACGTAGTCCGGTTTTATTGATTCGGATGGAAACATTACATTGATGCATTAGTTTTGGTTCCTTAGTATAAAGTTCGCTTAAAGACGCAGCAGAAGGTGTGTGGATTATTATATATATGGTGGTGTCTTTACCACCTGGAAACAGCAAAAGCATGTCTCCAGTTGGCAAATAAGTTGCTGATGTGCATAATATTATCCCCCACAAAGTTGAATAAATAAAAAATAAAAGGCAAGCCACGATCTTCAAATTAGTTTTGATAGACTCTCCCCTTCCCTGCTTCCGCCTGCCTGGCACGAGAGCACTGGACCGCGTGTGATAATACAGCAGGCTTGTGTTCAGTAGCTCAAAAACATATGACATTTCATTAAACCGTTCAAGTGTCGTACATTTCACAAGCGCTCTTGTTATTGCATCCAGCCCTGCTGGGGTATCACCTGCTCTCCCCTGCGTTCTCCTGCGCTGTCCATAGTGAAAGTCCTTGGATGCTCATTAAATTTAACATTCAATTTGGCAGTGTAAAATTTATTAATGATGTCAGGTACATAATTTTTCTTCCTTTTTTTTTTTTTTTTTTTTTAAATCTCGTCAGTTTTTGAAACTCATCCAGTAACATACAATGTAACTGGAATTTTTTTCTCACTCCCTCCCTGACCAAACGCTGGCTCCTCTACATCGGATGTCACATATACAGAGTCGGTACTGATGAAGGTTCTTAGGTACGGTCGTCGTCGTCGTCATCATCATCATCATCATCATCATCATCATCATCACATAATGCTAGTGAAGTAGACTCGGACCTGTCGTTTATATACATCTGTGGTCCGTGGTGCACTCATGTTTCATTCGTACTGCACCAATGTTTGTTTTGGTGCACAATGAGGTTCAGATGCCTGCATTCGTGTTTGTTCAAGTGAACCACCGTACAACAGACCAACCGCACCAGAGGTCGTTTTAATTGAACCAAATATGTCGAGTGTGAACATGCCCTCAGAAAACGCTGAAGTTTGAAAGGTAATTTGGTTTTGTGCATTTTCAACCTCTTAATTTCATACCGAGATTGATGTTATATGTATGATTATTGACTGTTTCTTCAGCAATATCGGGAGATTTTTCAGGTGTACAGTTACCGACAGTGCCCTTGTTGCATTGTACTATTTGTCAAGCCCCACTACCCTGTCCATTAATCCATTAGTGGACAAGGAGCATCATATGCCCACCGCTGACCTGCTGTTATTTGGATGATGTATGTGTGAAGCACAAAACACATTCGGCATATACACCAACCGTGTTCCTTTCAACTAATCCACACATAATGGGTTGTGTCCCAAATACAGATTAATCTTACAGTAAGGCAAATGTTAATAGAGGTTGAGGTTAAAAGATGACGCATAATATGGTCTGTCATGAATAACAAATATTAATAACTTCATTTGATTTGTTTCTTTTTGTTTTTGTTTTTTTCCCCTCCCCCTGCAGGTTGCTGCACACTAGTCACCCTTTCCCGTGCGCGGTGTGTGGACAAGCGTTTAAGCGGCGGAAAGAGCTCGACCTGCACTCTCTCATTCACCAAGGTCAGAGGCCAGGATTGAGTGCACACCTTTCAGACAAAATTATTTCATTGTGTTTAAATGTACTACTCTTTGGGCCGAAAGTATGTGAACACATGAGGACGATTACATTTGTTTGTGAGTCTGCTGTAGGCTGGTGCCTAAAAACACAGTTCTACAGAAGGCCTTGGTATGGTGGAGCAGTTTCGCTAGAACTGAAAGCCCCAAACTGTCCCTGTGTACAGAGCAAACTTCATGAAGACATTGTGTGCGAAGGTTGGAATGGAAGACCTAGAGCCCTGACCTCAACCCCACTGAACACCTTTGTGGATCACAGCCCTGACTGTGTCTCCTGACCTGGCATCAGTGTTTGCTTTCATGGCTGAAGGGACAAATCCGTCCAGGCCAGGAGTAAAATCTAATGCCATGCCTTCTCCAGAAGAGTGGAGATTCGTGTAGTGTAAAAGGGGGCGCTAAGATTGGAATAAATTGTTCCAAAAAGCACAAAAACTTTTGCACACAATGCAGAGTCTGATTAATGCACAAGTATACAGTTCTGTCTTGATATAGTGTTCCTTTAGAGAGTACTTTAGACATGTTCCTGTCAGATTAGAGTATATGATTAAAAGCTCTTCCCCTGTGGGTGAATATTTTTTTGTTTGTTTTGTTTTTATAGAAAGACAAGAAACAGGCCACCGACCAAAGCATTTTTTTTTTCCACTTGTAATTTTGACATTTGAGTGCTCTCTCTCTCCTCTTTTCCTACATCCGGGCTTCCACTTTGACGAATGTCCTCTTATTGACTGGGACTCCAACAGAAATGAATAAATGAGGTCAGAGGTCGCATTGATTAGCTGCATGTATTGATAAGATCAGCTGCTGATCAGTCATTTTCTCATCAGGCTAAAACCAGTCACTGGAGTGAGTGTGTGTGTGTGAGAGAGAGAGAACCAAATGGAGAAAAATAGAGTGAGACGATGGCAGTTAATTTGTGTGAGAGAGTGTGTCTGAAGATTGTAAAGGTCACACACGGACAGTGCAGCTGAATCTAAACAGCAGCTTTGGATCCGTCATTGAGTTCCCGAAGTTCTTTTTATCTTTGTTTTATTCCTTTCTTTACTCATATCTTACAGTGTGTAAATGTTTTTATCCCAGTCCCTATTATTCTTTAGATAAGAGATGTACGTGTATGTTATGCTTTTGCAACTCTCCACCTTTCCTCTTCTTTTTTTTTTTTTTTCTAGATAAGGAACATTTTTTTGTGAGATTTTCCTTTTTTGCTTTTGTATACAAGTGATGGAATATAGATCTCTCTCTCTCTCTCTTTTTTTGTCCCTCTATCAGCCTCTCTTTTTCATCTGGTGTGAGATATAATGCTTTTCCCTCTGGTGTAATCCTCTCTCTAGATAAGGAGCCTGTGGTGTGTTCTCAGTGCGGGTCTCAGTTCCTGAACCAGGCGGTATTAGACGTGCACCTGCAGCGCTGCACAGGAGAACCTACACAGCGGCGTCGTTATAAAGGTCACGGGCGCGGCCGAGTCGGGGGTCAGCTCGAGTGTGATATGTGTGGCCACCGCTGTGTGACGCAGGACGGTCTGGACCTGCACCGGCTCTCGCACACAGGACAGACACCACTACGCTGTCCTCTCGCTCCCTGCAGGAAACGGTTCGCCTCCAGCTCGTCCCTGGCGCAGCACGTGGTGTCGCACTGCCGCACCCCGATGTCCAAAAGGAACACGCCACGCCGCTTCATATGCGATTTCTGCTCTAAGGAGTTTGCTTATGCCTCGACTTTCGCTGTGCACATGCGCACACACACCGATGAAAGACCCTTTGAGGTGAGCTCTAGTTTTAGCCAAAAAAATAAAAAATTCACAAAGAAACAAAAACTCACCTGCAGACCTGTTAGATTAAGTGTCCTTGGCACGTGTTAGAATGGCTAGTTCCGGTCAGCCATATGCAGCCGTGTTGATTGTGTGTGCTAGAGCTGTAGCTATCGAATATTTTAGTAATCGAGTATTCTACCAAATATTTAATCGATTAATCGGATAAAATGTACTTTTGCTTAATTAAACAGCAATGCAAACTATATAAGAGAAACAAAGATTAATTGGTTTACTTTTATTTTTTAAATGCATACAGCATTTTATCAAAAATAAACATTGTCATTATTCACAATACAAGGAATAGCATAAAGTTGACTGAGATGAATTAAGTGCATTACAGTGTCATACATGCTTATTTTAAAGCCTTTTCTCAGATGCAAAAACTAAAAAAAAGGTATTTCAAATGACTTTGAGTATCAAAAAAAAACTAAGGCTCACAATTAAAATAAATAATTATAAAAAAAGACTAAGTTGTGCAACTTAACTTTCAGAACTAAAAGTTTATACAATCTACAGCTCAGGTATAACATAAGCCTTTACTGACTATTTGTCGTTTTCTCCTGCTGGTTTCTTCTTCTCTTGACACGCTGATAATTTTATCGCTCCCTTCCATTTTGCAGCCCGCAACAGAACGGCTCCCTCAAATCAATACACAGCTAACGGTTTGCGTCTCCTTCCACTTTGAGTGACATAAGCGTTTCTTCTTCGTCTGTGTTTACTGGCGGCTTGCATCCGGAAGCGTGCTGCGTCACGCCAAACAAATAATTGCGCAAAAACATAACGCAAGCTTTTAAAATTAATTAAAAAGTAGGTAAAGGTAGAAGATTTTGCCACAATCATTTTTAAAAATAGAATTACTCGAGTTACTCGAGGAATTGTTTCAGCCCTAGTGTGTGCGCAGTTATTGTTTATTACATGCGCTCATTTCCACTACACAGCAGTTGCCCTGGTGGGCAGAAAAAACATTTTGAATGTGTGTGTGTGGGAATGGTCTTTGACTATTAAGCATAGCAGTGATGTCATGAAGTTGACGGCTCAGCACTATCCCAGGCTTCCAGGACGGGTCTTGGACAGTTGTTAACCCAATTTCAGTCATTTTAATGTTTTATTTGCCAATAATTCAAGCTTTCTGAAATGATAGGTTTTTATTGTTGCCAAGCAGTGTATAAATATGCAATATAATGAGCCATGTTCAACATCTCCAGGACGGCAGTGACACTAGTGCCAGCTGTAATGATGGGTTAATATTAATTTTGTAAGTCTAATCCAGTGTAGTTTCTATAGTAACAGAGTTCATACAGTGGAACTTGTATGATGGATGATGTATATAATCGAAGGCTAATAATAAACAGATTAAAAAAGCACTTTGTGTCAAAGAAGAAAAAAAAAACATAATTTGTTATAATTTATATTAATGATGGCTTTTCACCATGAGAAGTCTTCAGAGGAGAGCAGTTTCTGCTTTGCAGTTTCTCACCAACATTACAAGCTACTGCTTATTAAATTAAAAGAGGAAAAAAAAATTTAAAAAGAAGACACTGGTGAAGGAATTATTGTTTCTACATGCTATGTAAACGATAATGCAGACCATCCACATCATTTAATGTGACTAGGAACCATTAAAAAGCTGTGGAAAAAACACAACAGGAAAAAGGCTTAATGTCGGGCCGGTTGTTGTTTATGTATGTATTTATTTATATTTCATTGTTTTCCTATAACACCACACACTGTGTTTTACCCTTACAAAAAGACAACAGATCGCAATGTAATGCACATCTTGCAAACTTGTCTATGAGAACTGATTTGTTTAGGAGAGCCTTAAACCAGTGCTTAAACCTGTACTGTTGATTTGTACTGTTGATATAGAGAGAGAGAGTTTTGGTCTGGTACTCATTAAAAGTTTAGAGCTGCATGAACTAAAAATTAAAAATTGCTTGACGGCCCCGGCTAATGCAGTCAAAGATATTCCAGCAGTAACTGATTCAATATAACGATAATGATATAATATCATTAGGTTGCTCGGCTCATGCTGCCATCTGTTGCTCTTGCCTCTGATTTTACCATGTGGCAAACAAGACGGGTTTGTTTAAAAAAAGATTCATTTAAAATTGTGCTCATGTTCGAATAATAATTCGTGCAGGGAATATTCCTCATACGCCAGAATTTTCATTACCAGATAACTGAATGAGACCGGTTCTGTTTTTCCATCTCATATAATTGGCTAAAACACTGATGGGAAAAATACACTGTCTGGACAAAAGTGTTGCCATTTCAAAAGGGTCAAATTGTTTGTCTGCATCAAGCAAAGAAAACAACTAAGGACGTTTAAAATTACTTGCACAGGAATTAAGAAGCCTTGAACACATCATCAAATCTGGAGGGATAGTGCTGAACCGTCAACTTTGTGGAAAAAATGTGGACAGAAATATTTTCTGAATGGAGATCTCAAACATTTGAAGTTGCATGGTTAAAAACTCACCAGTAAAAGCCATTGCTACGTATGTTTAATAGTGAGTAAGATAGTAAGTAAGAGCATTTCCATGCACACAGTGTGATGGGACTAAACAGCTATGTGTCCATGAGGAAACCATATGTTAGTGAGGCTAATCAGAAAAAGAAAGATTTGAATTTGCTAGGGAACATAAAGAATGAACTTTTAGAGCAATGGATAAAGGTCATGTGATCTGATAAGACCATATTCCAGAGTGCGTAAAGGTAAGAATGGAGCGCATGAAGCGATGCACCCATCATGCATAGTACCTATTGTTTAGATGTGTTTCTCTTTTTTTGGCTAAGCGGTGTATCTGTAATGAAATGCGTATAGGTTGAGAAAGAGACACATACAGTGCACAGTATACTGTAAGGTTGTTTTAGCCAATTATTATTAACCTGTGTTTATGCAACAAAAGCTGAATGTGACTTTGACAGTGTTTTTCATGGAACACACTAATGAATAAAAAAAAATTAAATAAAAATCAGCTCCACTGATGTGATGAAACAGTTACCATGATTGAAAAACAAGCACAAGTAATTTAAAAACCTTTATGCATTAAATTTTTTTCCCCCCCTCTTTTTATTTTTTATTTTTTTAAGAGCACTGCTCTGTAATTTCATTGTGTAATGGAGAGGAGATGTTTTTGTGCTTGTGCAGTGGAACACTTCAGTCTCTGTGAGTAGATAAGGACTCACTTCTATCCAGCATGGCCAATTTGGCCTGGAGAAACAAAAGTCCAGATATGGAATCAGTCCTCCCACGCAGGCACAGGCACCGTGTTCCAAAAAAGATTTGCTCGCTTTCTTCTAGAGAATTATGTAACAACGTCATAACAAGGCGGAAATTCTACTTTGCACTGTGAACAACCCAGTCAGCACCCGGCTGTCCCTGAGCACCACTAGGACCTTGTGCTGTGTTACTGATCAGTGCTGGTCTTTTATCAACTTTTTTTACATCCTGTGAGCAGGTCCATGTGTAGGAGAGGTGACGACAAATTTCAGCTAAGCAGAATTTCGTGAAAAAAAATAAAAATAATTATATATATTTTTTTACTCAATTTGTACTCCTATAGTATTTGTTTGAATTATGAGTGCGTTATTTATTAATATTTTACCCTCTGACCGTTTGACTTTGTCCTTTCTTACTTTTCCTGTCTTCTCTCTTCCTCTCTTAGTGCACTCAATGTGGGAAGCGTTTTCGGCAGCTGCCCCACCTACAGGACCATGAGCGTATCCATAGTGGTGAGCGCCCGTTCGTTTGTTGGGTCTGCGGGAAGAGCTTTAGTGTCGCGGCGCGGTTAGCCGAGCACGCCCGGGTGCACAGCGGTGAACGCCCATTCGCTTGCCCTCGTTGCCCTACCGCCTTCCGCTCACGCCCCAATCTTCACAAACACCTGCGTCTGCACGCCAGCGACCCCTCCGATCCCACCACCGAGGCCGCTGTAAACCAGGACTCGGCCGTACAGACCATCCTCCTGGTGCAGGATGCCTCCTCGTCCCCGTCCACGACCTCCATGCAGTCCACCACCACCACCGTCCCCGTCATCCAGGAGGGCACGCTTGTGCCCGATCAGCACGGCACGTCTGTGGTGTTTCTCCATAACAACATTGCAATACCTGCAGTTACCATGCCCACAATATCAGTGGTGGCTGGCCAAGAAGTCCCGCACACCATCGAGTTCATTATAGAGGAGACTGTGTAGAGAAGGAGAGAGGGAGAAAAGGAGAGGGTGAAAGGAAAAGGAAGACAGGGAAAGATTGGAGCCATTTGTGAAATGGTTTCAGAGACGGGCACAGAGATAACTTAAGGTTATCTAGGTAAGAAACAGAGAATGAGCCGAGGTGAAAACCTTACAGGATAAAACCCTTTGTACGTTCCGAAAAGAAAATGTTAGCTGTTGCTTGGCTTAAATAGCTGTTACGTGTTTGGACTAGCAGGACCAGAAAGCATCAGCTCCGCTCAAGTTTTAAAGAGGTGATTAATTAGGCATAGTGTTAATGAGTTCATGCACATTTCCAACACTTTGCCCTCATTGTGATCATTATTATCTTTGGCATGAGTTCCTCATAAAGTTTATAATGTGTTTTTTTTTTTTTTTTTTAATAAAACAGTTTGACTTTTCGGGCTCTGTGTTCTTGATTTCTTATTTAACTCATGCAGACATGATCAAGCTTTCATATTTATGAAACTCTGTACAGGACACTGAACGTATAAGATGGGTTAAAGATGAAGCGACTATTCAGGAAATATTGCAAGGTACTAAATGTAAAATCCATAAAGATTGATTTACTTTGTAATATATATATATATATAAATTTTTTTTTTTACTTTTTAATGATTTTTTGACATGCAGGTGGTTTTCCTGTATGTGTACCAACATAAAATGTGAGGGACAGTAATATTTGCTTTTTTACCAAAAAACAAGACAATTTGATTTTCCCCTATTTTGACCTCGTATAAGAAGATCCCCTACCCTAAATTGTTGCTCAGCTCTGCTGTTCTCTGGTTAAATGTGACTCAGAAGTTGCTCATTTACATAGATGATGAACCGACACATTTGGAGGAGGAATGAAATTAAGCGAGTTTGACCTGTTAACAATTACATTATCTGCGGAATGTATTAGCTGGCAGGTGGCACTGTGGTGTAGTATTTAGCATTGTGGTCTCACATCTCCAGTGTTATCGGTGTCTGGGGGGGGGGGGGGTTG
>JAQMYJ010000033.1:10163421-10178258 GCA_030014305.1 Clarias laeviceps
GTGTCCACATCTGGAAGTGTAAATGTGCAATATGTGTCCACAAGTGGAAGTGTTATGGTGTAATGGTGTAACGTATCCACATGTGGAAGTGTTATGGTGTAATGGTGTACTATGTGTCCACATGTGGATATCATGTAATCTGTGTCCACATGTGAAATTTATTGTGGTATAATGGTGTAATCTGTGCCCTAATATGGATGTTTTGTGGTGTAACGGTGTAATCTCTGTCCACATGTGACTGTGTTATGGTGTAATTCTTAAATCTGTGTCTACATGTAGATGTGTTGTGGTGTAACCTTGTTGTTCGTGTCTACATGTGGCAGTGTTATGGTATAATGCTGTAATCGTTGTCCAAATGTGGATGTGTCATTGTGTAATCTGTGTTGTGTTTTGGTGTAATGGTATAACTCATGTCCACATGTGGAAGTTTTGGTGGTGTAAAGTGTAATTCTGTCCACAAGTAAATGTGATATGTTGTAGTTTAATACCGTAATCCGTGTCTATGTGTGGATGTATTATGGTACAGTATACTCTGTCCATGTCTGTGGACGTGTTACTGTGTAATGATGTAATGTGTCAATGTGTTCAGGTGTAATTCTGTAATCCGTGTCTAAGTGTGGATGTATTATGGTATAGTGCTGTAATCTCTGTTCAAATGTGGATGTGTTACTGTGTAATGGTGTCAGGGGTCCACATGTCAATGTGTTCAGGTGTAATGGTGTAATTGTAATGTGTTCACATGTGACTGTGTGTTGGTAATGATTTACATTATGTCCACATGTGCGACAATAGTGTTTGTATCTCCACCTGTATAGCTGTTCAAAGGTCTGTCATGTTTTGTTTATATACACAACACTATGCATCTCAAAATACGCACGTGTGATGTCGCTCTTGGACTGGAGCCTCCATTTGTTTTCTTGCTACTTCCCTTATTTCATTCCTTATTTCCTCGATGGAGAGTGGGAGGGATAGAAGTGCCTGTCCATCTTTTAATAAATGGGAAGGAAAAAAAGGAGCGGGATTGAGGGAGGAGGGACAGGAGTGATAGCTCTTTGGATTTAGATTGGAGCTTGAGCAGAGGAGGTATGGGGGATACAATGAGCTGAGTGAGAGAGAGAGAGAGAGAGAGAGAGGGAGGGAGGGGTCGGAGTCAGGGAGTGAATGCAGCTTGCGGTGCCTGCTGTGGAATTACAGCAGAGAACATTGTAAGGGACCTGAAAGAAAGCAGTTTAAAAGAGAATGCAGATTTGAATTGGAAGTACGAATGCAGACACGCTGGGACGTCCGTGCCTCCTGAAGAGTGGTGGAAAATCAAGGAGAAAAGAATTCTCAAGGTTCGAGGGGCTCTGTTGTTTTTTGGACACCATAGACTTCGGAGCAGACCGGCAAGTGCCACCCTGTTACTGGGATCGTCTCCTGACAGTAAGTGAGGGTTTCTGTCATACTGCATCATGACCATGTCATTCATGCTTATTAATGTGTCATTCATGAATAACCCAGACAAGGGGATGCTGGGTGACTTTTGCTGTCTTGCCTTTGATTTACCAGGGGGAAGAGTGTGCCATACTATAGACTGTGTGTGTGTGTGTGTGTGTGTGCATGATGCCAGTGTGTGATTGGTATTCCATGTACGGTGTGCAGCTCTCCAAACGGGCTCTGTTCAGAATGGCTCCACAGAGCAGGGATTGTGTTAACCTGCAGAGAACCGCTCCACTAGAGCTGTGAGTTTTCCACAACCTCTTTCTCTCCTCATTTTTTTTTTGCCATTTTATTAGGTCTCATTAAACACGTTTCATTTCAACCCAGTCTCTCTTGCCCCTTTCCCCTTTTTTTGTACCCTTGCTCCTCTTCTCCCATCCCTCCATCCTCCCTATAGCTGTTCCTGCCTCCCTCCATCCCCCACTCTGACTCAGAGAGTGCTGTCCTCTGCTGATGGATTTGAAAGAAACCTGGCCATCTTACGTTCATTTTTTGGCCGTGATCCTTGTCTCCACTCGCTCTCTTCTTCCCTCGTCCCTCGTTCGTTTCCTAGTTTGCATAATAAGGATCCAAGGCATCTTCCTCTTGCTTAGATTTAGTCAGAGTGTGTATAGCTGTGATAACTGCTGCATCTGGCTTAGAGATCACTCACATTTTGTCTATGACATTTGTTGCGCATAGACGCACACGCGCGCACGCTTTTGTGCATGTCTGTGGCGAGGACAACATGGCATCATTTGCTACCTCAGACGGCATTTTAACTCCTGCTATGGTGCTTTTCACACCCTTTTCTCATGCACACTTAGATACCAGATTTCACATGCACAGTGCTAACGAGCTAAGCCCCCTCATGGCGTGTGCGGCTGTGTATTGATTAAGAGCAATACTCCAGAGGACTGTTAAAGGCTACAGTTCAAGCTGTCCAGCATTTCCAGATGCCCATATCTTTCCATTTTTCTCACTCTCTATCTCCACCAGATAATCACTGAAGCCCTGTTCACCCTGTTTAACACACTGACAGCTTGTGTAGCTTGTGAGTCTTTATCTTCTGTCTGTGTGTGTTTGGAAAGGAATATGATAGGAAGGAGGGGTTGGTGGGTGGGGGGTGTGGGGGGGGGGATGCCTGGAAAATCCAGAGCAATGAAAGAACGAAGAAAGTGAATGCAGACAAGGCAGGGGTGATGTGCGGGATAAATGAGGGCGACTGAAATGTTGCTCTTTCGCCCATCACTTGTCTCCCGCTAGCACACTCGCTCCTTCACTTTCATCTTTCGTTTCATCTCGCCGAATGTTGGTTCCATCTCGACCTTGCTGAAGTAGTACCGAGGGCCATACTTTCTATTTCTGATTGCTTTCATCACTTGCCTTGTTCCATTTCTCGTCTGTCCGCTCGGTTCATTTGAACTTAGTCCATTACATTTAACATCACAGCACTGACAGGCTTCACAAAAGATCTCCAGAGTAACCCAATCATTTGATGCAAAAGCAATGTTAGAGACACAAAAAATGGGCTCGGGCCATGTTTCTGCAGCGCTTTATAAGGGCACTGAGATGATGATGGTAAAATGGCAGACTGCCATTGGTGCACAAAGAGCTTCATAACATAGTACACTTTGCATACTATACTATAATATAGTTAGTACAGTACACTACAGTGCAGTATAACAGACGGGATACTCCTACAGTTATTGGTCCTTTATTAGAAAAGTGTTTTCTAATATAGAAACATTGTGTCCCAAAATTGTCCATACATACATACTTTCCCACAAAATTGTCCACATCATATTTGGTTTATGTTATCGGCCAAAACACAGTACTGGTGCTGATTTAGATTTTTTATGTTGTACACATACAGAAAATGTGTGTGCCAAAAAAGCTTTTTCTGAAGTTTATGGAACATAGAAAATTGCAAGTTAACTTTTGCTAACAGTTTTGTAGAGATTATTTTTGTTATGTGTCCCAAGAATGGCCATTTTCAACTTCAAACAATAATAATTTAAAATGCAAATTATTCATATATCTTTGAGTATTGATGCTAAAATTGGTTTAAGCTTCTAGAAGCATATGACCTGGAAAAATTGTTGCTTAAATTAAAGCATTCAGTTCAAAATTTATGATTCCCCCCCCCCCCCCCCCAATTTTTTTGTAGTGTCTGTAACCATATCATTTCATAAGAATTTAACAATTACTTAACAATTTTACATTTTAGAATAATAAATTTTTCAGGTTTATGTCTTTTCAGGTGAAATCTAAATTGGCCAAGTTTCATCTAAATGACAATTACAATTATTGAAAGATTTAAATAAATAAAAAAAGTTAGACACTACATAAAAGGGAACGAAAAATGTATCTAATAAAAATATTAATGTGTATGCATATTCAGGATATAAAAAGCATTAAGTCTTCTGAAAAATGGTGTTATATTATCCTATCTGAAAATTTTTCCCCTAGGTGAGAAACCTTTTAGCACCAATACCGTGCTTTAGCCGTATACATTTTGTTTTTAGACAGAATTAAGAATGCTTTCTTCATTGCTGATCACATACAAAACGCAATTACATCCACAACACCACATGGACTAACACAAGTTCATTATGAATCAGACAACTCTGTGTCTACAAAGAAATGGCCAATCATGTCGAACATGTGTTGTAAATACAGTATAATGATATTTTGCCTTAAAAGGAATGATTTCACTTATGTATAGAGACTTTTGGGACACCTTTTTAATTTCATTTCCTTCTATCAAAGTGTGAAAGTGAATTTCTGTATTTTTGTGATTTTCCTCAGATTTTAGGCCAGGCAACCAGTTCTGGAAGAACAACTGCATGGACCTTCTTCAAATCTGTGACTCCAATCAAATCTGACTTTAGTCTAGCCAAAGGGATTTTAGCTCACAGGCTCATGGAAATGTGAGTCTAAAGATAGGAGCCACAGTCTGCTACATCTTCTACATACTCGTGGGGCTGTGGGGAATCGTGGAGGTTTATGTTTCTGGACATCTCCACCACAAGAACAAGAGTGAAGAAAGAGGCTCTTCTGGAATCCCTGGAATTGGACCCTTCATATTTTACCTGGATACTTGGACCTATTAGTTCTTAATCACTGAACTGTTTCAAGTGCTGCGATCAAACGCTATCTGAAACAATATCCTAGCCTAGGAATTCTCTCACACACGTGGCCTAGGCTTAGTGTATTTGGACGAGTGTGTTTGTACATGTACAGTTATGGGTAAAGTTAGGAGCAAGACATTAACTGGAAGAGGCAGTTAATCGTTAAGGTGTACTTCTGAGTCAGGTGGTAAGTTAGTGTGTGTTCGTGTTTGTGTGTGTGTGTGAGTGTGACTGAGTGAGGGTGCAGATGTCAAAAAGAGTGTGTCTGAATGTGGGCATGTATCAGGAAACGTGCCTTTTATTGTGTGTAGAGAATCCCCCAAATTAGACATGATTGTAGGCAGGTTTTCGGGCAGGCAGAGATAACATCTGCGGGAGAGAGGAATAAAGTCTGAGACAGAGAGAGACAGGCAGATAGAACAGTCTTTTTTCCATTTTTTTTATTTTGTTCCAATCTGATTGTAGCCTCGCTTCCCTACCCTGATCACTTCAGACTAGGCCATAAATAAAGAGGAAGCGCTCGACTGAGCCTAAAGGAGAGGGAAAATTAAAATCCTCCATCTGATTCCTTCTGCGGTGTCTGTTTTTTGATGTTGGTAGCACCAGCCAGGATTTCGCTAAGCTCCGCAGCTTGGATAAGGGCCTCAACAAATGATATTAAAGCATTACAACTATAGACTTTTGTGGTCCTGCTGATCCAACCTTTTTTAAAGTCAGGCCATTTGGAGCAGTCTACTTGTAGCAGTAACCAAGGGTTTGGACGATCGCCGTTTTTCCACCGTCTCGGACCGGAACTCAACCATTTCCAAGAGGAGCAAGTTCACCACCTGACCCAGCAACTCCATGGCGGCTTGTTCCTGACGACGCATGCTTCACTCTGTGAGTAAATCAATTCTACACCAGATCCATATTTGTGTGTGGTAGTAGTAGTAGTAATAGTGAGTAGTGAGTGTTTTCTTAGCCATATTGTTTTCGGATGAGTGAGCTAACAACACTTGCTGTGTTTGGCCTGTCTTTATGTGCATGATCCTGTGAGCAAATGATAACTTGTCAGATAGAGTTAGCTCTGGTGTGTTGGAGCTGATTCCTGAAATCAGGCTGTTTTTTTTTTTTTTTTTTTTCTCACGTAACCCAAATGCATACGAGACTGTTTTCTCCACCTCACATGGTTCTCCCTGGAAGATCCTTCTGCAGTATGTAACTAAGCGTTACCTAGAAATTCTGAGACAGCTAAAAGATCAGTGTTCTGGGCCTATAGCCTACATTAACTACATTCAGTCATCCTGATTAAATTTTTAAGGCCCTTTGGATTGTAACTACATTTTCACCCCACTGGGTACATACAGTACTGTATCCGGACACTTACACCGATCAGCCATTACATTAAAACATTACCGTTAATGCCGTGGCTCCTCAGGGACTCAGGGTGTGTGCTGGGTGTCTGGCACCAGGACGTTGGCAACGGATCCTTTGGGCGCTGTGGGTTGTGGGGTGGGGCTTCTGTGGATCATGGGTGCTTGATCGGATTGTTGGATCAACAACCTTAAACTATTTTCCTGCTATTTCACGGCTGTGATACACACAGCAGTTTTCCATCGATGCCAGCATTCACTTTTTCCAGCATTTCCTTTTTATGTCGGATCGCACCAGACAGGTTGGTCTTTGGTCCTTACAGGCATGGGTGAGCCTTGGTTGCCCGAGTTTACTGGCGTATAATTGATGATCAATGTTGTTTAGTTCACTTGTTAATGGTCATAATGTTATGTCTAATCGATGAATAAAAGTCTTGTGCAAAATTCAACCAGCAAAAAAAAAAAAAAAAGCATTATAAGTGTTTAAAAATTGATCTTCCCAGCTCTCTAAGCGTGCACATTAAAGCCATTTGGGACAATTCAGCGCCTTCTATTACCTGACAATTAGTGTGGACATGCCCTTAACCGGTCCAGCGAGCTGTGAAGAGCATCGAACATCCTACCCGCTCCTTCTTTTGTTACACAGGGCCTGAGAATCCGTCTCGACTTCTGTCTCATATCTCATTTGGTTTAATGTCTTGAGAGTTAAATTATATAAGAGGACCCCACCCCATTCGGGTCTTCACCTTAGTTTCGAAGACTTACACAAGGATTCATTGCAGATTTAAATGAACTCGAATCCCGTTGGTTTGGGTTGGGATTTTAGAGGTTTGGGTGCTTAAATGATGAAATAGTATTTTTCTCCTGTCATACACTTGACATTTACACAAGCTACACAAGGCTCCAGGTGCTTAAATATACCTTAGAGTTACACCAGTGATGAAAGATGTGTAATGAGGCTAAAGCGATTTAAGTGCAGACTGGTACAGTGTGCTCACTGGGTGAATGTGAATACATGTCTTTATGTGTGTGCGCGCGCGCCGTTGCTGACGTAACTACTTCTGACGCTCACGAAGCTCTCGTCGGCGCCCTGTACGAAGTCTGAGTGTACTTGCGAGTTATTGCTGCATTTACACACCTCTGTGATGTTCGCCTGCTCTGTTGCCATGGCACCGGGCCATTGGTGTTTACTGGTAGGCAGAGAGCAAACACTGAATGTAGCGGATGTGTCAGAGACCATAACCATATAACAGAACGTATAGTACATACTGACTGAAGAAAAAAGAAGCAAGAAGCACACTCACGTGTTCATCTTATAATAATAGTAATAATAATCAACGGAACCGAATCTGTCATGCTTGCTAATACGGTCATGATTCTCCCGTGCTATAATTAGACATTTAGATGTGTATTAGAGCGGAGCTTTGATGGAGGAATAGTGGTGCAATAACGTTAAGCGCAGCATTTGAAATCTAGGCCTTATTCAAGGATCAGTTCGACTCCCAGGCACACCTGAGATAATAACCTGGATCATTCCGAAAGCGAGCTACATAATAAGAGATCCCCGTAATCAGACTTGTGATTGTACCGAAATGAAATTGCAGTCTCGGAGTGAGCGACACTATTTAGATGAGTTCACCAGAGAAGATGAAGAAACTGTTTTGCTTTAAAGCAGCACCAGAGACTTTGGCGACGATGAAGAGCTGACTGGATCATCTCCAATCACAGCTTACTGAAAGATGCTTGCTGAACCAGTGCTGATAGTTAGCTTAACCTCTTTCGTTTATTTCATTTAATCTCTTTTCAAATTGTTTTCTTCCAATTTGGTCACCGCTCCAATACTTTCCACCCGATCTTCAATGACAGCTAGCAACTTGGGGAAGATGATGCCTGGCACATTCTTCCTTCAAGATGTGTTCGGCTCTGCCGCCAATTCGTTCCCAACTGCTCCTCGTGCAGATCATTAGCGGTGTACCACCGGTGCACAATGTACTGTGTTTGTTTGGTGCTTCAAATATTATTCAGATTTATACGGATTCATATTCAGATCTACTAAACCTGAAGCAATGCATCTAAAAGGGAAAGCTTTTATAGATCCTGGAGGGCCACCTGCCCTGCAAATTCCAGTGTTTCCCCTGCTCTATCACACCCACTTCAATTAAGAAAAAAGGCTGTTAATTATCGGGTATATTATTAGGTCTGCTGGGAGCTGAGAAAACACTAAAATGTGCAGGAAGGTGGTCTTCCAGGACAAGAATAGAGAACCACTGATCTAGACCTTAACACTACAGCTCTGGGAAAATGGCAAAAAATGTATTATAATAAACAATATATAAAACCACAAGACTGCAGTAGAAAAGGAAAGCAAAAAATTATTACAACAAATAGTAATTTGCAATACATAACTTTGCACGGCTGCTTAACCAGATGTCCTGTGGAACTTCCTGGTAAGCCTTTTTAAAATTACATGTCTAACATGACTGAATAAGCAAGCTTGTTCTTATTAACTTATTATTATTATTAACAGCAGTAACCACTCAATGGATCAATATCACACTTGAGGTTGTGCTATTGTTCTGAATATCAGCATGGCTGTGATGCGGTCAGGGGCACAAAGGCACAAGTTGAGTGCTGAGTGCTGAAGTGCACGGCCTCGAGCGTGTTTTATACAAAAGCTCCACAAATGACATTTATTATCAACAGATTATGATTTGTTTGTTTATTTCACCAGTTAGTTTCCTCTTCCAACACACATTCTTCTGCGACTGGCGGAACTAACCAACAGTGACTATAGCGGAGCTGACGACCAACAGTTAGTATAATTAACCATTATTAAGCATTATTCTCCATTAAGGTGAGGAGAATAAGCCGATGGAGGTGCTGGACCGACCTGTAAATCGCACAAGTTTTTCTTTATGTTTCCATTGATTTTGCCTTATAATAGCCTCCGTTAAGTACCTGCTTAGGGCTGAATCCCAAAAAGCTAGTACACTATGTAGTGTCCCTTGTTTCACACACCAACCCCTTGATCAGGGGTTCACATTTATAAGAAGACCTGTAATACATATAGTTTACCGTCCCAGTGCTGTTATACTCTATATCAGCACTCACGGAATGCCTCTCATTCAATCAAATTGACCTGTCACAACTAACTCTTATAATAATAATCATAATCATAATAATCATTATAATTTAATTCAGCTTTTGTGAAATGTTTGCTATCAGAATTTACTATGAAGCTGAAACACATCGCTGCCTCTTTAAGAACATCGAGAACCACGTACAAGTTCAAATCTTCCAAATTAATTAAATGATTATGTTTGGCGGCTGAGGCAGAGAGATGCTGCACTGTGCACAGCGTGTGATCTGCACGGGCTGTATGGATTGGCAGCTCTATAAATACATCGCAAATGTGTGTGCACCAATGTTAACTTGTTTCCTATGCAAGACTGGAAGAAAACAGAAGACAAAAGTTTCTCCCTTGTCCTCTGCATATTTTTGGGCTAGTTCCCAGTATTTTGCGAGCTCTTTAACATGTAGTCTGGGTGGACATTTTGCTGAAACCTGACAACCCTGCCCAGGAGCTTCGTTTTTCCTCTCTCCGCAAGCTCCTCATGAAAGTCAATTTTTTGGTTTCCTTCAGTCGCACACTTAGTCAAAAAAAAAAAAAAACTTCTTGTATTCATATGGACAGTGGTGGCCAAAAGTTAAGAGAACGTACACCATGTTTTATAGTTCTTCCTGTGCACACAACAAGTGAGATCACTAATTAGTTCTAGCCTGTCTGACTGGAGAGTTGTGCTAATTAACTGAAACACTAGTGAAAAACTGTCTATGTGACAATGGTATTCAGTTTCTGGAGCCATGGCCTGGGCCATCTCCAGACCTAAACCCAATAGAAAAATGTTGGACAATGGTGAAGAAGGCAGTGGCAGTCAAGAAACTGTCTTCTGTAAGCAATTAAGCAGGCATGGATTTAGCGAGTGACACCAGAGTGCTGCAGACGTCTTTTTGACTCTGTGCCCAGCCGGATCTAGCAGGTTTTGAAGAATAAAGGGCTTTATACTGCAACAAATTATTCATAATACCTTGATTGTTTTTTTTATTTGAAACATGTGAGAATGTCATTACTCACTCATTCACAAGTCGTCTATACCACTTTACCCTGTATACAGGGTCACATGGGTCTGGCGCCTATCCCAGGAGACTAGGGCCATGAGGCGGGGGACTCCCTGGAAGGGGTTCCAAAATATGGCAGGGCACACACATACACACACACGCTCATTCACACACTACAGGCAATTTGGGAACACCAATTAGCCTAATTTGCATGTCTTTGGACTGTGGAAGGAAACCCTCCAAGCACGGGAAGAACATGCACACAGACCCGAGGCAGGAATCGAACCCTGGAACCTGGAGGTGCGAGGCAGTTACAACTTTTGTCCAGCACCGTATGTTCCTATATAACTACGTTCCTATACAGTATAGAAGATATACTATACAGTATATGCTTTTGTTCATATACACGAGCTTTCAGGTGCTTGTGATTGGCCAGGGTCTTTCTGATTGACAGGGGAGGAGACTAAGCAATCCTTCGCAAGCTTAACTTCCCTCCAGTTAATTACTGCCTTTCCATCACCCTGCCATAATGAAGCTTCTCTGATTAAGTTATGTGTGTTAATGGCGCGCTTTATGCAATATAAACTTTCGTGCAGGGCAATGAATTCACTAGTGCTGTTCAGCACTAAGGATAAGATTTTATAGTCCAGCACTTGTGCCGATCTCAAACTCTATCTGTCCTGAGGTCTGTAAAGAGGCCTGGACGAGGAACGACTGCACCGTGCCACGTAAAGCCTAGGAATATGATTGCTTTAGATCGAATGAACAGTGTGCTGTGTGAGATTCTCATTTAAGCCTTGCAATAAAATCCAGTTAATGTGTATTTGTAAAGCCATTCTCCTTCTTTAATGGGGGATGATGATAACCTTATCTTGTGTAAATGTGCCGGACTATCCACGACATCCATTTGCATTACATCTCAAACACGAGCCTAAAAGGCCTTCCCATTTCTCTTTCTTTTTTCTTTGTTTCTCTCTCTCTCTCTCTCTTTTTTTTTTTTTTTTACTGTGCCCGAATAATGGCTCAGTAATGGTGCTGCACTGATAATCAGACAATTGTGCACTTTTTAAAAGGGAAAATGCAGTATTTAACTTAAAGGAGAGTTACAACATGATTGTCTAAGTGAAGGCCGTCTGAGATACAGCATGTGCTTCATGACTTTATTCCTAATACATCTCAAGTTTAATTTTAATATTTCCCTGGCAGCATTTCTGACTATATATGACTATAATGATAAACACAAGAAGCAAATCTATCATGGAATACTGCTGTCTGATGATTGAAATTGGTGGCACAGTGTCGTATTTGATAGCACTGTTGCCTTGGACCTCCAGGTCCAGGGTTCGATACCCATGTTGGGTCTGTGTTGGGAGTTTGCACGTTCTCACCGTGCTTGGTTCGTATTAACCGGGTTCTCCGGTTTCCTCCAAATATGCAGATTAGGCTAATTGGCATTCCCAGATTGCCCATAGTATGTGAATGTTGACCGGAGGTCATTCAAACGGGAATAAATACCATGGTAATCAGTGGCATCCATGGTCCCCAGTTGGACTATAGAGGCTTCTAAATATATGGATGGATAATTGAAATTGTTTTTTTTTTTTTTTTTTTTACTTTGTCACTGTGTAATTTTTATCCTTCTAAGTTAAACAAATCTCGCTCACTCATGATCACATACCCTGATTTCATGTGTATGTGTATAAGTGAGAGATGGAGTGAGAGAGACACACGCATACATCTTCCATTTTCCTATTTTCATCTACACCGCCCACGACATGTCTAATGCATTCTTTGACCATTTAACATGAGTCTTCATTTGACATGAGATTTTCACAACAAAATTCCCAGCTGGAGTCAACTCGTTTCTCTCAACTGTCAGTCACACACAGTCAAAAGCCTGACTCTCGGCTACTACGTTGTGTTAAAATCAGTGTTTAAACAATGAGCTCTGTCGGTGTGATGTGTTCAGTCTAGTCTTTCTCTCTCTCTCTGTCTCTCTCTCTCTCTCACACACAGGGCTATTGACTTGTTTTGTTAGCGCATCAGTAGCCCTTGTTGAGTCAGGAGCATAATGAGTGACCATCTCTGCGAGCGGTTTGATCCGGTTCAGACAGGGCTGTGAGCACCGCGAGTGAGCCGTGAGAATTGCAGCTTACATTATGGTCCATTTCACTCGCTTATTCATAATCAATTAGTTATTTAGTCTGCCAGATTCACGTCTCCGCATGACTCTTGGATACGAGACGACAAGTTTATAGAAGTCCAGTGATGCAACAGACACGCATGGAAATGCAGCAGTTATTATTTCAGATCTGAAAGTCTGACTGTCTGATTGTCAAATTTTGCTTTTTGCTTGCTAAAGGAAAGCATGTATAAAAATATTTCTGATCTTCCTGTCAGTCCCTGACAGCTTGTTTCAGAAGCTTTGTTTTGAGGAAGCGTTCTAGTCCTAGCCTTTTCCTTTCACTCCCTTTCGCATTTTTATGCTTTTGAAATGGGGCCAATTGTGCGGTGTTGCAATTAAGATCAATCTCCCATTACAAATGAGTGGCCGGCTCTGTCTCAGGCAGCTGCTACCTGTAGGCTCCCATTTCAGTGCCGGTGTGGAAGAGATCCATCTCCATTAGAGCTGCATACGGCAAAAGGAGTACAGGGCCTCTTTCACGGAAGAGGAATGGATTGCACAGACCTTCCTTGGCTACAGCGTCTGAGCGTAGCCATCTCGCAGAGACGAGAGGTTTGCTGTGTGAACCCGGCTGCTGAGAAGTACAGGCTCACACTTCAGGGACTTTGCAGTTTTTTTTTTTCCTTTTGAAAAAGTCAATTAAGCCCAGGAAAGTCTGGCCACGCGGTCGATCTTAGGTGGGATCTGAGGAGAAAATGTCGAGTTTCAGAGAAAGAGGAGGAGTGTTGAGGAGCTCGTGGGAGACAAGCTGCTAAGAGCCCAGATTAAGAAAGTTTGGGTTCTTAGACGGTTAGGAAGTGAGAAGTCTGCGTTAGTTCACTCGGGTCTCCTGGCTGTCTTGGGGCGCTCGGCCTCATCGATTAGCCGTCTCATGTAAAGCTTTGAGGTGCTCTCCTTGCTGAGAGGAAGGGAAATATCTTCACACACCCTGATGGGAAATGATGCCCATTTGCAACTGGGGCGTTAAAAAGAGAAAGGCAATTACCGATCAGCTTGGCGTCTCTCAATGTGTTGTGCTATTCTCGTTCTGTTTTAGGACTTGGCTGTGACACACAAGTAAATAATGACAGCATAGCATCTCAGCATGAGCGTTTGAATTAGGCCAGGGCAATAGTCATTTACGAGTTCCGTCCAAGCAGCTCTGAGTGCCCGTGAATTGGACTCTCCTTTCAAATGTTCCAGACTGTAGTCTGACTTCAAAAACAACTGATGCTTACTTTTAATGTCGGAGACTGAGTACAGGGAGCTGCCAGAAGTATTAACCTTTTGAAAGTAGTGAGTGAGCAAAATTTGATTTCCTATGTGTGCTTTTAAAATTGGCTGCTTGCTGATATCATGTATACTAGGAACAGGATTAAAGAGTAGAATTCAAAAGTACCGAAGTCAGACATATTTTCTTGGATTGTGAAAGGACACTTTATTTGTAGCTTCGCCATTCAACCACCACACGCAATAAAAAGCAATTAAATATGCATGAACAATTAAACAAAAAAATTTTTATGTCTTTACTCTATATTTAAGGAAATATTTCGGTTTTGATGTGGCAACTCTAAAAAGAAAGAAATTTGCTTTGTTAGCAGTTAATGGTTTTACGCCACTGTATTATTCAATCTTCAACTATTGCAAAAGGGGCTTCTGAAATTTTCCACTATAACTTTACAATGCAAAACATTAAGCCCAACATTCTGTGTTGTTTCCCCTTTGCCCACACAAGTCTTGACTCCACAAGACCTCTGGGGGTTAGCAGATGCTTTGGGTGCTGCGGGTTGTGGGGTGAGTGCTCCATGGATTAGATTTGTTTGTCTGGCGTATCTCATGGCTGCCCAGTCGGATTGAGGTCTGAGGAATTTGAAGGCAGGATCAACAACCTTGAACTGTATGCTTGCTGAACCCATACACTGTGTTCTGATACCTTTCTATCATTGTCAGCATTAACCTTTATTTTCCCCAGTTTGTGCTGCACTGCTGCATTTACTCTACATGTCATAATCACTCATGATTTGGCAAAGCATTACCTATGAAATGGTACAAGGTACTTCTGATGTACTTACGATTACAATGTAATTCCCTACGACCTTATCACCTAGGTCTTGTCAAGACGTTCTCATTTTCCCATAACAACCTGGATCCAGCTGCTTTCCATGACAACATTATACAAGGCATATTTTTGGACTTACCAACAGCTAAATGGTAATGTCAGTGACTAAATTAACATTTTTGAGCAAGGATGAAAGCTTTGTTGGATGGTTGCGGTTTTTCACAAAACTGTGATGAGCTGTAGCGAATTCTGAAGATCAGCCTGAGATTTCCGACCATCTCAAAATCTAGTGGTCTAGGATCAAATTCTGGAATGTGGAAAAAGGGGCTTAATGCTTTAATTAGGTGAAACAGTGGGATAACGTTGCTAACATTGCTGCTATCTGGCTCCTCCCACATTTAAAATGCTGGGTAGGTGGAATGGGTACTCTAATGGCGCTTTTCCACTGCATAATACGGCACGGCATGGTTCAGTACAGTACCTGGTACCTGGTCCTTTTTTTAGTACCACCTCAGCCGAGGTTCCAAGCGAGCCAAACCGTTACCAAAACG
>JAQMYJ010000033.1:10178358-10204871 GCA_030014305.1 Clarias laeviceps
TGCAGTGGAAACGCAAACCGAGTCGAACTGAGCCGTGCGGTGCCGTAACGAGCCGTGCCGAGCCGAGTCGTACCACGTAGTGGAAAAGCGCCATAAATGGCCCCTAGATGCAGAGGGGGCAAAGTACCCAAATCCTGTACATGATTAAAAGCAGTGAATCTCTAGCACAAATATTACTCAAGTAAAAGTAGACGTTCTCCATTTACTTGTGTACTTGAGTGAAAGTACAGAAGTACTCAGCTTCAAATTGACATAAGTCTCAAAAGTACACCACATGTATTAGCTCACAGTATTGTGGATGTGCTCCTCTACTGATTTTACCTGTAATTAGGCATTTAAGTTCGTTATTAGGTGTATATCGAAGGAAAGGCAATTCGCACTGTTACGAAGAATAGTCAGCAAAATTCCCACTTCAAATATTACAAAAATACAGATAGACTACATGAACAAACCTGTCCATGGTCAAACCTGCAGTGACATTTTATCCAAATACATACACATCAATATAGAGTTGGTCATCTTTTGTAGCTATAAACAGCTTCCACTCTTCTTGGAAGGCTGTCCGCAAGATTTTGTTGTGTTTCTGCTGGAATTCGTAGAGCATTTATGAGGACAGACACTGATGTTGGACGAAAAGGCCTGGCTCGCAATCTCTGTTCCAGTTCATCCCAAAGGTGCCCGATGGGGTTGAGGTCAGAACTCTGTGCAGGCCAGTCAAGTTCTTCCACAGTGAACTCATCAAACCAACTCACCACTTTATAGTCCTTGCTTTGTGCACTGGGTCACAGTAATGTTGGAATAGAAAAGGGTGTTCCCCAAACTGTTGCCACAAGCTTGGAAGCATAGCCTTGTCCAAGGTGTCTTGACATGCTGAAGACTTCACTGGGGATGAAGGGCCGGTGTGAAACACCTGAATTCAATAATTAAAATGTTTGACCAAATACTTTTGTCCATGTAGTGTATTTGCTCTGCCTTTGATTAGAGTAAATGTAAAAAGTATCCTCTAATAACAGTCTTGCATGCATGAAATATACACATAAGAACATTAACAAATTGCATGTACAATACTCAGTTACCTCCCACCTCTGCCTAGGTGTAAATGAGGTTGTGAATGTACAGTATGTGTGTGTGAGTGTGTGAATGGTGCCGTGCAATGGATTGGTCTCCCATTCAGGGTGTATATTCCTGCTTTGTGCCTAATGCTCCAATGAAGAGTTTACTGAAGTAGAATGAATAGATATATCTTAATTGGAGGTATAAATTTATACATAGAAACATTTCTGTGCTTGTGCACCTGCTAAACTGACTCATTTCCACTTCACTTCTCCACAATATAAATCTGTTCTCATTGTTTTCGATATGAATAACTATTGCCATTTCCATATCTGCACTCTGAAAAAGACAAATCAACCATTATTTTTAAATCTATATAAAATAAGAGCGGGTAAATACATTTCTTCTTTACGAAAAATTGTAAAAGGATTCATAATGTCAACAGTTAACAATCTGTGGATGTCATTTGCCAAAGTGAATAGCTACTTATCCTTCATTGTACAACGTTGACCCAGTTTTTGCAGGTCTACAAAATGTTGCCTGCTTATTTGTACACAAACCATACCAGCCAGGTTGCATGGCTACTAATCACTTCACACATGAAGGGTAATAAATGTTCTCATGCAAGCTTAGTAATTAATGCTAGCTCAAAGCATTTTATCTTGCTCTGTCCAACAGTGGAGGCTGCTGCGGACGTTGTGCATTTCTTTAACATTCAGTATGTGCAGTACATATGTTTTAAGGGGACAGTAGCTAATTTGGCTGATAGATGGTCTAGCAAAACTATGCAGATTATTGGAGAATAATAGAAATGTATGCAGGTGCAGCATATAGAAAAGTGGAATATTGTAGGGCTACGCTCACATTACAAGCCACAATGTTCAGTTCTGTTGTTTTGGTTAGAAATCGATTCATATTCATGATTACAAATTATTTTTATTTGACTCTAAAGTATACACGTCTGTCTTCTGTATGTGCACATTTTTATGTTTTTGCTCAGTTTATCTAAGTTAACACTAGTGCTATTAATTGATTAAACATTTTTATTTAGTTAATCATAGTCTTAGTCTGCGATTAATCACGATTAATCAAAATAAAAAAAATTTACTCAGATTTATTTGTATTATAAACGTGCAATGTTGGAAAAAAGAAACGCATGACAAACTGGTTAGAAGAATAATAAAAAAAAAAAATATCTCAAACATTAACATTGAACAAATGTTACATTAAAATGCCATGGTTGGGTAGTATGGGGTATGGCAACCCACCGATAGCAGGGCTCGAACCTGGATCCTCAGATCCAAAAAAACCCCAAACAACCTAGAAACCTTACCTACCTGAAACACCAGTCACACATTTTACGGTTAATGTATTTTTGTAAAAATTGTTCCCCTTGAAGGCGGCACGGCGGTGTAGTGGTTAGCACTGTCGCCTTGCACTTTCAGGCTCCGGGTTCGATTCCCGTCTCTGTGTGCATGGAGTTTGCATGTTCTCCTTGTGCTTGGTGGGTTTCCTCCGGGTACTCCGGTTTCCTCCCACAGTCCAGAGATATGCAGGTTAGGCTAATTGGCGTTCCCAAATTGCCTGTAGTGTGGGAATGAGTGTGTGTATGTGTGTGTGCCCTGTGATGGATTGGCACCCTGTCCAGGGTGTACCCTGCCTCGTGCCCTAAGCCTCCTGGGATAGGCTCCAGGTCCTTGTGACCATGAATGCAGAATAAAGCGGTATAGAAGATGAGTGAGTGAGAGTGAGTGAGTGTTCCCCTTGAAGGTAGCTCAAAGCACACAGCTTTATCCAAACTTCTAGAAGCTTTTTATAACAAAACTTGCAAGTTCAGTACACCTAGTGATGTTTCCTCAATCATCTTATTAGAGATGGGTCGGACTGGAAGATATTGTATAAGAGGTACGTGAGCTACTCATTCTGTTTATCATATGTCCTTAGCTACATTGTAATATTTTCATTACTGGAACTATAGCCAAAATTTGTGTATGTAGACGTGTTGGGGGTCTGTTTATTGATTCTTTCTGATCAAAAGAATGAAATGAACTAAATGACTCAAAAAAAAAAAAAAGATTCGTTGATGAACAAGATTCAAAGAACCGAGTCACTAAAATGATTCAAACTTCCTATCACCACATCTTATTATCCTCGTTAAACCTGTTATTATCTCACACAGCCAGGTATCCGCGCCGCGATCATGGGAAGCCATTAGGGTCAAACTTGGTCTAAGTTAAAATTTCTAGATTAATCACATGCCCTAACATCATATTTCCAAACAAAAATTTTCCATTTTAGCAAAAACATGCTTGGGATTTTGCTCTGAAGGACAACAAGCAGTTATCTGGCTATATTTATTGAGGTCCAAAAAAAGGAAGAAAGCCAGCGCCTGACTTTAGCTGTTTAAGCAGCTATTGCTAGCACTGCTATGGAGCACCAACACTGACGTCAGTGAGCACGCTACGCTTACGCAGAGGCACAAAAGTCACATAAATTCTGATCTGACCTTTCTTATTCAAGTTGAATGACCATGTATGGGATATATATCTGATCTAGGACCCCATTAGAAAGTGACTAGTAAAACATCTGTTCTGAAAAACAGATTTGTGTATTCAGACAGCCTTAAAAAATCAGATCGGTGTCACATTAGATCCGATTTTAGTCAATTCAGGCTGCTTAGGAGATTTAAGGGTCATATCTCTTCATTAAGTAGATCATTGATCCAGCTAAAGCCTCCTTAGAGGCGTTTCTTTAATGCTTTAAAAGTAATCTGGATAAATTGTTTCCATATAGCTCCAGTATACACTAGAGGGTTAACTTCAGAATGTCAGAATGACATGACAGTTGATATCCCACATAATTTGCCTCTTTTGACATATGTTTGTTTCACAGTACAAACTGTTATTATGTAAGCCTGTGAAACTTTCCGGGTACAATCTACTCCTATTACCGATATGATCTTACAGAACGTTATGTATCCCTTTTATTACAACAAATACTATCTGCTTTTTCCCTGTAGTGCTCCATACTGTAATGATTTTAAAATCTCACTTTCTGAAATGACACAGAAGCCTATATGCTTCCTTTCACGCTTTCTTCCTCGTGTTGTGTTGCGGAGTTTTTCTTGCCACTGTTGCCTCTGGCATCTTCATCACGCTCATTAGGAATCAGAATGTTAACCTGGATTTCTGTGAAGCTCTCAGTTGTTGGAGGACTATACATAAAAAAGTAATCAATTCTACGTTGTTGTTACACACATCAATGCCCAGAACATTTGGAGCCCCTAACAATGCTGTTTCTCTGCATTTGTGATCCAAGCAGCTTCAGACTAGTCTACTGCAATAAAGCTTCCACAAGGCATATGTGTAGAATATTTACACGTAGCAGAGGGTTTTATGATAAAGTAAATGAAGTAAAAATGGCCAGTCACCAAAGGTATACAATATTGGCCAAAAGTATGTGGACACCTGACCATTACACCAATACTGTATGTGCTCCTGTTCCAGACTGTTGCCACGTGTTGGAAGCATACACTTATTCAGGCTTCAGCATTTCAATAGGCATCTCACTGTAACGAGCACTGTTGATTGTTGAACCTTTTTTAAATAATGTTCCAGTACTGGCCCTTGAGAATACTGGCCCTACAGAAAACTGTAAGCATCAATTTTCCAGCTGATAGTTGATGCCGTTTACTCTCGGGCTGGTAGTGATGAATCCATGTCCCGTCACCGGTAATGATTCCATTTAAGAAACATTCATCTTTCTTAGAGCATTGGTTTAAATATTGTTTGCAGATATCCAAACGCTTCTGTTTATGCTCTTCTGTCAGTTGAGTCAGCATCATGTACACCCCTCAGACCCCAAAAAACAAATCATGTTGATGTTTTTTTTGTGCAAATCACAAGTGAGGCATCAATTTTTCCTCGCACCACAGTTACAAATGAACTGTGTAATACGTTCACACCTGCACAGTAGTGACTGGGGAGACAGTAGCCTTGAATGGAAAGCGCTGATGACGGTGCGGCCAGCAGACAGTTTTATATAACCGGAGTGTGGATAATTTTTGACTCACTCTTGTATGATGCATTTGTATGATCAAGAATTAAATTTCCCTTCAGTGGACGAAGGGGATCAAATTAGCTCCAGCATGATAATGCCCTTGTGCACAAATTGAGCTACATGAAGACATAATTTTTACTTAAGTTTGTCTGACCTCCACTACAAGGGCCATGCTGACTGTGTCCCAGGTCTTCTCACCCAACATTAGTACCTGACCTCACTAAAGCTCTTGTGGATGGATGAGAATAAATTCTTACAGTCCACTTCAAAATAATGTGTAAAGCCTTCCAGAAGAAGGGACGTTATTATTGCAGGGGACTAAATCTGAAATTGGATGTTCAATAAGCTCATATCAGTGTGCACAGGCATCCACAAACTTCTGGCCAAATAGTGTGTGTTTGGAGAAATAAATGAGTAGCATTTGATGAAAAGAAAATCTTGCCAACTGTCAAGCAGTGACACAGATCTTTTATCCTTTGGAGTTGTGTGACATCCGGAAGCACAGGAAACGTTTCAGAAGTAACAAGCAAATGTGACACAGTCAAGTCAAGAAACTGAAGCGGAGAAGAGAGTGCCGTCAGAGGCAGGACAGAAATACAAAACAAATCTCGAAATCCACCTAGAACTACTTCAAGAAATGCACATTGAAGCTCTTGGAATGTTTCTCACAGCCTCCTGATTTATATTTGATGAGCATAAAAACTAGTGTAGGAAAACATGGCAGAATCAACATATACTGTAGGAAGTCGGATAGGAAAAACAATACACGTTAGCATATTATAGTCTGTATACAAAAAAGTGCTTTTAAACTATGGCTGTCAATATTAATGCGTTAACACATGATTAAGCTAGAAATTGTAACGCATTACCATTTTTTAAATGCAAATTAATCATATGACCAAGTTTGACCCTAATGGCTTCCCATAATAGCAGCACGGTTACCTGGCTGTGTGATAATGGTACGTTTAACATGAAACATCACCAGGTGTGCTGAACTGCACGTTTCATCATAAAAAGATTTTAGATATATGTTTGGATAAAACCAAAGTGCTCAAGCTAACATGAACTAGAATATATTTACAAGATGCTCAAGAATACGTTACATGAAAGATGTGGGAGTGGTGGGTCAGGTGGCTAAGGCTCTAGGTTGTTGATTTTTGGATCTGATAATCTGGGTTCTACATGCAGTGCCGATCCCATTCAAGAGATTTTAATTTGACATTTGTAAGTGTTAATATTTGAGATATTATAAAACTGCATAATATGTTTTATTGAACCAGTTTGTCATGCATTTCTTGATTCCAACATTGCACATTTACAATACAAGCAAATCTAGATTAAATCTAGATTACAAGCAAATTAACTAGATTAAAAATTTTAATCGATTGACAGCACAAATTTTCAATTGTTAAGCTGCAGTTGTCCTGCAGTTGTGAAGAACTTTTCTTTCAACAAATGATACAAGTACGAACCAAATCAAATAGGTTTTGGCGAAAAAAGTGCTGTGCAAAATGCCAGTGTTCCAGCTGTCATGGGCACTGCCATGTGTGGCCGCTCCCACAAGGTTAGCTGGAGCATGTTGGTTTTATTAAAGCATGCACCGGACACACCGAGCTTCCGTTAATGTCAACTCCCAGCAGACATGCAAGCCTTTGCCACGCAAGATGCCATTTCGGTCCCTTCATAACCAAATGTCAAGAGTCGAAGCGCATTTTATAGCTTTAATGGAGTCTACAGTATATTCTCTTTACGAGGTCAGGACAGAGTGTCTTTTACCAATAAAACCCTTTAAGAAAAGGCCAAGAGCTTGTGCTGATGTTGCAGTTGTCTGACCAGCAGTGTTTTGATGACACCGTTAATCCGTACCCTTTTCCCTACTTATTCCCAGAGCTTATCGCTCTTCCACGTTAACCTGAGCTTGCATGGCGTGTTTGTTATGTTTGTAAACATTTTGTGAGCGGTGTGTCCTTTAGACACTCGGGCGGTTAAGCGGCCTCGGCTACTGTCAGAAGCGCTCAGGTCTTTCTTAATGTCAGGCCTTGACAACTCTCCCCTCAGGTTAACGAGTGTGTGTTGCCATACGCTGCCGTGCTGGAGTGTGATTGCTTCGTGTGTTGTGGTGGCGTCAGGTCATTAGTCACCGATTGACATTTCCCATCATGCTCAGCTGAGACAGCTGCCTTGCCACGTTAACGGCGTGGCCACAGCGTTCGCTGCTCACAGTTAATTGTCGGCAAATGTTCGAGGTGGTGGTGTCTCACCTCACGAGTCTGCTCTTTAATTAGTCCTCCCCGTCAGTGGTTCGCTGCGCTGAATTATTTATCTATTTGAGGCATTAACAAGCACGGCGGATGCATCTTACTGTCTCCGAGAAGGCAGAAGCAGATTCATGAGGCCCGGCATTACTTTTCCAGCCTTCAGCACAGCTTTTCCTCAAACCTTCTTTCAACCCTAAACAGCTCCTCCTCTTTTTATCCTTGCTTGTCAGAAACGGATGACAAATACCACTGTACCACCAAGCACTGGAGTCTGTGACTCATTATATTAAGGTTGGTGGAAGCAGCCTAGTGTTGTTGTTATCGAGCTTTTGCCGTGTTCTTTTGAGGATTTCTCAGGATTATGTGCGGTTGCATTCCGACTGATTCTAGGATCGGCATGGCTCGATTCCTGGAAATCATAGAAGCGAGAAAGACACGTGCCCTGCATACACCTTTCTTGAGGGGGGAAAAAGGCTGAGCAGATTTGACACTTGACATTTCCCAGCCACCTTGAGACGGTCAATATTTCCCATCAGGCAACTGTCTCAAAATTGGTTGCCTGGGTGCTGAATGATTTCAAGAATGATCTAAAATATTAAAGTTGGGGAGAACCTGGGGAACAGGCTAACATATTTGTTATAATATAAGAGGGGCGTTCAAGTCAAACTGAGGTTGTGATCAAAGTCGACTGACATTTACAGAAGACTTGTAAGTACTGTACAGTGATGAGACGCTTAGTCTCAGTAATTCACTGGCCGTGTGCCAGTGAATGACGATATCGGAAGAGGTCCACTGCATTTTTTCCTGTGAACATTAAGAGAATGGAACGATTAAAAATCGACGGATAACTTACAAAAGAGACACATCTGTCTGTGGGAACTGTACACATAATCATTCACAAACACCATTAGGACTGTCTCAGAGACATTGTCACATCCTGACCTTGCTCCAAAGCCGTTTACACATATATGGGCCTTTAAAGGAGTTCCTGGGAGGCTGGCGTTTCAGACTTTTTAGTTCCAGGCAGTTCAATCATGGCTCCGGTGTACAGAGAAATCTTTCAGCCTGGATGGTATCTAAGCACTAGTGAAACACTGGGATTAGAGAACTAAAGCTAGTTTTATCCTCATAACGGTGTTCTTTTCTTCTGCGCAATCAAAGGTACCGGTTTAACTTGAATGCCCATTGCCCCTTAATACTTTTACTATATAAGTATTTATTTTCTCTGTTTTGGTTTTATTCATAGCGAGGCACTTTAGAAGACTGTGATTATAATTAAATACAGGATTTTTCTCAGGCATGTGACAATTCAACCAGTCATCTGCAGGAAACACCTTGTTCAGAATTGTAGTGGATCTGGAGTCTATTTAAGGAACATTGGGATGGGATGCCAGTTCATCTCTAGGCATCTCTCACCACACACACACACACACATTCATGCCCCATTTTGCATCTGGCTACCAGCATGCTTTTGGGAGGAAAACTAGAGAACTGTGAGGAAACCTATATGAACACCGGGGAGAGGAAGCAATATTCACTGCAATGTTTTCTCAGACATGAGAAATGAGGCAGAACTACATATGTCTGATTTTGGTCCTGTTTTTTTTTTTTAATCTATTGTGCATTAAACAACAACAAAATATTTTTCTCACATAGACTACAATGAACATGAAGATAAAAATTATAATTCCTGAATATTCTTTTTTTTTTTTTCAGATAACAAGGGCCGGTTCTGTCTTTAGGTCCTAGATCAGTCAACATAAGTAGAATTGGACATTGTATTTGTTTGGCCAATCATTTGTAAATCGATTACTTCTCCCTTGGTCAAAAAGTGCATGCTGATGCTGAGAAAGAGAAGTGGCCCAATTCGATCATGACAGTCCTAATGTCCAAGATAAGTGTTTTGCGGTCATGAAGTAGCCCACAATTGCATGTTACTGTTTTCTCGGCTCTAACCTGTAATTTAAAACTCATTAAGAGTTGTTTAATTGTAGTCGAGCTGAAACCCGGAAAGCAGTAAACATTGCAGTTGAGGAGTACTTGAGGACCAGGACGCATACTTAACCAGAGTGTGATTTTTTTCTTGTTTTTTTTTATTTTTCCTCTTTTTTTTCTATCCAGAAAATCTTTGGCCACAAGTGTGTTAATCTTACAATCTGCCTAAGCACTATCACCTCAAAGCCCAGATCGATGAACTGCCTAAGCACCAGCTGTTGAAAATGGCCTGCTAAAACGAGCACGCATCTTAACCCTGTTGAAATTCGCTGTGCGTTCTCGAGCGCTGTTCTGCTGCTTCTGAAATGGAGTCACTCAGTGTAGGACTGAAATAAAGCCGTTTATTTTGTTCATCCATCATACCATATATCTCTCATCTAAATCCAGATGACAAACGGCCCCTTTCCCCTTGTTCCCATTTACATCCGAGATTTCGTGCTTCCCTCCCATTTTCAGTAATCTATCTTCTCTCTCTCTCTCTCTCTCTCTCCTCTATCAGCCATCATCACACACCTCAGCTGCTGTTTAGATCTCCATTTCTTTCTCCTTTTCACCTTGTTTGTTCAGCGCAGCCACATTTACGCGCACAGGCTTCCTGCCTCTATTATTGCGCTCCGAATGTGTGGATAGTATATGTAAATTATAAATCAAGGCCCTGATCCATATTCAGTTTTATTTCCACGCGCTCCTTTATCTTCCATCTCCAGGTGCCTACGTCCCTGTTTTATTTCTGCTTTCTATGATGATGCATGCTCATGTGAGGAGGTTTATTGGCCTCTAAATTGCTACGGCGCTCAGCTAATGCACAAGAACAGGGAAGGGAGAAAAAAAAAAAGAAAGAAAAAAAAAAACCCTGCAGGAGATTATGGATGATTTCTTGCCTCTTGTTTTTTTTTTGTCCTGCCCTTCCCTTTGCTCCAGCCGTGCCCCTTGTTTTGCCCCAGACACTTCCAGACATAACTCTTCCCCTTCGTCTTGTGAATTAATCTCCCTTCCAGGATGGAGTGGGTGCCGCATGATTCTAAACAGGGGAAAGCACGAGACAGAGGATGGAGAGTCAGTAGATGGAGCTGAGGGAGCACTGGCACTCACTCCATCTGGCTGTCTTCCTGTTATGATGTGCCCGTCCTTCGCCCCTGTTGAGCCCGAGAGGTGGTGTGATGAAGTGAATAGGTGCTGAAGAGAAGCAGGGGCTACAGAAAAATGGATGAAAGAGTGGGAGAGGTGGATGGTGGAGAGCCATTGGCTAATGGTGTGATGCTGACTGTGGGGAGGCTGCGAGGTTGAGAGAGACGGATGAAGAGAAGGACTAGGAATGTGTGTGTGTGTGTGTGTGTGTGCGCGCGCGCTCATGTGCATGTGTAAATTAGCTTTAATGTTCTAATGGTCTTTTTGTCCTTGTGTTCCTTTCTCACTCCCGTCTACCTCTCTCTGTGTGTGTGTGTGTGTGTGAGTGTTTTAAGCTCATTTTGTTCTCTTCTTATGGTAAGCTGCATTGAACCCTTGGAGCTCCAGTGACATGGGAATTTACATTCTTTAATAAAGAGGAGAGGTGAAAAAAAAAAAAACCTGATTAAAGTTAGAACTGCCTGCAGAGAGTGCCGTCTGAAATCTCTCATCTCGTTCCTCCATCTCTCAAGCTGCGACTGATCTTTTCTTTCTCTATTAAATGAATCCGAGGCTGCCTTTGTCCCTCTCTGTCTCGCTCGCTTTTGTCTGTGCTGCAGTGGTGATGAGTTGCCGTGGTTATGGCTGGTTGTTACCGGTGGTAATAGGAGTGTGAGGTCACGTTGTGAAGCGGGTGCCAGACAGGAGCTCAGTCATCATTATTATTTTGCGCCGACCGCACGTGCTGTTGTTGCTAATTAAAGACTGATAGTGATTAAATATTTAGGTGCCAGGATAATTAATGGTGGCTGAAAACAGCCGTACTACGGGCTACACCCTTTTCTACGTGCATACACGGCTAGACCTAATGATCACAACTGAATACACACACAAGCACAAATATGCACATGCTCACTCATTGAAACAAATCCCCCCCCCCTCTCTCTCTGAACCAATTTGACAAATTTTCCTATGAGATTTCAAACACTCTATTTGGCTCACACATGCAATTACATGCAAACACACACACACACACGACCATACAGTAGATCTATATCCCCAGTTTCCCGGACACATCTGCTGTGTCTCATTCAATCATTAATCTAAAAACATGGCCCCATTTTCTCCGTTTCAGATATGACCATCCACTCCGATGTTAAGAAGCCAAATATGTAAAAAAAAATTGAAACACCTACAAAATGTGTTATAATAAAGTGTTTCAATATCACGAGAGCCGAAGCACTGCTACAGTATGAGTGCTTTAAAAGAGTGGTTGTGGAATGAACTTTTTCCAACAGTTAATGGAGTAAATCAATGTATCAGAACTTGCATGCTTGAGGTGAAATTTTACTCCACGCACAAGCGCAAACAATACTGTACATGGTTCTCGTCATATCCATGTCTGCTCCTTCCATGAACTTTCACTCATCAGCAGGTTACATGTGGGCAATTCAATGCAAAGGTCAGGCTTATCATGGGAAACAAACGTAGGCATAATTCATAGGGCTCTTACCAAGGTATTCTATATATGCTATATATTGTGCTTTGGTAAGAGAGCAATATGAATTATGCTTATGTTTGTGTGTATACAGTATATATGTATGCACTGTACATATATATAGTACAGTATAGGACACCTTTGGGATGAATTAGAGCGGAGGCCTTCTTGTCTGGTTTAAACTCTATGGTTTCATATTAAATCCTACGGATTAAGAATTTTAATATATATTGCTAAAGTATTCGATCATGTACCTTCACATGGATATGAACTTAACTCACTTCTTAAATTCTTAATCAATAATGACTATCAATAATACTTAATAATTAATAATTAAATTCAGTTTTTGGCAGTAAAAGCATATACATTCATATGTATGCTCTTACTGCCAAACATTACTTTTAAATGAAACACTAAAGTCCATTACTGAGTGTCAAAATGGTGAAAGAGGTACAAAAATGCTGAACATTATAAAAAAAGAGATTTAATATTTAATAAAGATTTAATGTTTTCATAATTTTTTTTTTCAAAATTACTATTTCAAATGTTTCATGTTAATATTCACTATTCCAACATATTTCTTTATAAATATATATACAAGGGACGTTCAGATCAAACTGGGACCTTCGTGCGAATGCAAGTGGAGCCATGGCTCAGACTGGACACTGCCAGGTGATGATTATAGAAATGGTGTATTGCAGATACTGGAAGTCAGATATGCATGTACACCACATTTAACTCGATTCCTACACAAAGACTGAGAAAAAGAAGGACTACGCTTTGAGCTGTTTATAGTCCCTGTCCCTGTATTGTCTTGCCGGTTTAATCCTGATTAACTCGCTAAGCTCATTACAAGGTGGTTGCTTCCCCATTTACTAAATCTGGTGTATAGAGCTTATATCCTAAGCTACATTCATAGAGTCATTATCAGCAATGATTTAACTGTTGCTTATCAGAGATTGGCTGGACTCTCATGAGTGAGTGGTCGGTGCTATAGACTACAGAATTATTCCAATCCCCGGTTTCGACGCTATTAACTACTTGACTGATTGGTCTGATCTATAATTAATATGTAGGGATATTTGAGCTTTGCAATGAATGTGCAGTCCAAGTGCTATAACTTCATGAAGTTAACCTGAGATCATTATAACCATGAAGATCCCACGCACCCTATATGTTTTTGATGATGTCTCATCATGTCTTAATTGCTGTATTTATGATAATCTGACTTTATTTTGTAAAATAAAACATCAACCTTTAGTTAAACATTCAGACTGAAAATTCAAGGAACGGCACGGAATGCATGAAATGTCAACTTTGTAGGATACACAAAACATAATTTAAAGAAAGGGTCAAATATTTAGCAGGACCTATCTTCTTTTTTATATGCAAACTTTCCATTTTTGTAATACATCTTTTTATTATTATATAGACGTGTGAAAATTTATAAAGTAAAACAAACAGATTTTTTTTTCCAGCTCTCTGTAAGCACACTGACTTCTCCATGCTATACTACTGTATTTCAGTAATTACACAAATATAAACTTATATATATATTTTTTGTGCATTTCTTGTTTTCGATAAATTTTTATACCTGGGCTCCAGAACTATTTGTACTGGTTTCAACACCATCATAGAATTGCTTTCTTCACCACTGTAAAGCTTTAACGTTGCTATTTACTTGTTTGGCAGGCACATTAATCCAAAGTAGATTTACTGAAGGATAATGTAAAGACAGCTTTGCCTATACAAACAATCAGTTAAGCCATTAAATGCATGTTAAGTATGGAAACTTGGTAAGTCATTCATTAAATATAATCACAGATACTGTACATGTTGCACATGTCCAATTAGTAACAAGCTGGTGACTCGGAATAACTCCACAGTAAATTGATGACTAATGACTTTTAATTGTACCTATGTGTGTACGTGTGTGTGTTCATGGTGTCCTGGGATGCACTGGGATGCCATTGAGGGTGGATAGATGCCCCACAATGAGTGCTCCTGGGATAGGCTCTATATCCACCACCACCACCACCCAGGCAAGGATAAAGCACTTACTGAAGATGAATGTCCATTCTGAGCATATGCATTCAGCAGTTTTTTTTGTTTTATTTAAGTTGCTTTTTTTGCTGGTATTGTATAGCATGTAGGTCACATGTTGTTGGAGGTCTTTTCCTGCTCCAGAAAACATTACACATACAGTACTGTGCGAAAGTGTGGTCTTGAGGAATAGTTCTCCAGACTTCCTGAAGGACATTTTTGGCTCCCTGATTTTTTTTTTTTGGTGACAATTTGGCTCTCGTTTTCAGTCCAGTCCATGTAACCTGACGAGTTTCAGAAGGAGCGTTACTTGTTTTTGAAACAGCTGCAGATGACGACATGATCAGGCTGGTGATTAGTATACTGGTGATGCTGAATGCTGGAAGAGACGAGCATGAAAATGAGGTTGCTGCTGAAGTTGTTACATAAACAACCAGTTTTTAAATTGTATCTTTGCAGCCTAATGCAGTGAAACATTTGTTTCAATTTCTTTAATTTAATCTTTATTATTTAATTTACTTTAATATGAAGAAATGAGGACTAGATCAAGACTTTTGCACAGTACTGCTGCTTTGTGAAACGGGTCTCTCACCTGTCATCTGTCTATCATTTTAAAAACTTTGCATTACTTTACACTACATTTTACATTGCATGGTTTTTGGACAACTTGTCTATTTGTTTGTCTCAGCAGTAAAGGTTTGTTTAGATCTTTTTATCATGGGGATGTCAGATATATTGCCCTTGCCATCCACAGAATAATTGTAGGATTGTTGCACAAATTTTAAAATGATTTTTTTATGACTCTATTCAAAAATTTGATTGAATTTTACCTACATAAATCAGTCGAGTGCATGATTTTTCAAAAACAAACCAAAACATATATAAAATATATAAAATATATATAAAATATAGCAGAAATATATAAAATCTCAAATTCGAAATAGAAAATTGAGCATGAATAAAGAGCTAAATCGTCCACAAGCATTATCATTTTCGGGCTCTGATTTAATCTCCCAAAGCCACATTAAACTAAACTGTGCATGTCGTACTATGCTTTGTCCAAGAGAAATATGACTATTTGCATTAGTCAAACTGATCAAACACGATTACGAGTCTCGATATACGCTCACCAGCCACTTCATTAGGTACGCCTTGTACAACTGCTTGTTAACACAAATATCAGACAATCTCATGGCAGCTACTAAGTGCATTTAAGGATGTAGACATGGTGAAGATGATCTGATGAAGTTCAAAAACGAGAACTAGAATGGGGAGGAAAAGTGATTTAAGTGACTTTGAATGTGGCATGGTTGTTTGTGGCTGAAAAATAAAAAAATAAATCTAGTGAGCGGCATTTCTCTGGGTGATAGTGCCTTGTTAATGCCAGGGGTCAGAGGAGAATTTCCAGACTGGTTCAAGCTGATAGAAAGGCAGCAGTAATTCAAATAACATCTTTTTACAACCAAACCATGCCAAAGAGCATTTCTGAATGCACAACACATCGAACGTTAAAGCAGATGGGCTACAGCAGCAGAAGACCGTACCGGCTGCCACCCCTGTCAGCTAAGAACAGGAAACTGAGGCTACAGTTCACCGAAATCCAACATCAGAAGATTGGAAAAATGTTGCCCGGTCTGATGAGTCTCGATTTCTGCTGTGACATTTGGACGGTAGGGTCAGAAATTGGTGTAAACAACATGAAAGCATGGATCCATCCTGCCTTGTAGAAGTGATTAAGGTTGGTGATTGGGTGTAATAATGTGGGGGATATTTTCTTGCCAAACTTTGGGCTCCTTAGTACAAGTAGTACAGGTAGTACAGCCTACCTGAGTATTGTTGGTGACGACCCTCTTTTACCACAGCATAATGTGCCATGGTACAAACCTAAAATCATCTCAAACGGGTTCTTGATCCATATTCCAATGGCCACGATAGTCACCAGGTCTCAGTCCACTAGAGCACCTTTGGGATGTGCTGGAACAAGAGATCCGCATCATGGATGTGCAGCCGACAAATCTGCAGAAGCAAATGAAGTGGGCAACAGTGGGTCCAACACATTACTAGCAAGGTGTACCTAATAATATACTATATAATATAGTGTAATATACTGTATATATTTGCCTTTTCAAGGTAAAAACGGGATCATTCTATTACCAAATGAATCCAGCTACACTAATCAGTTTCTCAGGTGTGTATGAACCATTCTTAAATCTTAAGAGACCTTAAGAGAAACAGGTCTGTCTAAGGAACCAGATTTATTTATACCACTGAAAAAACTTTAGTTTGATATTATGTGTGTGTCTTTCTTTTTTGGCAAATGTCTTTCTCTTGGCAAAACCAAAATACCCACACCCCCTGTGTACCACCCATACAAACTCTTATAAATTTAAATACACTGTTCTGACTCACAAATACGTCCACTAACATCTGACTCAGCCGTGATTTCATAAGTGTACTCTCATGGGGAGAAGAAAAGGCTTCCTTGAAGGATTTTTAAACCATTATGCATTCTTTGCTTCCAAAATGAGCTCAACTGAGGAAAGGAAACACTGTGCTGTAGGCTTCTGCAGAAAAACTTTAAGTTACAAACCTACAAACCTTTTTTCGTAGTTTTAAATCCAACCTTTTGGGCATGGTCTCACTGTTCCACTGTCAATCTGATTCAAACCCAGCCTTACCCTGGAGATCCTGCATGTTTTTTCTTGTGTTTTGTATGGTAATGCTTCTTCATGTCTTAATTGCAGTATTTATTATGTTTTGACTTCCATCAACCTCTAATTAAGCATTCAGATTGAGAATATGAGAAACTTCAGCGAATGCAGGAAATGTCAAGTAATTTCGAAAAGCTGTCATTTGTTCGGTATTGGCTTACTCGAATGAAAATGAGAAGGAAACAATTAGTCTATTAATCACAACAAAAGCAAGCTGATTGGCTCCTATGTGCTGTACACCCGGCAATTATCAGAACCAGTTTCAATTCACAAATGATGTTTTCATCACCCACCGTTTATAATTTTCACCTCTTCCAAATAAATCAGAAGCAGGACACAAAAACATGTTAGGTATTATGGATGGTGCGAATAATTGGATAAAATTGCCAGCATATTGGGTTTGCCAACAATTACAGAGCACACTGTTTCCCAAACTCTTTTCTAATGATCCAGATTATGAAGTGCTAGGTGTTTAATCTATGAGCTAAATAATATTTGTGTACATGAACTGAAACTGAAAACCACTAGGCTAACATGGCTTACTTTTAACAAGTAAGGCTAATTCGTATACTGTATGTAGGCTATGAAATTTGAATAAAATTATATTTAAAAAAAAATATCATAAAAACATCAGCTTCTCCTATTGTTGGTCTTTTAGAGAGAAAAAAAAAAACTGAATGCAAAGTCAAATGGTTAGAAAAAGTAAAGCATGCTCCATCTCCATCTCCATCTAGGAACCTCTGCAGTCCAACCAGGGCCAGTTGAGGCCAGTGGTGACCATTGTATTTATTCCTTTTTTTACAACCATGGTAGGACCTCCGGTCAACATTTAGACATTACGGGCAATTTGAGAACTTTGCACGTCTTTGGACTGTGGGAGGAAACCCACCAGTCATGGGGAGAACATGCAAACTCCACACACACAGACCCTGAGGTGGGAATCGAATCCAGACCCTACAGGTGCAAATTTGCCAGTGCTAACCACTACACCACCGTACCGCCTAAAACATGCTAGACCTGAGAAAATGCCCTTGACCTTGGCTGTTGTAGCTTATATAACACATTTAAGCTTTTTTTTTTTTTTTTGTGTGTGTGTGTGTATATGTGAACACATTCGGCATGATTTGTCATTATAACCCAGCATTCTTTAAAAATGAATGCACCCACACTTTTGGCTGTGACTGCTATTGTTTATTTGACTTTAATCATTTCGTTTAGCTGAAATTACAACACCAGGGAATGCAGCAACTTTAGTTTATGCCGTCTAACTTCATTAAAAGCAGCTTTACTACAGACTAACTGCCTGATTTTTGTAGTGTTAGGACCCCTAGTAACATGCGTGTTCGTGTTAGCGTGGGTGTGTGTTTTTATTCCAAGTGCTGTCGCGCTAATGGATAGACTACCACCTCTTGAGAAAAAAAAAATAAATTAAAAAAATTAGCTAATTTGAAACTTTGCATAGTCGCTTTGCTGAAACAAAGGTGTTTGTTAGGAACAATGGTCTGTTGAAGCTATTTAAAAAAAAAAAAAGAGGAGAGACAGAAGAGTCAGAGCAAATGAGATTAGAGAGAGCGCGAGGGAGCAGAACAGAGAGACGAGTAATGGAAGGTGTTGTGAACAAACAGCTGCAACCTAGCATGTGTGCACCCCACAGCGATCCTGTCATATAGACATTGCTCTGAACTTATTCAGAGAGATGTCAGCTATCTAAGTGCTGTTTATACATAGACCTTTCCTCTCCTCGAACACACGTTCCTGTTGCACCCCTCCACACAAACATTCTTGCTCATTTCCACACCTCAGGCAGGTTCACACCCAGAGCAGCTTTGTTTTTTGACCCTATTAGCACCCAAAGCTCTTTTTCTCTTTTTAATATTCTGCTCACCCTTTTTAGTATTTTAAAGCGTTGCATGGAACGACACAATTTTTCTTCAGTAGTGTTTAAATGATAGTGGCAAAGATATAGCGTTATGTTGTTAGTCTTCCAGCTGTTGCAGTTGAAAGGTCGCCACAGCGGACCAACCCATCCACACATTAACTTGGCATAGGTTTTACACCGGATGCCCTTCCTGCCACAACCCTCATATTTTACCCAAGGCACCGCATCAAGTGGCTGGGGTCTTGGGCTTTGGGTGGAAATTGAACCTGGGCCTTCTGCATGGCAGGCGAGGAACCAACCACCGAGCCACCCTGCATAGAGACCTGCTATAGATATATTGTGGTATATTCAGAATTTCTTTGGTTAATCCTTGCTTTTAAAAATGACTGAGAGAAGCTGATGAGTGCAACACCCTTGACATTTCCTGAGCACAGACAGCTGTGAGCTTTCTTATTGGTTATAAATACGTCTCCATGGATATGCCAGGTATAACTGATATCTCTTATTTGCACATATTAAATTGGTTTCCATGTATACAGGTTTGACTATTTCTGGAACACCTAATCTCTGGGGATTTTCATGCATAACATCCTCTGGAGTTTACTCAGACTGATGAGAAAAAACGTCCAGTGAGCAGCCGTTCCGTAGATGGGAATGCCTTCTGGAAGAGAGAGAGAGAGAGAGAGCGAGAGAGAAATCAATGGAGAATAACTAGATATCGTTTTTTGTTTTACAAGAAACTAATACAAAGAAATGCATTAATTGTCTCTGACTTTGGATGTACGAGGAGTGACAAACCGGAACATATGATGGAGTTTCTCATTAATGAAGGCATAAACCGATTGACATTTACAGAAGAATTCAGGCACTGTACGGCAATGAGCCTCTTAGCCGTAGTAAAACATTGAATGGTGCAAACATTTTAAAGAACATCCATATGATCCCGGGCTGAGGTGGCTTGGAGCCCACTGCAGTCATTCCCGTGAACTTTCAGTGAGTGGATCTTGAAAATCAATGGATAACTTGTCACCAGCTTGCAGAAAAGATGCATCTGTCTGTGGGAACTGTACACACAATCATTACCAGTACCACTTGCACATTATAGGAACTCATCTGGAAGTTATTGCCACCTCCTTCGTATCGTCCTGATCTCGCCCCGAGCCATTTCCACATATTTGGGCCATTAAAGCAGGATATAAAGCAGGCAATTTGATCATGGTTCTAGTGTACTGAGGGAAAAAAAAAAAAAAAAACTTTCTACCTTGATGGTATCCAAGCACTAGTGAAACGCAGGGATAAGTGCAGTAGTGTGAGACATACAGTTAGTTTTTACTCTCAAAACTGTGTTCTGCACAACAAAAAGTCCTGGTTTGACATTAAATTACATGCCTGTTATATATTAAATTTAATTAAATAATGTAGATTAAATTGAAAAAATGGGAACAAATGTTTTACTGTAACAGACTGCTAAGTGCCTAAAGGTACCAGTTAAAAAAATTGTTGTTTATGTAACAAACCTCAGCAGCGACCTCATTTCCCATCTCGTCTGTTCCAACCACTCAGCATTCAGCGTCACCACTATACTAATCACTAATCACAAGCCTGAACATCTGCACCTGTTTCTCACTGGTTGATGTCTTAAATTTTTGAGACTGGTCAGATACAGGGACTGGACAGAAATTGAGAGCCAATAAAGTCATTCAGAATCTATTCTTTCAATATAGACTACAATAAGAAAGTAGAAGAAAGTCTGGTGTTGGTGGGGAATTAAGGCTTTTGCACAGCACTGTACAGTATATGGTCCTATGTATGTTACTGCATATATACAGCTTTTTCTTGAGAACATCTTAATAGTTAGTGCTGTAGGTTAACAATAGGTTCATTCATTTGATTACTTTTACAAGTCCGTATTTAATAAGATATTTAATACTTAAAATGGCCTTTTTTTTTCTAGGAAGGAAACACAGCATATTAAGTAAACTAGGTAACCTGGATGTACTGTATTGTCGGAGCCTAATAAATGTTAGCGTTCCTCTGCTGGTCTGACCTTCAAATCACAATAGGTTCCCAACTGCTTACTTTCATTTTAGAAACATTAGCAGAATCAGACTAATCAAATATAAAATGATAACTCGGTTCATGCTTTTGCTCTTATCTCCTTCTAGACCAGCGTAATAGGTTGTTTAGTACTAATAACTTACACTGAGGGAAAGATGAAACATATTTTATTTTAAGATGTTTTTTTATAATCTCATCTACCGTGAAAGACAGCAGGTATTTCAGCAGCACTAACACCTCACAGCTCCCCGGGGTTGATCCTGAGCGCTGGTTGGTGTCTGTGTGGGTTTCCTCCAGGTTCTTAGGTTTCCTCCTATCTTTATCCAGCTTTGGCTAATCTCCATAATATTGTATTAATTGAGGTGTGAATGTAGGTGTGCATGATTTTTTATAATGGATTAGTGTCCCATCCGGGGTGTACTCCTGTATCACACTCAGTGTTCCTGGGATTGGATCCATGCATGAATGCATAAATGAATGAATGACTCAATTGTGTATTAAAGGTCTTCACATCACTGTGCATTTGTGCATACTTAATATTCTAAATCCTGATTTGAAGAAACATGACCGACTGCAGACCTATTGTACATTTCAAGAGTTAATGATATGAAACTGAGGGTTCGTTGATATTTTACTGTTATGTCATAATCGGATGCACATAATAGATTTTTCTTATGTTGCCTCATTCCTTTCAAAAATTGTGCTAGGGTTTTTTTTTTCCCTCTTCTCCATATTCTCAGTTCCCCAGTCTTGTTAAATCTTTTTCTTTTTATCTCCTCCTTTTGTGTTTTATTGTAGCACCGTTCCTCAATTTAATTTGAACAAATCCTTAAGGGTAAATCATTTCAAATAAGTATGATTAATTAGGCTTGGTTACAGCAAATTGAGTTCAAACGCGACCTGACCATCAGAGAAGGGATAATGATTGTCAGCAGACAATATGTGCTGTGAGCACATATTATTGTATTTTATGATATAAATTGGGTTCCATAAAATAGCTAGAAGGGAAATATAAAAAATAACACAATAAAAACCACAGAATCACTGTTATAGATCGCCCCAGTGCTGTACCACAACCTGGCAGGCGAAAACACACTCAAAATTCACTCCACGCTGCAGAGTGCGTCTGAGTCACTCACTCACTGTAAGTGCTGTAAGAAACCAGTGACACATGAGACACTTGTGCACCTCACTTAACTGCCCCATCATCTCAGCAGTGCCAGAGTCTACACATGAGACATGATACTGCTGCTGCGGAAGAAATCAGAATCCTAAATACGAGAAAAGAAATAAAAAGCCTCAAAAATGCACATATTTTGTATTAGCGTCCAAGCTGCGTAAACAGTAAGTACACCGAACGGATGAGGATCATACCAGCCGTCGCTCTGTGTTCTTGCACCGACTGCTGATAGCCCTGAGGCCAAGTTTGATTAACATTCAGAGACTTTGTACAAGTCTCATCGCAAAATGCAGTCCTTGTACAAAGTAATATTCTATGTGTTGGAAGTACATGTACGATTAATTATTAGAAAAAACAAACAAACAAGGAACTAATGATAAGATATGGTGTAGATATGGAGTAGATGGTTGACAAAATCATGACCTTGGATGAAGTACTGTGGGTTTGGCAGAAAGTAGCACATACACTACAGCAAGCCCCAGGGCTTGGATAGCACAAAGGTAGGAGGTTTCCTCAGTACGCCGGAGCCATGATCAGACTGTCTGCTTCATGTCTGAAATGCTGGCCTCCCAGGAACTCATTTAATGAGCCAAACATGTGGAAATGGCTTGGAGCGAGGTCAGGACTGTATGGAGGATGTGGCCGTAACTCCCAGCTGAGTTCCTGTAATGTACAAGTGGTGTTCGTGAATGGTTGTGTGTATAGTTCCCACAGACAAATGTTATTTGTTGCTTTTCAAGGATCAGGCGTTCCATACACTGAACGTTCATGGGAATGACTGCAGTGGGCTCCGAGCCACCTTGGCCAAGATTGTCATTCATCGATGGCCTTTTTAAAATGCTTGCAATTAAGGGTCGCATCACTAAGTGTTCTGTAAATGTCAATTGGTTTTACGCCTTTATTCATTAGTCCTGGTTTGACTTGAACACCCCTTGTACGTTTACATTTATAGCATTTGGCAGACGGCACATATGCAGAATGACTTACAGCAGTGCTTTGAAGTCCCTATCAATACAGACTGTACATCCTGATAGCATTTCACTATTTCACGGGCTAAGAATACCATCAGTCTAAAAAGTTTGTTGGGAAGGTACGAAGAGTATATAGACAACACTTTGTCCAGAAGGTCTTTGTATGCTATAAATTTTAGATTTCCCTTCACTGCAACTGAACTGTTCCAGCATGACAATGCCTCTATACACAAAGCGAGGATCATAAAGCCAAGGTTTGAGATGGTTGGTTTGGAAGAAATTAATGGTCCTCAACAACCCCACTGAGCATCTTTTACAGTGCCTCCAAAAGTATTCATACCCCTTGAACTTTTCTACATTTTGACACATTACAACCACAAATGTATTTTATCTAATAGATCAACATAAAAGTGGTAAAATGCTAAACGGTTTAAAAAGTTTTTTGCAAATAAATATCTGAAAAGTGTAGCATCAGAACTACGCCAATATAATACATTTACGATTGGGGTTGTAACGTGACAAAATGTGGAAAAATTCAAGGGGTTTGAATACTTTTGCAAGGCACTATACTGTAGGATGGATTAGAACACCAGCTGCACACCAGGGCTCTCAACATCAATACCTGACTTCACTAATGCTCTTGTGCATGAAAGGCCACAGATTCCCACAGCCACATTCTAAAGGACACACTGCACAGAGTGGATGCTGTTATAGCATGAAAGGAGGGACAAACTCTGGAATGGAATGTCCAACAAGCAAATATTAATGTGATGGTTAGGTGACCACTTTTTTTTTTTTTTTTGCTAATATAGTGTACATGGCGCAGTAAAAAAAAATAATTTTGGGAAGCAAAAATAATACATTCTGAGATCTTCTTGAACAACAGTGATATTGTCTAGAAATTCACATTAAGGGCCAAGTATTCATTCATTGATTTTCAGTAACCAGTTTTTCTTGGACAGAGTTTCAAAACCATCACACTCACACACACACACACACACACACACACACACATGTACAGCCTGGAGAAAGTGATCTGCTGAAATATTTTACGAAGTGTCAGGAAACCAGAAAAAAACGGATGAAACCCACAAAGACACACAGACAGTAACCTTGGGTCAGGACTGAGCTCTGGAGAGAACAACATGCTATATCGTGCCATCTCTGGTAAATATTAGATCATTAATGATAACTATATCAATTTCTGAGACAGTTCTAAAATAGTGAAACCTACATAATTAAATAACTTATTATTAATTAATTAATTTTAAAATAATGTAATTGGCTTAGTGTAGGTGGCTTAGTGGTTAGCACTGTTGCTTTGCACCTCCAGGGTCCGGGTTCGATTCCCACCTCGGGTCTGGGTGCTCTCCCCATGCTTGATGGGTTTCCTTTTGGGTACTTTGGCAGTCCAGAGACATGCAGGTTAGGCTAATTGATGTTTCTAAATGGACTGTAGAGTGTGTGAGTGAGTGAGCAATGTTGAAACTGAAGCCATGACACAACATGAGCCAATGTGATAAACAGACAACAGAACAGACCAGCTGGCTATCGCTTATATTTAATAAAATTTTCACTTAATTATTATTATTATTATTATTATTATAAAAAATCTTAATGTTTTTTTGGTTAATTTGAGATGTCATTCATTGCTGCTGATCTGAATGGATGTGTTGTTTATTCTGAAAGTGAATCATTACAGGGATTAATAAAAAATCTTTTTCAATTTCTACTCGAATGCTCAGTAGCACAATAATACTGAAGCTACTATTCCTGAAATGATTGCTCTGGGTTATTAGTCAATGCAAATATGTAGCAGTGTTCTGTTTTATTTCAGTAGTTTTTTTTTATCAATGTGAATTACAATGATAATTTGATAGGTATGACAGATTTCACTATGCAATTTAAATAAACAACCTTGGGTTAAAACAAAACAAAACAAAACAAAAGAGTCTAATCTTATTGTTGAGCTGAGCTGAGTGCACTGGCTCATCTCACCTTTAGTGTCATAGCATGACTGCCAAATAACTCTTTGTAATTAATGAAAGAATCTTTCTCCATCTCACTAGGCTTGGGATTTATGGCGTTATATTTCTGCCACAATCCTGAGCAAAAGCACTCTCTCTCTCACGTTCAAACTCCCTATTGTGTGCTTAAAATCTCTAACTCATTTTTTGTGCCGCTGAAACTCTCTCTCTGTTATACTGTAGAGACTAGAGAAGGATCAATTCCAGGCGGTCAGAAACTGGTGGAGGTTACATTCTGATTACCTGTTTCTGATTGGCTCTATTCTTCTCATGGTCTGTTTTTTCCCTTAGCGGCTAGTATGCTTCAGCATCGTGTTAGTTTATATTGTGAGAATTTATTTTTGTGTTCAGCATAAGGTGCATTTTATGGTGTTTGTTAGGTAGGTGGAGTGATTAGCACTGTCGCCTTGCACCTCCAGGGTCTGAGTTCGATTCCCGTCTCTGTGTGCATGGAGTTTGCATGTTCTCCCCGTGCTTGGTGGGTTTCCTCCGGGTAGTCCGGTTTCCTCCAACAGTCCAAAGACCTGCAGATTAGGCTAACTGTCGTTCCCAAATTTCCCTTAGTGTGTGAATTTGTGTGTGTGCCCTTCGATGGATTGGCACTCTGTCCAAGGTGTACCCCGCCTTGTGCCCAAAATCTCCTGGAATAAGCTCCAGGCACTGCCCGATGACCCTGAATACAGGATGAAGTGGTATGGACAGTGAGTGAGATGAGTTTCAATTATAGAAAACATTGCTTTCGCCTGTTTTGTTGCTAAAACATATATATTTCCTTTTAGTAGACTGCTACCTAGCTTTCACCTAGTCTATTTATATATATATATATACACACACACTACATCCATCCATCTAAGAACCTCTGTCATCCAACTAGAGAACATGGAGGCCAATGGTGATCCCATTTTTAAGACCATGGTAGGACCTCCTTGGGACCAACTGGAGTACCAGAAACCCTTAAAGCACAGGCGGGAATTGAACCCGGACCCTGGAGGTGCAAGCGATGGTGCTAACAACTAAGACACCATTCCTCTTTTTTATAAAGTATATTCCAATAATAACTGTAAATGTCTGTCTCTGTCCAGATAACAATTTATATTTTAGTTTTGTCAGACAACCTGAAGTTTTGTTAAAGGCAAATAAGTTATAAAAATAGCACATCACAAAAAAAGCCTGCGATGTTATATTAAAAAACATAATGTTTTACAAATAATATAACAAAATATTTTTGTTTTCCTTTTGCTGCCGGCAAATCTCACATTGGTGTCGGATTGTAAAGAGGCGTGTGGATAAATTGGGGAACGGTGAACAGCTAATGCAGTTAGTAGGCATTCTGCCTCTGTATATTCTCACAAGCATCAGTTTATTACTTTTATTGCTGTTATTTGTCTAGGAAGATAGGCAGAAGGACAATACCGGCAGACAGGGTGAGGGACAGTGGGTGAGGAGAACAGAAACAGAAACAGAGACGGTTGTAGTTCATGTAATTCATGAGACTTTTACCCTCTCCAAATGACCTAATTCCACCTATGAATAAAACCTTTGACTATAATATCTTCCATATTTTAAACTACAGTGGGGGAAATAAGTATTTGATCCCCTACAGATTTTCTAAGTTTGCCCACTTACAAAGAAATGAAGGGTCTCTAATTTTTATCATAGGTTTATGGTAAAGGA
>JAQMYJ010000033.1:10212339-10225546 GCA_030014305.1 Clarias laeviceps
ACCTACCTCCTTAGCTACATACAGTACCTACCTCCTTAGCTACCTACAGTACCTACCTCCTTAGCTACATACAGTACATACCTCCTTAGCTACATACAGTACATACCTCCTTAGCTACATACAGTACCTACCTCCCTAGCTAGCTCTACCTAACAATAGCTAACTTTCTACCTACTACCTACTAACCTACATATCAGTCTGCCTGCGTTGTATCCCCCCCCCTTTTTTTTTTTGCATTTTACATTACAAGGTTTCAGTAAATATATAGGGATAAATATATACCAGGATTGTGCAATATAGAGTGACATACCATTTTTTTTAGTACAACCTGAGCATAACTATGCAAACATGCAACTATGCCAAAAAAAAAAAAAAGTAAAAATGGGTAAAGAAGAAGCAAAGATAAATATGATCATGTGTTTTATGGTTGTTTTCAGTTGTTTCTGTGACTAAACATAATAAGAAATATTTTGTTTAATCAAATATTCCTTCCACAAACATTTTGTGGCATCATTCCCATATTCCAGTAGTGGTAAAATGTACACATTTTTAAAGTAATGATCACTTTGGTGCTACATGACATGTCCAAAAACCCGGATGTCTGAAGCCTCCCTTTCCATATAAGCAATTGGTCATTGACCATTGCTGTGTTGCCAGTACGCATCTGTGTTGCTTGAATTTAAAGGGTTAAGAAGTCTAGGAAAAAAATATTCTAATAATTGCAATTACAATATTCTAAACATTATTTGTTTACATTTTACAACTTGCAATTTATTTGCTTTTCAAGGAGGCGTTAATAAATATGTTGTCTGAGTCTTCATTTATTTATGCTAAATTTCATGCTGAAGTGAGCAAAACGAGCAGTTCTACTTTGAGATGGCGCACAGTGAGAAAATGGCAAGGCCTAATTAATGAGATACAGAGAACTTCATTTAGAAGACATTTGTTATCTTACACTGGATTAAGGCTGAAAATGTTGCTCATCAGCATCGGTTATCTTCCTTTGAGTTGGGGCTCGACAAATTAAAACCCATGCAGCATACCAAATAACGTGGAAAGTCCACTGAACATGAACACGCACACATACACACACACACACATACACACACACACACACGTATTATGCATGCATTCACTGAGCTATGAAACAAGGCAACGGTAATCTCCTATTAAATGTTTGCGCTTCCATAATCTCATCATACTGAATCTCTGCTTATTCCACTTAGCATATGGCCTATTACCATAATGACACCTCACCAGTAGTCTGATAAACATTTTAACCATGTGGTTGCAGTGCCAAAATAAGCCTGCGCAAAATGGCGGCCTCGGGTTTATTTTAGCTGGGTTAATTGCCCTCAGTGAGATAACTAAGACGTTTTTCACCAGTCTCTTGTTTGCCTTATTGTAGATATGAAGCGATAACGCATCCATTTCTGTCTAAATTTATACTCATCATCACTCTGTTTCATGTGTGTGTTGGGAGGTGCTGGTTGTGTGTATGTCTGAAACAGAGCTCATGTGTTTTATGTTGAATAATTCTTTGAACATTGTGTAACATACATCATGGTGAAGATATAGTACAGAAAAACCATTCTGAATCTTTAAAGGGTTTTTCTTGTTTCTGCTCATCTTTAAAGTGTCTTCTACACTTTAAAGTGTAAACCATTTGTTTATATAGGCTTGGCATGAGTGTTACAAGAGCTTGCATGATCCTCAGTGAAACAATTCTTACCATATCTGTAATGAGGGGAATTCTTTGTGGTATTTTCCTTTAAGGTTGTCATAAAAATAAACTCAGACCATTAAATCTCCAGTGTACTGTTTGGCCCTTTCTCACAGTAAAGTTTCAATTTGTTCAATCAAGACCTTTTAGCAGTACAAAACATAAAGAGTATTCAGGACACTGTTGGGTTTCTGTATGTAGAGTACAGTATGATGCCTTTGAGTTAAGCTGTTGACTGAAAAGGGAAGGGGTGCGATCCCTCTGCCGGTATCCTTAACAGTAACACTGGTAGAGAGATTGAATTTACAGGCCAACTTATTTGTTATTTAATATACTTAGTTATTTGATCACTGTATACAATGGTGCACTAAAATTGTAACATTCAACCCTTGTAGCATGGTAGCATGGTGCCTTGAACCTCCAGGTTCTGGGTTCAATTCCCGCCTCGAGGTCTGTGTGCATGTTCTCTCTGTGCTTGGTGGGTTTCCTCCAGGTACTCCGGTTTCCTCCCACAGTCCAAAGAAATGCGGCTAACTAGCGTTCCCAAATTGGCCACAGAGTGAATGAGCATGTGTGTACAGTATGATTGGCACCCTGTCGAGGTATATGTTCGTGCCCAAAATATATAAGATAAAGCAGTATAGATGATGAGTAAGTGAGCGAGTGAACCCTAGTAGGCTAGGTAAAAAAAATGCTTATGAAAAATGCAACTTTTTGAAGTCCTTAATATTAACTTTTATACGAGTCATTAACAACTACTATGGAGTGTGACATCATTAATAAATTCAGCCCTGAATATGTGTTTGCCCAATCAGGCATAGTTTCCATTTTTTGGCCTCATGTCCTATAGCAAATTACACACTAGATATGATAAATTATTATAGGATTACTTTCTTTCTAAAGCTTAAAAACTCTTTTTTTCCAGTTTTTTTTACTACTGCGACTAAAAGGTAATACCTTAATTTATAACATTTTTTCTAGCCAATAACTGACCACTACCACTGCCATTACATGGAATATCATAAATTATGGATTTATTGTAATGTTATTTGTTATTATCTGTTTATTACAATATTATTTTTTATTTGAATTTATTATTGTCATTTCTTATAATGTTAAAAAATTGTGACTCCATATCACTCCTTCAAGGTTCCACAGTAGTGTGGATCATTCAGACAATGATTCCTTGCAGCTTTTAAATGTAAATTTTTTTTTAACTGTAATATTTCTATATTTGATCTCATTCTCAAACGGGATTCCTTAGTTGTTTTTGTGTATTTCAGAGTGAAATATTGTGATTACAACAAATTGTCAGGCCCTGGCACTGGAATTATTGCTGTGGGCGACATCAGACTGCAAAAGGCACTTAAATTCAAGGCCGGAACTGTAAATAACTGAGACACCCCTCTGGAACAAAAATACGACATAAATACACACATTCACTCCACGATACACGATCTTCCTCATAATCTCGGAGAGGTACATGTGGCCATCTTCTATATTTATACTGAGTGATGAAAGACTTTTTTCATATAGAGTGAAAAAGGCAGATATGTGTTTGAGAAACAAATATTAAAAAGCAGAGACAACAAACGCAGTTTGGGAGAAGGAGAGTAAAGTTACAGGAATCATATCCACTTAAACATGCAACGTTATACTTTATATTAAATTTAATCATTGTAATATCAAAGCCTGCTGATGCTTTTTTTTTTTCCTTTTGTACCGCCTTCGTACAGTATTCCTCCACGTCTCCTCACAATATCTGTTGCCACAGCAGCAAAAACTGGCTGAGCAAAAGACTGATTGAAAGAGAAAATGCCATGTGACACGCTTACCGGAGAAACTCTGTGTTCGGTATGTGTGTGCGCGTGTGTGTTTGCGAGTGATTCAAGGCAAGAGAATTGATGTCTCTGCCAGTCACTGAAACAGATAAATCTATGTACTGTATATTCAACTTAGAATTAATGTTAGTCTGCTGCTAATTGAAGTGTATGTGTGTGTGTGTATGTGCATTTACAGTACCTATTCATTCATTCAGTGTGGATGTGGACAGTGGAGAAAACACCCTGAGTGAACCCTACTTCCCCCATACTAATTCTCGCAGTGGTTATTATTAATTAATTAATTAATTAATTAATTAAAGAATAATAAGTTGTTTTGTGAAGAAGCAGTTTTCCTCGTGGGGACCAGCCATGTGTCCCAGCAAGGTCAAGATTCTCTGATATTCCTGTTCTTAAGGGGACATATGCTTCCACCAAGATATAAAAATATGCCCACCGCCCCAACACTTGTGTACACACAGAGTAGTCAGTGTAGTAAGTGTACAGTAGCTAATCCGCCTACCAGCAGGATTTATTTATTTATTTTTTATTATAAGAACCTGGAGACACCTACACAGACACAGAGAGAACATTTGAAACATCACACGGCCAGTAACTCGGGTTCAGGTTCAAATTTCAGTTTGAGGCCCTGAAGCACTCTATAGTAAAAGGTCAGTAATTATACCATTATAGTAAATGACCCAATGAACCAAAGTGAAATAACCCTTGAGAAAACAGTACATATATAGAACTGTTCAAAAGTCTAAAGCAAGGTTCGAACTTTTATTCATGGTTTGCTTCCAAAGAACCAGACTTTCTTGTATTTTTAATATAGTCTTGAGGAATAGCCTTTTCTTGGCTCTCATTTTCAGTCCTGTCCCTGTACATGAGCAGTTTCAGATAAATGTTTTTTGTTTGTTAAACCACACAGAGACCTATGAAACCATTTAAGCTAACTTAAGGCATGAACCAGTGAGAAACAGGTGCAAATGATGACAGATGATCAGGCTGGTGATTAGTGTACTAGTGATGCTGAATGCTGAGTGATTAGAAAAAACGAGAGGGCAAATGAAGTCCTGCTGAGGTTGTTACGTAAGCAGCCAATTTTTTTATCGTATCTTTAGGGACTTTGCAACCTGTCACAGTAAAACATTTGTTCCCATTTCTTTAATTGAATCTGCATAATTTAATTTAATTTAATACAAAGAAATGAGGGGTGGCTCAAGACTTTTGCACAGTACTGCATTGTTAATAGCAACACTGTATCGCATTGCTGCCAAACAGCTCCAGAGTTTAATCCTAAACTTAGGTTACTGCCGATGTGGAGTTTTGTATGTTCACTTCCACGTCTCATAAACATATTGGTAACTTTGGCCTGTTGTCCGGAGATCATGATGATGCCACAGCTATCTGTAGCCACGCTCTTTGGGTGGAAACTAACCATTTGTGGGCATCTGTTAGCTCAGGAATGCAGAATCGGGTATATTTTGGCTGGGAGGAAACACGTGATAGCCTTCACCCTTCCTGGTCGGTAGTTGTAGCCTTGATGTGGGAGTGTCCTTATGACAGGTGAGAATTGGCTAAATTAGGGAGAAAAAAAATAATAAAATGTTGGTTATGCAGTCAGACTCATGTGACAGTATTGCCTGCTGGGAGGGGTTAAACTTCAGGCACCCATATGGCACCTATGTGACAAATAATGATTTTTCAAATAATTATTTTTGTGTCCAAACAGTGATGTCAAGTGTTGGCCTTGCGTTGGAGCTCTGAGGCAAATCTACTGAATCTGTGTTTATTAACACAAATTTACATAGCAGGGCTTGACATTCAGTTTTTACTGCCACTGGGCTGAGATGTTTATTTCATAGAAAATAAACTAAATCAACTGGGATTTGGACAATTTTTAAAATGTAATATATAAAACGTTCAATTAAAGTACATAGCTGAGATGATGTTGCGCTCCATTGCCTTTTCCCTGGGGCCAGAGCAGACAGGGTGGCCTTTGGTCCGCATGAGCATAGGTGAGCCTCGGATGCTTACAACAATATAATACAGAACATAATCTGTCAAATATACAAATATACAGTATAGAAAATATTGCACACATCTACACGGAGGAAGTTACAGGTTGCCATTTTTGATCTTGTAAAATAAGAGACAGAACCAGTTTTATTTCACTGCTTAAACCTACTTTTGTACTTTTCCTATTTCGACAGTTTCATATGTTTCACAGGTGAACTTCCACTGCAAGACCTTTTTTTTCCCAGCAATCATGCCACTGAGTCACCGTAACCATGACAGCAGTAACACTAAGGTTTAATCTCAAAGCACGCACAAATCATACTCTGCCCCATAACACTGAGTTATTTTGAAGCCTTTTTGAGTTTATTCACTTTAATGTTTTTTCCTTGACACTGTGAAGTTTAATTATGGCACACGGTGTACAAAAATACAGGACAAGAAACGTTATACCCCTTTTTAAAAAAAACACACACAATGTATTATATAGGATGGATGACAACTCTACTTTACATATGAGGAAGTGGAGGGTCAAATCTCAATTGCTTAATGGCTGGCCAACACTGTATTAAACTGGACAGTAGATTCTAAATGCTGAAACAAACTGGTAGTGTCTGTTCGGTAGTGTTCTTTGTCTGTGCTGGATGCAGCATATTTAGCATTTTTAGATAAACTGCACTTTGTCAAACTTCATTACATGCAACAGCGTTCATCGATTAGACTTCAATGGATAAAAACAAAAACTGCCATAGTGGTGAGCTGACCTGTCCTACAGCACATTACCAGTAACAGTTCCCTCACTGTCTGCATGCTGTTCCTGTTGTTGTTGCACAACACGGGTGCCACTGAACTTTACACTTGTTAAATGATAGGCTGTTTGTGTTTCACTTGCTGCATGTGCCATGAATATGATTATTAAGCTGTTTATGAGCCAAGGAGGAAGCATGCATGGGCTTATTAGCATTTATTACAGTATTCACTTATCAAATCAGGCAACTGCATGAGACAATTTACTTGCCCAACCCAATTCTTGTTTGCCCTGGGCAAGCAGTAATGTCAAGTCTAGCATTAATATATTTGCTTCAAAATATATTATAAATCATGAAATATTTTAAAGCAAATGTATTTATACTGGGGTTGACATTACTGCTTGCCTGGGGCAACCAAGTATCAGTAAGGGCAAGTAAATTCTCTCATCCGTTATACCCCCGGGGAAGCTCTGGTCCATGAGACTGGAAGTGTGCTGTGGTCTCTGGCAAAAGGACGTTGGCTGTGAATGCTTTGGGTGATGTTGGTTGTGAGGTGGTGTGGCTCCTAGGATTAGACTTGTTTGTCTGGTGCATTCCATGAGATTGATATCTGAAGAATTTAAAGGCCATTTTTGATACCTACCTTTTGATACCTTTCTGTCATGGCCAGCAATGACTTTTTTCAGCAATTTGTGCTACATTGGTTTTTCTGTGGAATTGGACCAGGTGGCTTGGTCTTTGCTCCCCACAGGTATAAATGAACCTGGGGTGACCATGATCATGCCACCAGCTTATTGGTATATAATTGATAATCAGTGTTATTCAATTCAGTGATGTTAGTACTATGGCTGATCCGTGTCCATAATAGCTTGGTAACTATTCACTAATTCAGTTGGGAATAAACCGCCACAAAACATCTAGATAACAGAATTTCATTTTGCCTTCAAAATTTCCCATGTGGCCGAATGATATCAGCCTGCGAAAATAAAAATCTGGATCGCAATATGCTTATAACATTATGGCTTATTGTATACAGTTTCCTTAAACACATCGGCGCAGAAATTTACTGAAAAGATTTTGAATAATCTTTCAGAATGATTTAATTGTCATCTGAGTTGATCTGAGTAGAATAATTCATTTTATTAAGAATTCTATTAAGACTTAAAGTGCGAGATTTTTATTATTATTATTATTATGTTTATTCAGTACTGCAGTAGGTAGCAATTGTATCTAGAGCAAAATGTATTAAAAATATACTTAATACTTAGTGACCAAAGAGTATAGTAGAAATATTCCCAAATAAGTACAGTAATTTATGTTCTTCTTTACACACCACTAGTACTGTATGCATGTGCACTTATAGAAAGTTAAAAAGAGCTGAGCAATCTCAATTGCATACACAACAGAGATCTAATAGTTTATACAGCTTTAATCTACAGAGTTAATTTAAATTGTTACCTTATTGCTACTTTATTGCATATAAAATGCATCAGTGGCAGGGCATCTGATACCTCAGTAATTCTGTTAATGGATTCTGCTGTTTGATTCTTCAGTATTAGTGTATTACACCTGTTTTGCTGTTGTCAGCTCACCAGCACAGCACAGCACGTATAAAGTCAGCTCTTTCTCTCTCTGTCTGTCTGTTCATCATTCCAGAAAACATCACCTGCCTGGCTGAATTAGGAATCACCACGTCAGAGAGTGTTGGAACGAGGTGTAACTGAGACAACAACTCCTTTTATGTCCAGTTTACGCTGATGTTCTGGAGCGATAACACTGATCAGTAAAGCTTGATGGTTGGCATTCTGCTCAGGGTAAAAATTGCTTTTATTTGCTACACAAATTCCACAGTGTCCCATTTTCTTGCAGGATTGATGTATGTGGTTTGGAATTACATTTATTAAAAGGTAATACAGTCCTTTCCCAGAGAGCGAAATGCCAAACAAGGGTGGTAAACACTGTGGCCTTGTGTTCAGATCCATAGCAGGTTTGTTTTTCCTGGACTTAATACATATTAATCCCTGAGATCGATGATTTTAGACACTACATTTATTGTTAGCACACCAAAAGACAATAATAAAAATAATAATAATAATTAATAATAAAAAATCTTAAATTATTTTAGTGCTCTACTATTACAGTCCAATCTGCTTAAAGGCATGACAAACAGGTTTTGCTAATGGTTTAATGTTCACTTTTCTTGATGGCGTGACATTACACTACAATATAGTAGGTGGCGGCGCATTAATGCAAGAGGGAGGAAATGGAGAAGTAGTAGTAGTTGCTTAATTTTTCAGATTAGAGCCGTTAAAATTTTTTTACCAAACAACTACTTTGGTTCAGGTGGCCGATGTATGGGAGACATAAATTGCATGACAGGTTAACATTGTTACATATGGATTAAAATAGAACAGATAAATTCAAACCAGACAATGTCATATCTGACGTAGGCATACTTTGCTAAAGATGGGTTCTGATTTAATGTTATTCTGCTTTCTCACTGCTGGTGCACTTTAACGTTAAGTTGCTAGATAGTACTTTATGATATTCAAATTAGTGATTGATCACCATTATTATTATAATACACAACAATAGACAACAATAAAATGGTTGAATATGTTTCCAGGCAGCATATTCTAGCATATTTTTTTGTTTTTTTGTATATACTGTTTAAACATATATACACTAATATACTACTTATATACTTTTTTGTATATACTGTATATATACATAGTATACTGTATATACACACAGTACCAATCAAAAGATTGGACACACAATTGCAATTTAGTGATTTATTTTGTACATTATAAAACAATACTCGAGATTTCTAAACTATAAACTATGAAATAACACATGTGAAATTATGTAGTTAACATATACACCACACATACACACACACTCACTCACATTATTAGTAAGAAACATGTTTGGTGACACATTAAAAAAAAAAAAAAAAAAATTAAAAATTATCTATCACAGTTTTCAATATCATAACATCATAAAGCCCGATCTAGCAACTTAACATTAAAGTCCACTAAATTACTATTAATAGCATTAATTAATTGGTGTGTTAAGGCTCTGAGTTACTGATCAGAAGGTCGGCGACTCGTTCCCTGGCTCTGCTAAGTTACTGCTGTTGGGCCCTGTGAGCTCTGTCTACTAACAAAGCTGCGAGATGCGAAGAATAAAGAATTTCACTGCACAGCCATATATATGTCTTACTTACTGACATCACTTCGCTGAGTGATAATGGTAGAATAATTATGAAGGTCTTGACTAAAACAACATACATGAGGAATCACAAAGGAGTTTTCATTTCTGCAATGCAAAAGAAATCTAACTAGTTACTTTTATCAGAAGGTAATTCTGTAATGTAACTGATTACTTTTTAATGACAGTTATTTTGTAATGTAATTAGTTACTTAAAAAATTAACGTCCCCCAACACTTTCATTACATACCACTTAAATTCCAACGTTGATACAAGTTTTAAGCATGGCAAAGCTCATGATAGTTTAGACAGTGATCAATGTTTAGGGTCATAGCCTAGTGCAAATGTTTTCAGCAATTCAATAGCACATCTGGGTAAAAAAAATATTTACCCTCCCATTGCATCAGATCTGATGCTCATGTTACAAATGTTCATGTTTCCGATATTTCCAGTGTGATCTCAGTAGACCTGGCACAAGATCCACAACAGGATCATTTTCAGGAGCATTCAGTGCACCTACTGTATAGACTTTATTACTCACTCTATTGATGCCATCAGACTGGAGTCCAATATTCATGTAATACATATTGCCACACATTTATGTAGCATTAAAGCAGAATTCATCGTCGCTTTGGTTTAAACCTTTATAGAGTTTATGTTATGTCTTTTGGCGGAATAAGCATAAACACACTACGCAGTCGTAAAGATTTGGCAGATTAATGTGAATGTTATGGAGCTGATATATACCTGACAGACTAATGATGACACTAAATAAAACGCTATAACCCGTTTCTCTGCCAGGGACTTGATTGCATTGTATATGCGCACAAAAAAGCAGACAGCTTATTGTCTTATGCAGCAAAATCAGTATTATCTGAATTTAACCGCAGGATAGCACTGAACTGCAATTCACCCACCTACTGCAAAAGAGACGGAGGGAAGAGCGATAGCTACGACACCAGCTGAGAGAACGTGTCAGGGCATGCATCTTCAATGTCACCTGGGTCTCACTGTCAAACCACACAAATAACTGAGATTTATGCACTGTGTGTCGATAGTGTCACCGAGCAGGGTACTTTCCGCTGGAGCAGACAAAGGATTATGGAAACTATGCTTAAGACACTGTCGAAGTGACAATGAATGCCAGAGCTCGAGAGTGACCCAAAGAAGAGGAGATTTTCATTTCACAGAAATCGTGATAGAAGTGAAGAGAAGTCATAGAAGCAGACTGAAACATCTGTTAGACAGCACTTGTGGTTGGTCTATTAGAGGAGAACTGAAGAGAAAAGGTAGGATAATTATGTAGTGTAAAAGCCTGAATAAGAACAGGAGGGTTGAGGGATGGACTGTCAGACGGGAACAGAGGCATAGTGATTGGACTGACAAGAGGAAAGAGAGAGAGAGAGAGAGAGAGAGAGAGAGAAAATCAACTGACTGAACTGTAGCAATTCTGCCTGTGGTGTGCTGAGGGGAAGCTCAGCATGATAGTGTGTTTGTGTGTGTGCGTGTGTGTGTGCGTGCCCCTCATGTGTAAATAGAACTGAGACTATATAGGTGTGTGTTTGCTGCTGACACCAGGCTTTATTTTGACAGGAAAGGGTTTTTGAAGTTTTATTGAGCCCTTGCTGCAACTGCCTACGGAAAGCCAAGAAGGTCAAAACGCAGATGACGAAGATGTCTCATCTGGAATCATTCCAGAGCAGCTTCAGGCGAGAAAAGGAGAAAATAATAACAACTTATTTTTGTTTCTCTCCTACTCCCGAGCCTGGTGTCACAGAAATAAGTCTAAATCCGCCGTTGATGGCTAGAGCAGTGCGGTTGGAGAGCAACGTCTTTTATATAAGACCAACATTCAACATTCCTGAAACGAAATCCAATTGAGTGTTTCGCATTGCTATTATTGTAACTGTCAGATCCACTTCTTACTTACAAAGATGAAGATACAAATGAATTGCCAGCTATCTACTCCTCCCTTCCCCTGAGCCCCCCTCTCTTGCTCTCACTCTCGCTCTCTCACTCACAATTTCCCTTTCTTTCTCTCTCTTGATAATTACGATGGCACAATTTTACGGTTTTCTTGCTCTCATAAAAAGGCACTGCAGACTGCCAAGAGTGCAGCAAATATTCTATCTGTTTCTTTCTCTCCTCTGACTGTTTTGAGAAAACAGTGGGCATCAGAAGAAGTATATGTGAATTTGTTGGATCAGTGTTATAGAATGAATTCACACATTCATTAACACACATTTCTTTGTACAGCATACATGTAACAAAAAAAATGAGAGGAGAAATAATAATAATTTTCATCCCTGGGAAGAAATAAATATTGCATGCTTTTTCAAGGTTAGGGCTCGTGTGTTTTTATGTGTAGGTGTATGTGTGAATTCTGTGTATGTCCAGTGACATACACAGTATTTGCTCCCTTCCTGTTTTTTTTTTTTTTGCTCATATTTGTCACATTTTCAGATCAGATCAAACGAATTTTAATATTACACAAAGCCAGCCCGAGTAAATACAAAATGCAGATCATAAAGGATGATTCTCCCCTCGCTAAATCATGAATGAACTGTGATTTACCACATTTTTTTAAAATTTAAATTTCACTTGCCACACCCAGGCCTGATTACTACCAGACCCGTTGAATCAAGAAATCACTTCAATAGAACCCAGCTGACAAAGTGAAGCATGCTAAAAAATCTCAAAAAGCAACACACCATGCCATGCAAAGAAATTGAAGAACAGATGAAAAACATAATAGCTGATATTTCTAAGGCTTTGGGAGTCCAGCAACCATGGGGAGAGCCATTATCCATAAAAAGAGAAACTTGGAACAGTGGTGAATCTTCCCAGAAGTGGCCGGCCTAACAAAATTACTTCAAGAGCACAACAACGACTCATATGGGAGCACATAAAAGAACCCAGAACAACATATAAAGAACTGCAGGCCTCACTTGCCTCAGTTAAGGTCAGTATTCATGACTCAGCAATAAGAAACAGGCTTTGAAAAAATGGCATCCATTGGAGAGTTCCAAGGCTAAAGTCACTGCTGACCAAAAAGAACACAAAGATTTGTCTCACATTTGCCAAAAAAGCTTGATTGTCCCAAGACATTTGTGCCAAAAATCCTGTAGACTGGTGGCACAAAAGTTTTGGAAGGTGTGTGCCCTGTTACATCTGGACATCAATCTGATTCAACGTCTAGACTTCAGTCTGATTGAGATGCTGTGGCCCTCTGATGTGGCTGAATTAAAACTATTTTGTAATTGTAACTATTTTGAGAGTGGGCCAAAATCCCTCCATAGTGAAGTGAAGGACTCATTACCAGTTATCGCAAATGCTTGATTGCAGCTGTTTTTGTCTTTTTTTCAGTTTTTTTTTACATTGGTCCTGGCTTAAACAAGAGAATCAGATTTTCCCTTTATTGTAATATCATATAGGAAGATACCTTGCTTTCAGATTTTTCCTCAGCTCTGATGTTCTCTGGGTGGATGGGGCTTAGTAGTAGCTCATTTACTGTACATAGTCTACATTCACATTTCAAGCCACATTTTTAATTCCATTATTTTGGTCAGTTTGGATTTGCATGTCATAACAGTTCATGTTCATAATTACTTTACAAAGTGACTTTTACCTGACTCTAATGTGGATGTGGCTGGCTGCTGAAACACATATTGATACAACTTTAC
>JAQMYJ010000033.1:10229753-10247939 GCA_030014305.1 Clarias laeviceps
TCCCTTTGTGAGTAATGAATTAATTATCTATCTATCTATCTATCTATCTATCTATCTATCTATCTATCTATCTATCTGTCTATCTATCTATCTATCGAAATGCACACATTTGCAAATTGCATGTGATTTCATTTGTAAGTACAGGATTCAGTTACTGAGCTACTTGCTTTTCTAGAATCTTGGAGATGTTGTCAAGATAAAAACATTAAGTCACTGATAATTCATACTGTTGGCATTTGTGCATCAGTGTCTGTCATATTCCTAGTAAGGCTTAAATCTAAGATTATTTAAATTATTTTCTATTAGAGTGCAGTGATAAGCTGAGTCTTTCTATACTGTAGTTATGCAGCTTCTTCTTGCTTCCATGCAATCTGGAATGCCACCTTTGTAATTTGGTGCCATTTACTCTCTACATTTTAAAAGGTCCTTTAAAAAAATTATAATTATACTAAGGTTCAAGTTATTTTTCTGTAATTATAGTATATTCGAATTGGGCAACATTATTATTATTATCCAGTGTATAGCAAAACATTACATTTTTTCGCATTCAGTCACTTGATTAATTTCTTTGGAGTTAAAGGGGAAACCAATAAACTGAAGTTTTGTCAATAAAGCTGAGAACAGTAAAGCTGTTGTGATTGTGCAGCTAATATGCTTGTAATGGCTGAGATGCAATACATACGAAATGAGGTACTCAGTTAATTTTAGATTGTGGTAGGATGACTATGTTGTATATCTACACTAAATGAAAGTATTAAATTAACAGTTCGCCCACCGTTGTGAGTGGCCCCATTATATCCGAGTGATGCCCATTGAGGCGCAAAAATGATGCTCTCATCGAGTCTTTGGGGATAGCCCCGTTTAGAGTTTCACACTCATTTGTTCTAATTTAAATTACAGTTAGACAAGTACATTTATTCCCTGCTTTCTGATATTTTTATTTTCGATAAGAACTAGATGCAAGAGGTTTAATGCTCACTGGTATTAACATAAAAGCCATGATGTATTTGGCATGGACTATTTTATGTTATGCAGTTTACTACAGTAAACTTTCTTAGATTTTCTGTATCTTTGTTTATGTTGGGGAAAAGACAGAGACTCAATAGAATGAAATCTGGAATCTGAAATCTGATGCCTCAAGGCAGTTAGCAGATGGTCGATGTAGCCTGTTACTCTGCTGCCTGGCCGAGGCCCTGGATTATCAGCTATTAACTATGCCTTTAAAAGACTATAAGCTGAAGTACATGAAATATGAGCAGCACCTTACCAATTGGAATGCCAGTTGTACTCTAAAAAGAAGCCCGATTGCCCATATCACACTTTTTTTTCCCCAGAGCACTACCTGGATATTGAGCAGTTCAACAAATACAAATGGAGCTGTTATAAAGAATATAATGAAAACTTTCAGGAGTGGGAGAAAAAAAGAAAAGCCAAACGTCAAGAATCTCCTGGCAAACAGATTTAAAAACAAGAATTTTTGTGAGGAGAACTAATGCCATAGGGTGCATTTTGAGCACAGCAAGGAGTGATTTACTAGTTAACTGCAAGGTCAGTAAACTGATTTGCAAAGTTGAGAAAAAATAATCTTCAACCACGAGGTCACTCCAGAGTTTTCTGGTTACTCATGTCTGCCAGGCAAGCTTATAGCCTGCGCACTTAACTTCCCAACTCTTGCTGAAGCCAATCGTAGTTTTCAGAGATAGCTATTTCAATTCTGTATCTTGCAAAGGCTTATGGGACTCCAAGGGAGTCCAAGAAAGAGCTCTCAGTCTAGGCTCCTAGGGGACCATGGTAGGTCTCATTCCCATTAGAAAAGCAGTAAAAAGCAAATGAACCATGGAAAATGGCATCCAAGGTGCAAGTGATAGCTAACCATTTCTGTACCTAGTGTAGACTGGGAATTGTACTGGAAATCAGGCAATGTCCAGGGCCAGCTGATGAGTTAAGCACAATTTACAAAACAGCACAAACAAGATCTGTGTGCTACAATCTCTTGCATTTAGAGGTGTTTCCTCAACACCAAAGTTGCAGTTCTCATTTGGTGATTCAGCTCAAGGGGACTATTCATTTGAAATAGCAACCTGGTTAAGGAAGAAGATGCATGTTGTGTTCTGACAACTAGGGAAACAATGCTTCGCTCTGTGACAAATACCACATTTTGTGACCTAGTTTCTGAATTCTATATTATGCTCTAAGAATCAGCAGGTGTGGGTGAAAGCTACTGTGATAGGGATGCCCTGTGTCTCCAGCAAGCCAATACTTGGGCTTATTGCACTGAGGCAAGAACATGTTTCAGGCTGTGGCATTTGGGTTCCAACTACTGGACAATATAATCACCTACTGTATCACTTATGAAATGTCGGTAACTCCAGACTAACCTGGATGAATCACTATCATCAATACTAACATCCTCAATAGACACCATACCCAGTATTTTGGAATCTATCCAAATACCAATAAAATATGTGGTCTGCTTTTACCATATGGCCAAGCACCATATAATGTGTGAAGTTGGTGGGTATGTCTCAAATGTCTGGCTTCTTGATAGGGGACATGAGAGCACAGCAGTATCCTGATTCCACTGGGCATCAGAGAAGAAATCACTGCTTGCATACATTATGAAAATACCTGTGATGTTTGGAAAAGGCTAAAGAGCAGTATTCAGATTTGGAATAATAGTAATAATAATAATAGTAATAATAATAATAATAATAATAAGTGTCTATGGTCTTTGGGAAGGAAAACAGTTATCACACAGATTTATGTACTTTAACTACTTGTTCCATAAAGCAAATGTTTTATGCAGCTATATTGCTTACAAAAATGTGTAAATCATTAAATAAAACCAGTTATTTTTTCTGGAATCTGCCCATTTTTGCAACAAATGTTTTTGGTAAGAGGTTGTGTTGAGACCTCCAGTCATGAAAAGGCAGGGACTGGGAGCAGAACTACAGTTTCTTTCCCTACAGCAATGTCAGAATTGCTGTATAGGGTCCACTCCAGTGAATCATTAAATTTAGCCATGTCTGCTGCCAAGTCATAATTCATCTAGAGAGTTCACTGGACGTGGGTGTTTCTGACTAGAAAGCTGCTAATGCTGCAGGGCTTGGGCCAGATGTTGAAGTCAAACATGGTATCCTTGATTTGCTTGGTGCTGAGGCAATGAGCAGAAAGCTGGTGCCCGTCTTTGACTCCCAGAAATGCATATGTTGACTACATGAGTATCAAACTTGGTTCAGAGTTATTTGTGGCCAATCATTTTGACATACAAAGAAATCCCATTAAAGTGAAGAAAAATATGTGTGGAGGTAAAAGTGTCTCCAACCCTATACGTTCAGCAGTCTCAGCTCTGAATAGTACATGGTACAGTATGTTACTGGACAATAACTCAACCCAATGTGCAGCAGGTTAGCTACAGTTGTCTTAATGGCGGGGAATGTGGAACATCTGTTTTAGAAGCTTTCACATCAGGTTTAAGCTGCTAGTTTCACTTCTGAATATTTCCTTGAGGTCTGAACTTGCCAAAACTATAATGAGCAAGTAACACACAAAAGCCTAGAGTAAATGTTGTTTTCCCCTTCTTCTTTTGCACCTCACCATTGACATTTGCACACTGGGCATCATTTACACAGTTCCTCTTTATAAATCTCCTTTCGCGTTCTCACTAACTGCAAAAGCAATTTATCAGATTGCACATTCATCGTTGGCGTATGAACAAAATAGTTTGTTCATCATCTTGAATTCAATTCAATTTCTAGTGTCATTTCTTTACTTGTGTAGTGAGCTGAAGAGTGAAGGGCCTGCAGAACAAGCCTGTATACAGAAACACTTACTGTACGTGTTGAATTCTTGAGTAAAAGGAAATATAAAATCTTATACCTACATTTTTACTTTTGTGAATGGTTATATTGAGCTTTATGATCATGACCTTATAAAATTTGAGTTGAGTCAGCATGCTGCAAAGTACTTTTCTCATTTGGGGTTAGTGCTGCTTTCTGTACTGCAAGTCTTGATTCTACATTTCTGTATTGTACAGTACTCTCACATCAATAGTCCATGGTCTGCATTAATTCCCTGTAATTTGTGCATGTTAGCCCACCAATGTGCAATCTACAGGGTGCCTCAAAACTCTCCATACTTTCTAGCAAATGTCTTACTTTTTTTTCATACTTAGAAGAATGCACAAAAATGGTTCTAGTGGCTGGATCGGTAAGCCGTCGCAAGATTGTGATAGATGAGCGAGAACAATTAAATGCATAACACCAGATGTGTTAATATGTGGGAGAGACGACTGTCTGGGTTTACAAAGAAATGGCAATCATGTACTGTAAAAGCTGTTTTGTAAATACAAAGCATTAATTTTCCCTATGTGTAGAGACTTTTGGGACACCCTGTGGATTTACTCATTTGGTTGCAACAAACAGCACTCTCTTCAAACTTTCTGTGTGATTCCTTTGTGGTGTGCTGTTGTCAACAGATCCACAACTCTTGAGCAACTACAAGGCAAAATTACTACAGTACATCTACTTTGTGCAGCGCATTAACACTCACAAACATACTGTATGTAGCTAACATGGTAGAATGATATATGGTAACATTGGTCTGTTTACGTCTTGTGCTAGGTTGAGTCAAAAAGCTTCTCTGTCAGACACTTTTAATGGTAAACAGTGTACAAGGGTCGTTCAAGTCAAACTGGGACTTGTGGTGAAATTTCTTGTGAATGAACGTGTAAAACTGACGTTAACAGAAGACTTCAAGCACAGTATGGCGATGAGACTGAAATATTTGAACGGTGCAAAAGTTTTAAAGAAGGCCATACTTTTTGGAAGGATGACAAGTATGGAGAGTTTTGAGACACCCTGTAGATTGCACACTGGTCGGCTGACATGCACAAATTACATGGAATTAATGCAGACCATGACCTATTGTGTGAACGATGATCTAGGTAGTTTGGAGCCCACTGCAGTCATTCTCGTGATGAACATTCAGTGGGTGGAACGCCTGATCCTTGAAAATAAACGGATATATCTTGTCGTCAACTTGTGGAAGAGACAAGTCTGTCTGTGGGAACTGTACACACTATCTTTCAGAAACACCGCTTGCACATTAAAGGAACTCAACTCTGAGTTCCTCGTATAGTCTTGTACTCACTCAATGTGATTTCCTTTAAAGTTCTTTTGAGGCCAGCATTTTGTGAATCAAAAAACGTGAATCACATGTTCAGTTGCATGTATGTCATTTTACACTATCACTCATCATCTATACCTCTTTATCATTTATCCAGGGTCGCAGGGGGCCTGGAGACTAAGCCACGAGGTAGGGTACACCCTGAACCCTGGCCAATCCATAGTAGGGCACCCACATATACACACTCACATGCTCTTTCACACACTGCGGGCAATTTGGGAATGCCAATTTGCCTAATCTGCATGTTTCTGGATTGTGGGGGAAAATTGGAGTACCCAGAGGAACATGCAAAACTTCATGCACACAGACCGTGAGGCGGAAATCGAACCCGGACCCTGGCGGTGCGAGGCGACAGTGCTAACCATTACACCCACTCTGCCCAGTAGTTAATCAAAGTAGAATCCGGGATGCCTGGATGACAGGTTTTGTGTCACACAGATCCATACAGATTTACGCACACCTGTTTAAATGCTGCTGCTGCTGAATAAAATGATGAAAGTCAGGGTGACAATCCAAAACATAAAATGCCTGTCTACCTAACGAATGCTTATTGCCCAAAATGATGGTTGTTATGGAATTAAGAGTAATTTAAAGCTTATTCCACCGAGAGCTTAGCCCAGTAATAAACTATCTTGTTATTTACTTCACCAGGCATCTTTATGACCCCGTTAAGTGGCTTTACACTGTGTTTTTGTATCTAATCTTTTTGCATTCCCATGATGCTGGTTGTCTAGTTCTCCCTATTGTTCACCATGCCGCAGTTGTTTTCATGCATAGAAAGACCTCTCCCTTGGTCCATGCGAACAACAAAAACAAAGCACTAATTAGCGCACCTGCTAACCCTTGTTTAAAAAGGGTTCTCCATTATAATGTCATCGCTGATTGCATTGCATATGTGCACGAGTGGTTTACAGAGGGCTGTATTGTTTTGACCATCATTATTTATTTGAGGTCATACAAATTAGGATAGCTGTCTTACTGTATACCTGATATACAGTACAGTATATATAATAGATTATATTATACAATATATTATAAATGCACTCACAGACAGTGGACAAAAGTCTAAAGCCAAACAGTTTTTTTAAATTTATATTTATTATTTGATTTTCTGCACTATTTTTAGATCCCAGTTTTCTGTAAATATAAGTGAATGTGTGATACTAAGCATGTTAGCTGCTTTGCGCAAAAGGTCCCATTTGCCTTACAAAAATTTGTGTCCAGTTTTGATCTAAAATGGATCATAAGGTTTTACACAAACTTGTGAAGTCCATGCCTTGTCGAGTACACACAGCCATTAAAGGTATTAGACTGTAAGGTGTGGTGGCTCAATGAGTTAAGGTTCTGAGTTACTGAACAGAAGGTTTTTGGTTCAGCCAGGTTGCTGCTGTTGGGCCTTTGAGCGAGGCCCTTAATCTTATCTGCTCCGGGGGTGCCGTACCATGGCTGTGCACTGACTCCATATGTGAAGAAAGAATTTCACTGTGCAGTAATGTCTATGTGACAAATAAAGCCTTAACTTAATTATAATACGTTCATAGTGTTGGAATGTGTGGTATTTTTAGTATTGCAATCACTATTCAGCATCACAATTTTAATTACATTAATTGTAAAAGGTATTTGCCCTGGTGTGTGAATCAAAAGAGATCTATTTGCAATCCTTTCTATCCAATTTCTATTTACTAACAGCATTCATGGACGTTATATTCATGGACTAAATACAAACGCTAACTCTCAGTACCATTAAATATCAGACCATATGGACGTGGAATGTAGGAAGGTTCGTTCTTAAAATGCATTATACCCATTGGCCATTCATAACTTGGGAAAATCACAATAGTTTTAAAAAGTGGGTTGGGTTGGAATAAATACGTTGCCAAAAGACAACACATTAGGATAGCTGATACAGTATCAGTAACTGCTCACATGTATAATGAAATACAAATGTACATCACCCTGGATAAGGGCGTCTGCCAAATGCCTAAATGTAAATTTGGGTCAGGGTTAAGGCATTGGACTATGGTTTGGAAGGTCCTAGGTTCAAATCACATAAGCACCAAGTTGTCCCTGCTGGGCCCTTGAGCAAGGCCCTTAACCTTTAAGCCTCATGTGTGATGAGCTAAAAGCTGTAAGTCAATCTGGATAAGGATGCCTGCCAAATGCCTAAATGTATTTAATCAAAACTCAGCTCCTCTTACCCTCTTTACAGCTCAGCACAGTGACATCTTTCCTTGTACTAAACAATAACTCAATCTGTTGACTATTTTTAATTAGTTTTTGTTTATTATTGACAGCACGGTGACTTAGTGGGTAACACCGTTGCCTTGCACCTCCAGGTTCAGAGTCTTGGGTCTGTGTGCATGGAGTTTGCATTGTTCTCCCCGTGCTTGGTAGGTTTCATCCGGGGACTCCGGTTTCCTCTCACAGTCCAAAAACATGCAGATTAGGCTAATTGGCATTCCCAAATTGCCTCTAGTGTGTGAGTGAGTGTGCATGTGTGTGTGCCCTGCGATGGATTGGCACCCCATCCAGAGTGTACCCTGCCTTGTGCCCTAAGTCTCCTGGGCCCTCCTGACCCTGTTTACAGGATAAAACGGTATAGATGATGAGTGAGTAAATGTTATTTAACAACACCAGGCTGCAAGAACAACCTTAGGGTTCACTTTTCAGCTTTCATTTAAGGAAAAGCACACTTGCTATCATTTAAGCAAGAATAGGAAAAATATGCACCAACTACATTAGCAATACTGTATGTTGCCGTTATAACCACTCAGATTCTCAAGTTACACTTGCATGTAAATACGGACCAGCCACTGCTCTCTGAACACAAATTAAATTCAAATTAAATGTAAATTTGCTTTAATTTGTGCATTTGGCTTTAAGGGAAGTTCTGACAGATTTCTTTTTTTTTTTTTTGTCTGGACACTTGTACGATTGCTGAGCAGATGTGAGAAAGAAGCCAATCTGTATGGAAGTATTCTGAGCTCTAGGCAGTATAACTAACAGTGTGTGTAAATATCCTTAACACATTGCCATGCCCTAGGCTGCAGATTATGTCTATGTGTGCTATAAACAGGATGTGTCTTAAGGCTTTTACTTTTAACACTTGTCCTCTAGGGGGTGCTATAGGCAGCTCAACTGTATGAGGAATAATGCATGCATTTTTTTTCCTTTTTTTCTTTTTTAATCTTAAAAGTGTTCTCACTTGTTTTACAGGGGGTGCTCTAGGCAGCAGACGGCGTCTCCATGAGGAGCAGTAGAAGATGCCGGAACTGCCAGCAGTGCTGCTGTCGATTCACGTCCACTTCCTGCTAGTTACTGTTCTTAACATGCCGCCTTGTTCTCTCAGCCAGACCCCTCTCCTGTCATCTGTGAGAATGGGTGAGTCGCACCACCTTCACGATGACAGGGATTTAAACAATTAGTCCTAAACAGATTATATTATGAGTGGGGATTAAATTTGGGATTTAGGTGCTGGGAGATGCTGGAGATGTTTGTAATGGGTACCAACTATGTGAGAATGTAATGCATCATTTTTATCGCAATTGAAGAATACAATTTGACAACAGTTCTTTTTTTAGAGCCATCAGTATACAATAGTGATGCTGCAGCTGGAAATTTGAGTTTGTGTCAGAACAGGATGGGCAAAAATGTTGTCCTTCACTTCATCTGAGTCACCAGGCAGGGGTCTTTTAAATATCCGCTTTGTTCAGCCAAATCCACACTTTGCCTTTGGCCTTTGCTTGGCCGCTCTTACTGCCACCACATTAAGCACAGAATTTTCTGCCATGACCTTTTGGAGTTGGCCCTTGAGAGGCAGAGTAAATCTCTCTCTCTCTTTTTCTCTTTCTCTCTCTCTCTCTCTTTTTCTCTTTCTCTCTCTCTCTCTCTCTTTCTCACTGCTCTGCAACTACTTCCTACTGGTCAGCGGCGATTTTGGATGACCGCTCTGCCTGTGGCCGTGGAGAGCGGTTGGCTCTAGCTTTAGCGCGGGAGAACATCAACAGCGTGCTGGAGGGCCCGGCTCGTGCTCGCGTCGACGTAGAAGTCTTCGAGCTCCAGAAAGACTCTCAGTACGAAACCACAGACACCAGTAAGTCCCATCCACACTCAAACACAGTAAATAAATTAGGAGTGAAATACATCACTATAAGTGTATTGGGCAGCTCTATCTATCCATCAGTATGAGTTGGCCTTATTCAAAAGAAGAAGTGAAGTGAGTTGGGGAAAAAAAAAGGCCTGAGGAAAAAGAGACCTAGAGATTTTTTATTCCTTTTTAGTGTGCCAGATTCTGCCTAAGGGTGTGGTTGCTGTGATTGGCCCCACCTCCAGTCCTGCCTCGGGTTCTACTGTCAGTCACATCTGTGGGGAAAAGGAGGTGAGTTGATTGTGAATTTAAGGGTGTTCAAGTCAAACCGAGACTTTAGATTGCGCAGAATAACAGAACACAGTCATGAGTCATGAGTAAAAACTACCTTTATTTCTCTATATAATTCCCTGCTACACTAATGCACTTCACTAGTGCTTGAATACCAGCATCACATCTGAAATACTGGCCTCCCAGGAACTTCTTCAATAGGCCAAACATGTGGAAATCTCTTAGAGTGAGGTCAGGACTGTACTGGGGATGTGGCAATAACTCCCAGCCAAGTGCCTGTCAAAGTGGTGTACAGTTCCCACAGACAGATGACTTTCTTTCACAAGTTGGAGACAAGTTATCTGAGCAATTAGGTGTTGATGTTGAATGTTCATGAGAACGACTGCAGTATTTTGCACTATTTAAATGTTTTCCGTGGCTAAGAGTCTCTTTACTGTATTCTGCTTAAAGTCTTCTGTAAATGTCAATCGTTTTTACGCCTTCATTCTCGAGAAATTTCACCACCCAAGTCCCTGTTTGACTTGAACGCCCCACGTACTTTCAAAACAGGATGTATGGTAAGTATAGTATGATGTATACCAGTATAGTTTTTAGTATTACACACTAATTCTGAACAAACTCTCTCAAACCTTCTCTTTTTCTCCTCTCTCTCTCTCTCTCTCTCTCTTTCTCAGATCCCTCATGTGAAGATCGGTCCTGAGGAGACTCCACGGCTGCCTTACCTGCGTTTCGCGTCCGTCACATTGTATCCTAGCAACGAGGATCTGAGCTTGGCCGTGGGCGCCATCCTACGCTCTTTCAGCTACCCATCAGCCAGTCTGGTCTGTGCCAAGGCCGAGTGTGAGTCTTTGATCTTTGCTCTCGCCATCAGTGTGTATGACCTGCCCAGGAGCTCCACACATGTCAAAGTGCCTTTCCAAATGAGTCACCGCAGGGATTGTATGGCCACTCAACTTTTGAAAAATATTTTATGTAAAGCAAGTACAGACTCTCAAGATTCTGGTCTGAATAATTAATGCGCTACAATAAGATGTTCCTTAATTAACTTTAACTCAGTATCCATAAGTGAATCAGTGTGAATATAGAACATAGGAATAAATCCTGAAAGCTCTGTCATATATTCCATCCATCCCTTCACGACATATGGATTCATCAGTGTTGGTCAGCCACAGTAGGGGAACGTCTCTACACAGGAGTGTATCATATGTGGCACATGGAAGCCTTCCACACTGATTAAATATCACTCTGTGTTGTGTACCAGCCTGGAAATATGTACATTAAGTGCATTTTATATATATATATATATATATATATATATATATATATAGTTAAGCAAGTGTGAGCATGTGCGAGATCGTCAATTCACACGGCTTGGCTCTGACCTAGTTGGCTGCACTGTGGTTGCCATGGTAGCAGAGTAGGTGCAACTTGCCACTCATCAAGCTCATTTAAAATGGTGGCAGGAGATGGAGAGACAGGCCAGCGGACCTTGCTCTACACATCCGCTTTGTGCTGTGTATATATTGGTTTTGTGTGTGATTCCGTATGTGTGAGAGAGAGATGCACAGTTGTTAATTAATGAGAATATGTTCATTTATTTCTCATTACAACCCAGTCATTATTCTGCCCTCTGATTGGACACGCTCGTGATCACCTCTGATTCTGCACACTCTATTTGATCTCTCTGTCTGGCTGCATCTGTTAGTGCGAACGGGCACATGAGAGGGGAGCCATTATACATCGGATTTTACAGCGCCGAGTCTGACCACAAGATGGCCACCTCTCGGACACACGCACCTGTGAAATTATTCAGTTATTCCGTAAAGGCTGCGGGAATACTTTTCCAGGACTATACAGTAGGTTTGATGAAAAAGGTCTTGCGTTATTGTAAGAAAATTGTAGAGCTGACCTTTGAGGCACGTTTCTGAGAACAACAATTGAAGTAGGAGGATAAAGCATCAAGTAATCCATAAAAAAATGTTTGTTTTTTTCTTTTTCTTGCTGCACTTGCTCTTTAGCCTTTAGTAAACCTATAATCCATAATCCAATGACATTGGTATTGCCCCTTATTATTTTCATAGGTGAATTGTGACTGCAGTTAGGGAGGTGTGCTATTTTTAGACACTTCTTCTTAGGCTTATTATTCATTTCTTCAGCATAAAAAGCATACGATTCAGGAACTATTATAAATTACCCAGCAAAAGGTATAAGAAACAGGAAAGAATGTTAGCCCCGACCTACCAGGAGAATGATTGTGGAATATGGAAGGGCCTTGGGACAAACCTGAAAGGGTTTCATTGTCGTAACAGAATTGGCTAATAGAACCAAGGCAGGTATTAATGAGTAAATATGGACAGAATTTCTCTGGACAACAATCTAATGATTGCAAATAGTGGAGTCTGACCTCCGAGTACTTGCTTTGTTGACTGTTAGGATTTAGTTACTGTACTTTCTGCTGTTCATCACCTTCAGTTTTCATTGTCGGGGAAAAGAGAGAAAGAGAAGCTGAAAGATGGCATGAATAGTACTAATGCACAAAAAACAGAGCCAGTGAAATCCACTGAGAATATATCTGGGAAGGGTTGCTGCAGGAATCAGTGAGTGGGTGAGAGGAAGCTACAGGATGGGGGGATGAAGAAGTGCTGGGGGAGTTAGAGAGAGAGAGAGAGAGAGAGAGAATGAGAGCATGTAAGTGAGTGCATTGATTTCTCTCCTCCCTCAAACTAATTAAAGTTTGGCACCGGGTTCACTGGCTCTCTCTCTCTCTCTCTCTTTCTTTCTCTCTCTCTCCGTACACACACTCCCATGAGAAGTCAGCCACTTATTTACATTTAATGCACACACACACACACACACAAACACACACATATGCACACACACACACACACATTCCCTTGTGCTATCTTTAACCCCACCTGCTTTACAGGTCTGCTGAGATTGGAGGAGCTGGTGCGACGTTTTCTTATCTCCAGGGAAACGCTGTCTGTCAGAATGCTGGATGATGACCTCGATCCTACATCTTTACTCAAAGAGATTCGTGATGATAAAATAGCTACGATCATCATCGATGCTAATGCTTCTGTGTCATACCTGATCCTGAAAAAGGTACAGACACATAGCAACAACCCAATCACACACACAAACACACAGAACCTTTGTTTAAGTAGCATTGTGGGGACATAATTATAAACGTAGCTAATTAGTGCCATGCCATCACATCAGCCTAGACTTAACCTGAAGCTCGAGAACAAAAAGGAAACCCTTTGGCTGTTTTATGTTTTCAAATAAAAGTTGCAGTTATTGTGAAAAAGACCGGAATGAACTCGGAACAAAGAGTTGGAATAAGGCAAATTTGCTCTCCACTGAAGATATAACCTTATCATTAAACACAGATCAGCCATAACGTTAACCGGACATAACATTAACACTGATTATTTAGTATATACCAGTAAACTGGTGACAGGATCATGGGCACTAAAGGCTCGTTTATGCCTGTGGGGAGCTAAATCTAGCCTGTCTGGTCTGATTCAACAAAAAAGCTCATATAACACACATTGCTAAAAAAAAAGTCAGTACTGACTATGATAGAAACAAATCCGAACACTCACAGCATCACAGCCTGCCACACATGGGGCCCCCAAAGGTTTTCAAATTCCCCAATTTGATCACGGAATTCCACGGAATGCGGCAACTGTACATATATATACAGTAAGAGACACTTACTGTATCAGCTGAACTGCAATCTTTAAACTTGTAACAAAAATCATTTTAGAGATTTTCTTTTTCATTTTGGTGTCACCTTTAAATTGTAGATAGATAAATCATAAAACTCCTTTTTTAAAAGAAATGCAATGCTTCTGTTGTGCTGGCAAGCTACAGTATATCATGATGAGCATCACACACACACAAACACAGACACACACACAAAAAAAACCTACTTGACAAAATGATACGGGTTTGAGTTGCACCGCACGGATCGGGTTGTCCCCTGGTGGCTGTACTACTGAAAACTAATGCATTTAAATGGAGCTTGGTGACGGCTTCCTTTTGTTCGTATCAGTCATTTTCTGTCTCTCTCTCTCTTTTCACTCCACCTCTCCCCCTTTCCCTCTCATTTTTGATTTACAGCTACTGTAATTCAGTTCTGTTCCCTTTAAAAGTACCTGTACTCTGGTTGATTTGAAGAGCTCTGAATATGTATGGTTCAACCTGCTGATGAAATGATTCTCTCTATTTTCACCTTCCTTTTTTACACTTTAATCTCTTCACTTTTTCTTTTTTCCGTCCTAGGCGTCTGAGTTGGGGATGACGTCAGCATTTTACAAGTACATTCTTACCACTATGGTAAGAAGGATTAGTATTTTTTATTGTTGATGGTTATGCGCATGGTTATTCATCAGCTTCATTTTGTAATTGAAATGGCTCTGGTATTGAAACACCTTTACTATAACATGCAACTGAATTGAATTATTTATTGAACTTTTTTTGGAAGCTCTTATTTACTTTTTAGTTATTTATTTACTTATTTATTTACTGATAAGAAGACATAAGGCAACCACGGTGACATAGTAGTTAGCACTGTTGCCTCGCACCTCTAGGGTTCGGGTTCGATTCCCGCCACGGGTCTGGTTTCCTCCAGGTACTCCGGTTTCCTCCCACAGTCACAAAACATGCAGATTAGGCTAATTGGTGTTCCCAAAATTGCCCAGAATGTGTGAGTGTGTGTATGCATGCGTGTGTGCCCTGTGATAGATTGGCACCCCATCCAGGGTGTACCCCGTCTCGTGCCCTAAATCTCCTAGGATAGGCTACAGGCCCCTCCCACAACACTGTACACAGGATAAAGTGGTATAGACGATGAGTGATGAGTGACTGAGTAAGAAGACATAAATTAACATTAAATAATACATTGGTTCATGATTTAAAACAGTGTAATTAAAATGGCAAGATTAAGCATGTACACCAGGACATGCACTGTAGGTGATTATGTTATGACTCTGTGTTTGTCTCTGTGTGTATGTAGGACTTTCCTTTGCTGTGGTTGGATGATGTGGTTGATGAACACTCCAACATCGTTGGCTTCTCTATGTTCAACACCACTCATCCATTTTATCTGGAATTTATCCGGAGCCTCAACCTGTCGTGGAGAGAAGGCTGTGACCTTAACCCATACCCAGGACCAGCGGTGAGACATATTGCACACACACATGATGATAATTAAAGCTATAATTGCATCTAAATCCATCCCTTCTCTTAACCTCAGTAACCAAAATGAAACCTATTGACTGTTAAAAAAAATAGCCAAATGTCACAACCTTCAAAGAATTATATTATACTTATCAAAATGAAGCATGGAAACATGCAAATACATATTTAACTTCTTTCTACCTGCTGTGTCTAGCTGTCTTCAGCTTTGCTGTTCGATGCCGTCCATGTGGTGGCGAGCGCTGTCCAGGAGCTGAACAGAAGTCAGGAAATTGGAGTGAAACCCTTAAGTTGCTCCTCCCCACAGATCTGGCAACATGGGACCAGCCTCATGAACTACCTGCGCATGGTTAGTGTCTGTGTGTCTGTGTGTGTGTGTGCATTTCCTTCGGGCATGTTTCTACTACTGAGGGCTTTCAGAAGCATTTCCACCAGAAACAGAGTTCTAGTTCCCAGGCTGTAGTTCTAGGAAACTTTTCTTATTTTTGTACTTTTTTTGCTGCGGAGTATAATTTCAGAAACAAAACCAAACAGTGAGTGTATTGTAGTTTTTGTGCAATCCTCGAGACGCATTTAAAAATAGTGTTTTGGTGACCTGTAAGTGCAAAACACATTTACAGAGAGTAAATCGGAAAACGCAAGAAACACATTTACAACTAAGTCGAAATGGAGCCTGTAGGTGCTTATTAAACATCACATGCTGGTTGCTGATGGAACATGATGCATGACTATTAAAAGGAACAAGAACAGAACATTTTCCGTCTGTTATTTAAATGATTTTAATGCAAAGTTATTTATGTATGTTATTATTATTATAGTAATGACTAATTCTTTCTGCCCAATAATGCTGATTCCTTTATGCAGGATTTCAGCATTCGCCTGCTTTTACAGTAATACTGCCATGCAATATAGTTAGCGTATCTAAGATTACATCATATAAATTCCCTTGATGAAAATAAGCAGGAATAAGTGAGTCAACAGGTTAATTGAGGTTCATATTTACTTCTGTTTTAAACATTTTCTGGCTGTCTGTGTTCCTTGGTCTCTCAGACTGAGTTGCGCTGCAGCCAACAGGAATGTGATGTTTAATACGGACCTACTCTAGCCTTCCTGTGTTGAGTTAATGATGTGTGTCTGGGTTTGCTGTTGCATTTTCACAGTCATTGTATTTTGATTTAATGGCACTGTAGTTATGGCATTTTAAAACTACATTTGTGCCAGTGTAATTTGTGTGTAACTAAGCAAAAACTCTGAAGAACAGCGTAAATCCATGTTCACTGTCTTGCTGTGTTTTTGTTGCTTGCTTCAAAGGATGGTTCGGGTTTTTTCAAGTCTGCTTTAAATCAAAAGTGAGGTGAAATCCCCCCCCAACCATACCCCCTCCCACCCCTAATATCGCAGCGAATAACAAGCTTGCCTTTCAACCAGAGATCACAAGTTTGAATCCTGGGTGGTGCTGTATCCGGGGAGCCTTATGAGTGCTGATTGGCTGAGCTCTCTCAGGGGGGTGGGATGGGTGGCATTCTAGCACTCTCACATCAATCATGGCAACGCTAGCCAATCATGGGCATCTGTGAATTCATGCAAGCAGAAGGAGTGGATAGAGCTATCCTCGAAGTATTACGCTTCTCCCTACCGTGTGTGTGTGCAAGCAGTTGGAATATATGTATTTGGCTGGTGCCACGTGTCTTGGAGGAAACAAAATTCGGAAAAAAAACCTAATAATAAATAATAATAATAATAATAAAAAAAAAACATCTGGTTCACATGCATTGCCTAACCACCACTTCAGACAGGTCAAATTATTGGCCTGCATCAAGTACTGAAAACAATTAAGGAAGAACTGTGCAACTTAAATCACTCAAAAGATTTATGAAGATGCATGGTAAAAAAAAAAAATTTGGAGCAATTTAAAAAGGTCATGTGGGCCGATGAGTTCAGACTGACCTTATTCCAGAGTGATGGGTGCATCAGGGTAAGAAGGGAACATGAACAAATGAACCCATCATACATACTGCCCACTGTACAAGCCTCTGGAGGATGTGTTATGATCTGAGGTTGCTTCAGTAGCCTCAGCAATATTATGTGGCAATAAAATGAAGTCGACTGATAACCTGAATGTACTGAATGACCAGGTTATCACATCAAATTACTTTTTCCCCCCTGATGGCACAAACATATTCCAGGATTCAAATTGTAATAGTGTGGTTCCTAGGAGCATCACAATCAAAGCAAAAGTCGGGCAAAGAAATCTTGGAGACTGTAGACACATTTACCTTGGTTGCTCTGCAACCCGACCATGAAGTTTGTCACCCAGAATGCGAGTATAATGTAAGTATTTGGGTCAAATTCCACAATCCTCTTTCTGTGCAAAAATGCATTCCAAAGTTAAGCTGGGATTTTAATGTTACGGTGTATTTAGTAAAGATTTAACTCTTTTCTTTTCTCATATAGATATTTTTGGGGAAAGAAATAATTTAAAGATAATTAATTACTTAGTACTCAGGTTCCAGGTAACAAATGTAATTGTTAGTGTGCAGAAGATGAAAATTTATAACAACCTATGAATATGAAGCTCAATTTTTATTTAAGACAGACTTGAAAAAAAAACTCAACTGAATAATTTTTAAATAATGGATTCCCTTCATAGTTTTCATCACTTATTGTATGTGATCTGATCTAATGAGATAACAAACCCTATATTACAGTGCAGCCCAAACTAGTAATTGTGGAAAAAAGTAAATGTGTCTACAGTTTATAAATAGCTGGTTGTTTTTCTTCTTTCTCTAGGCCTGTTTTAGGTAAATCATTTCTCTGGAGGCCCAAATGGTCCACATTCTTGGTTTCTCACAGCTCCCAACTTGCCTAAAACCAGAACTCAATAACACACTATATCCACTACAAGAGGTGTTTGGAGCTGGGAGTGATAAAATGTAGTTCATCTCACTGTTGCCAATGCTCTTGGCTTTTCTTTCCTTCCCTCTGTGCTCTCAGGTGGAGTATGATGGTTTAACAGGCCGTGTTGAGTTTAACAGCAAAGGTCAGAGAACCAACTACACCCTGCATATCCTGGAGAAACATAAATCAGGCCACAAACAGGTAACACACATTCACATTCAGATTTCTTCCCACATACAGTTCTTACCTTTACATAATGGTTTTTGGGTAACGGAGTTTTATTCTGTGTCTGTGTATTAGATTGGTATTTGGTATTCGAACAACACCCTGGTTATGAACTCCACCAGTCTGGACATCAATGTCTCTGAAACTTTGGCCAACAAGACCCTCATTGTCACCACCATACTGGTGAGGTCTAGTAACTGTTTAAAAAAATAAAAGGAAATATACAGTACAGGCCAAAAGTTTGGACACACCTTCACTCATTCAATGTGTTTTCTTTATTTTCATGACCATTT
>JAQMYJ010000033.1:10248039-10266775 GCA_030014305.1 Clarias laeviceps
TTCATAGTTTTGATGCATTCAGTGAGAATCTACCAATGTAAATGGTCATGAAAATAAAGAAAACACATTGACAGATAAATGAGAAGGACTTTTGGCCTGTACGGTACATTACATGTTTCAAGGTTCTTTAATTTAACTTGCTATGTGTATGTGAAATCAGGAGAACCCGTATGTTATGAGGAAAGCAAATTACCAGGAACTAGAAGGGAATGAGCAGTATGAAGGCTTCTGTGTGGACATGCTGAAGGAATTGTCAGACATTCTGAAGTTCACCTTTCGAATCAAACTGGTGGATGACGGTCTGTACGGAGCTCCAGAGCCCAACGGTTCCTGGACTGGCATGGTGGGGGAACTTATCAACAGAGTAAGTCTACACACACACACACACACACATTTTGTTTTTGTATTTAACTTACCTACAGTAATTTTTTATGCCCTCCTGCACACTACTCACCTTTCCAATGTTCTCTCCTTCTTTCTCTTCATCTGGAGCAGAAGGCAGATTTAGCTGTAGCTGCTTTCACCATCACCTCTGAGCGGGAGAAAGTCATCGATTTCTCCAAACCTTTCATGACCCTGGGCATCAGTATTCTTTACCGAGTTCATATAGTAAGTTATATAAAGATTTATGTGCCGGCAATCAGACACAATCTCTGAGCCTCTTGATTTAACTCAGCTGTTTCTGCTGATGATAAATATTCCCTCTACTGGTGAGAAAAAGCAAAGCCATAAATAGACATATTCCTTTGACGCAGGCATGTTGATGTAGTATTTCCAAAAGGAGTGCCGTATGAATGAAGCTTATATGTAGGACTATTGTAAAAGTAATCCTTCCAAGGCTTTATAAGAAGAGTGCTACAATGAATTTATTAATATACACTGCCTGGTTTAAAAAAAAAAAAGAAAAAAGGTGCATTTTATTCAGTCATCTTTAGCATCTCACACAATGTGGTGGCCAGTTCATGTGTGAAAATGATTAAGACCATCAGTTGATAATAATAATAATAATAATAATAAATTATTTGTCACATGTACTTTACAGCACAGTGAATTTTTTTCAGATCACTTTAGTTGTTTATGTTCCTTGACGCAGCCCAATGATTTGACCCTTATGAAATCATGACTATTTTTGGCCTGGCAGTGTAATCTTTCAATTAGAAAAATACTGTATATGTTTCATTCTCCTGATCTGGGTCACAGTGCACCTCTAGCCAGCTGATATCCAAAATCAGGCTTACTCCAACATGCACCAGTTGGCTAATATGAATCAGGTGACATTTTTCTTGTATGTATTTCAATACTTCCATTAAACTCTTATGAATTGTTAAAGTCACTTAATTAAAATAACTGTATGCTTTAGTGTTACATGTGTGTGTCATTAGTCTAGTCAGCAAGTTTCATCCTCTTTCATCAGATGTTATGACGTTATAAGATATTAAAATCGAACACACTGTAAAGTTAAGAGAAAATACAAATGACCAAAATATATAGATATATTGAAAACCTTCACAGTGTATACAGTATACGGTACATACTGTAGCCAGTCTTACCATGTGCATGGCAGGGCAAAGGAGATGTGCAGAGAATCCCTTTAAGGTGCTTAGTTTCGTTCGGGTTTCAAATGACTCATTTGGCAGGCTCACCTGTTACATCTTCATTATTTTCCAGGTAAAAAGATTTTGATGTATGGAGTTTTAAATCATTTATTGCACTTTAATAACCATGACTGCAACAGAATGATACAGGATATTGTATCATTATTAAATAAGGAACTTATTAACTGGTTGGACTCAGCTTTCTAATGAAGCTCTGTATAAGTGGATTACTAAAGGCAGGTACAGTTGGGGGGGTAAATGTATAGAGGCTATGGATAAAAGATAAATAGGCATATTTATAAAACATAAACATACAGTATGGTGTGCTACGATCAGTGTTAGTAAGGGTACCGATGAAGCCCGTTTGAATAACCAGGCATTCCTGTTTATAGGGGTTATGATATTGTTATGTGTGGCAGCATGGCAGATGTTAGTGGCAGCCAAGATCAGTGTGTACTGAGTAGAAGCCTGATGCAGGGGGAGATGGTGGAGCGGTAGCCTGCAGGAGTGATTGTGCAACTGTTTGGGAGATTTCCCCCCTTTTCTGGAAAGACCACTTATTTCACTTTATTCCTGTTTTTAAATGCAACTTCTTTCTTTGGTTTTGAAGATTTTTTTTCAACACTTCCTTTTCATTTTTCTTTAAACACAACCTCTTTCTATTCAATTTTCTTTAAACACAGCATTCTTATCTTTTATACACTTCTTTCCACCTTTTTTCTCAACACGCTCATTTCTCTTTTTCACATGCTCTTTGTCCCTATGCCAGACCGACACACTCTATACTTGGTGCTACCTAAATGTCCACACACCGCATTCTGAATCTAGGGGTGTATATACAGTACACGTAGGTGTGTGCCCAGGTGTCACGCATCTCCTCTGATTACCTCCTCAGTGGTATCACCTAGCAACCACGCGTGGGGTGGCTGTAGGTCTGCCTATCTGGAAATCTGCGGTGTAGCTGTAAACGGATTTGCCAGATAGAGTTTATACAGTATATGACAGCTGTGCCATTAAAGCACATAAAAGGGTATTCACTGTAGGTGTTATTTAAGCAACATCACACAAGAAGGAGTGGTGTTGTACTGAATATCAGCATGGGGGGCTCAGGATACTGTAAGTGCTGAAAATATCACAGCCATGCTGATATTCAGTACAACAGCACAACCTCAAGTTTAATATTCCTTTTATATAATTTGTTTCACAAACACCATTCGTTACCAACTGATTATGATTTGTTTGTTTGTTTATTTAAAAAGTTATATTACTCCATCAAAATTACTCCATTACTCCATTACTCTATCTTTCTGTGACTGGTGGAACCACCTCACTACGACTGGCAGAGCTGGTGACTGTGATACATATACAGTAATTAAACATCACAATGATGTTATGCTCTATTATCACCAATCATGGAATGCTTCTCTTTAAATCATATTACTTGATCAGAACTTATTGTTGTACGATTAAACTTATTCATACTGCTTTACTAGTGCACTGAACAAGACTAAGCTGAGACGTACAGTATATATACACAGTATTTGAGCTTCATGTTTATTTGTATTTATTCCTCTCCCTTGTGTCTTAGGGGCGAAAGCCAGGCTATTTCTCATTCCTAGATCCTTTCTCTCCAGCCGTTTGGCTTTTCATGCTGTTGGCTTACCTGGCTGTCAGCTGTGTGTTGTTCCTCGCTGCCCGGTACAGACACCCACCCACACTTGTTCACACATACCCCGACTCATAATCAGAGATAGTTGTTTATGTGTTTCGTAACGTCCAGCGCTCAGAACACCGTTTGTGTGGTGTGTCTCAGAGCCAAGCACAGCTATATCTAATATCTGTTATCAAATATCTATGATTTAATATCTAATGTAAATATACTACAGAATTCTACATGAACTTTAAACCGCTTCCAATCATTTGCTTTACTGTGAACCCCAGTGGGTCAATCACGAGTCTCAGCCTCAGACACTCTGTCTGTGGACCATCTTACATTTATTGCACATTTAACCAGCCACAACTAACTGAATATATCTGTCACACAAAATTAACGGTCTGTGGCTAGTCATTTGCAATGTCAATCAAATGCCCTCATCCTGTAAAAAAAACAACAACAACAGGCAGCTATATAACAGAGTGATGAAAAAAGAGACCTGCCAGACTCCGGCTCTGTTTTAAGCATTATGTTTACTCATGGGTGGCTTGGGAATAAAGAAAAGAACAATATATTCATATACAGTATAAATCACATTCTCTATGTGCATCCTAGGCTAAGCCCCTATGAGTGGTATAACCCTCACCCGTGCTTGCGCGAACGCCGGGACCTGCTGGAGAACCAGTACACACTGGGGAACAGTCTGTGGTTTCCAGTGGGAGGCTTCATGCAGCAGGGCTCGGAAATCATGCCTAAAGCTCTGTCTACACGCTGTGTTAGCGGAGTCTGGTTAGTTTGTGTGTGTGTGTGTGTGTGTGTCTGCGTGTAGCATGTGTCATTTAATTAATTCCTTCCAATCAGAGTTTTAGTGTACTGAAGGTTAAATGTTATAAATGTTAATTATAATAACATAGTCAGGCATAATGAAGGTCAACATTGTGTTGCCTTCTAATCATTCATGCTTTCATAAATATTTTTTATCTCTCAATTTCTTTTCCGCTCAGGTGGGCATTCACTCTGATTATCATCTCCTCGTACACTGCCAACCTGGCTGCATTTCTGACAGTGCAGAGGATGGAGGTCCCCATAGAGTCACCCGATGACCTGGCAGACCAAACCAACATTCAGTATGGCACCATACATGGTGGGAGTACAATGACCTTCTTCATGGTATGAAAAATGTGAATGTTTAAATCAAATAAACTCGTTCATGTGCTCTCCTCGCTGTCCTTATGCCAGCCGTGTGTCAGAGCATTTTTCTGTTTGGATTGGCATATGCTGGTGTTTGAAGTAGTGTTGTATTTTGTTTGTTCGTTTGAGTCACTCTTGGCTCGGTGTGCTTTGTAACAGGTCTTGTTTGCCCCTGTCAGGCCGTGACATTCTGTGTTTGTTTGTGTTGTTGTCTCTGATCACGAATGAAACACATTTTCATTTATGAACTTGAGATGCAAGGCTGCAATCAAATGCAAAGAGCGAGGTGTTCTGCTCAGAACGCTGTACAGCTGGCAGAGGGAGTAAAGTCATAAATGCTGAATGTTCGACCATTCATTTTGATGGAGAAAAAGAAAGACAGGCACCACTGCAATCATTTTAACACCAGGACCACATGGGATCTGCAAACATAGCAGACATCGAGCATTCCCGATATTTCAAAAGTGCTAGGAGTAGAAGCAGCGCCAAATATGTGAGAAATAAAGATAAATATAATAATACAAATAAAACTTAGGAAGATTGCTCGAGCAATCACACTAACTATTTTTTTGTACCCAGATGACTTGTGGTTTTGGCCTAACTGCAAACTCAGCTGGCACTCAATGCTTGGCATTTAGATAAAGTCAAATTTTATTTCATTTGGAACTGCTCAGTTCTAATCTAATTTACTACAGTGAACTTCTGTTCAGTAACTTCAGCCAACACACATGCATGAATAAGATGGAAACAAACTGATTAAAAAAACAACAACAACAGTTTGAAAGTATTTTACTATTTCTTTAACATGTTAACACAAGTCTCAGAGTTCCCCTAGAAAGGGGACTGTTTTTAATACCTCAAACTGATTCAGTTTTACTCCTCTTCCAAATGTGCCATTTCAGTGTCTATGTAAATGAGCTGCTGCAGAGTCACGCCCCTCAAGAGAACATCAAAGCTGTGCAGCAAGTCAGGAGAGGAAATCTTCTTCTATAGCATAAAGGCCATTTACACAACGCACACACAAACATGGCGTTTATGAAAATCCAGTTAGTTCACAACATGTTGTAGTAGGCTAACTAATGTGACCCTCAGTTAATAGGCTTTAAATCATATAATTATCTTTACAAATTTATTTCAATTACATTACACAGATTTCTTGAACCTTTTGTGAAACTCACTCAGTTCTTATTAATGAATTGATAGAATACAATCCAAACCAAATCCATAAAATAATTACCTTTTAAATTAGCAGATAAGCCTACCCAGTTAATTAGCACAAAAGAAGTGGTGCTCTGAAGAAGGAGAATGCAGTCTGTATGATGAAATATTACTACAAGAATAAACTTACACTGAAGGTCAGTGGCATTTAGTTGTCTCTGTTGATGAAATTTGAGTCAAAGCAAATGTGCCATAATTATAATTGTGATTGATTCCCATAAGAAAGTTTTACCAGGATATGTCCTATAGCACTTCAGTGAGTATTGTTGCAGTAATTTGGTGTGCACCACAATAATTCAAATTCAAATTCAAATGTTATTTGTCACATACACAGTCATACACAGTACGATATGCAGTGAAATGCTCATACGACTGCCAGTGACCTTAAAAAGAAAATTAAAGCTTATAGATAAGAAATAAATATGAATAAAAAGAAATATGATAAAAAATTTATTTAACTAGGATAAAAATAGAAATATACTGTACAAATAAGAACATTCGTAATATAGCAAAATATAGAAAATATATAGAAAAAATATAAATTTGTAAAAATTTCGAAGTTTGGTGTAAAAAAAAAAAAAAATTGGGTGAATGTATCTTCCCACAGCCCCATCATAGGACACCAATAAATAATTTGGTGAATACCATGGTACAGTACTTATTGGGTACCACAGTGACTACTAAGATACTAAGTATCTTAGTAATATGGTATGTTTGTACATGCTGAACCAATATTATATATGAAGGTACATACTACTGATATGGTATAACACAGGCAGCACCATGACATGTATAACATATGACAGTATCCTGGTATGTGTTCTATGATACCATACTATATGTGGTGGGATACCGAGGGTTTAAGGAAGTGCTACCTAACGATTACGTCACCCTGGAATTTCAGCAGTTCCCACACAGCCCCAACAGCACAGAAAATAATTACACATTACACATAGAATGCGGCTGACCCGTCTATGACCAAATTACAATCTAGGCAGCCTAGCCGACACCCCACACTTACCAAGCAGATAGAATAATCTTTAAAATACATACCATGTGAGTAGAATCTCATGAAACCCAATCCAGCAAGCAACAAACTTGCAGGAGAACAGAACTCTCGCACTATCTGGGAAACAATGTGCATTACAAAAAGTCCGAAACGTCTATACCCAATGAAAGTCCGTAGCTCACATGTCCAAATCTGTCCCACGCCAACATTCTGAATCTGAATAAATAGACAAACACAGCCAAACATTTGAACAGATTCAGAGAACCACAGCACTTTCAACCAACTCTCTTACCTGTAGAGGGCTAACCTCGGGCCAATGCCAGCAACGGGGCTTCTGTAAATGTGTCGGTCTAAAGAAAAACACACTACCATGAGCTGCAGTATACCACAAGCAACCCACCCAGCATCACTCCACATACCTGGATAATGCAGTGATGAGACGAAGGCCAAGGGGCGGGACTTATGACACAAGGCTACCTTGCCACCATACTTGCGTATATATCTTCCCACTGCTCCACCATTGGACAACAAATAAATTGAGTAACCAATTAGGTGTAAGTAGGTGGAGCCTCAACCTGCCACATATACAGTAGTACGCATACTGCTATATCAAAGTACTGTACTGTATTTTATGAACATATGAAGAAAATCATTTATCGTTTCCTCTTTATAAGGGCAAAAACCTGTTGTAGAATGTTCCCATGTATCATGTCTCAGACAGATAAGGGACTGTTGGAAAAAGAGCAGAGTTGCTAAAACCATGCAGCACAAATGTCCATCTCAGTTACTCTTCATTTCTGTCTTTGTTCCAGAACTCACGTTATCAGACATATCAGCGGATGTGGAACTACATGTACTCCAAGCAGCCCAGTGTGTTCGTGAAAAGCACGGAGGAAGGAATCGCTCGTGTCCTGAACTCCAAATACGCCTTTCTGCTGGAGAGTACTATGAATGAGTACCATCGCAGTCTCAACTGCAATCTCACACAGATCGGGGGCCTGCTGGATACCAAGGGCTACGGCATTGGCATGCCTTTGGGTGAGACTGAGAGAAACTCTGTTATACCATTAATCAGGAAACTATAGCAATGAGTTTTTAATAATATTTTGATAAGGGTTTATCCCCATACATATCCAATTTATGATTAAATGAATTAGAAATGAAACATGATGTAACCAAAAGTATTGGAATGACAGGAAGATCAGTTATGTTGTTTTTGCTGTACACTGGAGACATTTGGGGTTCAGATCAGGAGATGAACGTGAGACAAATTTCTTTATTTTTTACAAATGAGTTCGTTCCGGGAGCTTGTTTGTAAGTCAGATTCGTTTGTAAGTCTGGCAAAGTGAGCCTTATACACCTTTGACACAAATATACAATGTAAATCATAAAACAAAAACAAAAAGACAACAACACACAGGTTTGGTGTTTTGGTTCTGCAATATACTCTCGCAAGGGGAATCCCGGTGATGTCTTGTTTAAAAGGAACACAGGAAGACGTCAGGGGGAGGGTAATGCTAAATGGTGTTTACTGCGCGCTTGACCAGACGCCTTTCTGTCTCTGAGTTGTTTCAGACTGTAAACTCTCTGTTTCGATAAGGATTTTCTAAAATTAGGATTATTCACTAGCGGGACAGCTTTACAGGACAGACTTTTTCTATTATCGTCTTCCTGCATTTCTCCCGCATGTCCATTTTCGTAGATGTGCAGTTTATTCGTATCTGCGGAAATTCATAACTCGAAGGTTCCTAAGTCAGGGACTTACTGAATTGATATTTTGTTGTGTTAAATAACTTAAAACACACCACGTTCCGTGACATACAGTACCACCTAATTTTATGTGAGCAAAAATTTTGGAACAGGTAGTCTTAAAGTAAGACGCACTTAATATTTCTTTTCATATCCCTTACTTTTAACAAGCTGTTGCATTCCCTATCTTTGTAAAGCTTTCTCAGACTTGTATTACAGATTCTTCAGTAGATAAAATATATTCTCAGTTGGGTTAAGGTCTGGTAATTAACTTGGCCAGTCTAAAACCTTCCATTTTCCCCCCTTTGGCAGTGAAGATAAATGAAGTTTGTTTCAATTACAGGATGCATTACTCTGTAAACTGGCAGAAAGAATGTTTCTGTAGATTTCTTCGAATGGTGGGTTATGGTAACTGTGGAATTGTTGGTGATGTCACTTTTTCTTTTATTTTTCCCTATCGTGAACTGCTTTTGTTTTCCTCGGCCAACTTGTTCAAAGGTGTGTTGTTAGTACACCAGTAGTTTCTTTCTTTTTTTCTGGATATTTGAAATTGTTGTATTGGCTGTGTCCAATTCTTGTGCAATGGTTCTGATCGATTTTCCCTCTTTTGTCAGATTTTAAATAGCTTGCCTCTCTCTTCAATAGTTCTTGAAAAAATTCCCTGCTTTTGGAAATGACTGTACAGTATATATCAAACGCTACACAGTTTTTTTTTTTCATAAAAAGGAAGCTTGGATGTTTATCTTCAAACAAAGCTTTGAATAATATTAAAATCTGATATCTAATACAGTGTCAGTTTATTTTTATGCCATTTGTTATGTGCATGGTGGTGTGGTGGTTAGCACTGTGGCCTTGCACCACTAGGGTTAAGGGTTTGATGCCCCCGCTAGGGTCTATGTGTGTGAATTTGCATGTTCTCCCTGTGCTTGGTGGGTTTCCTCTGGATACTCCAGTTTCCTCTCACAGTCTAAAAACACGTGCAGAGTAGGCTAATTTGTGTCTCCAAATTGCCCGTGGTGTTTGAGTATGTGTGCTTGTGTGCCCTGCGATGGAAAGGCACACCATCCAGGATGTACGCTTAATGCCCTGGGTCCCCTGGTATAGGCTCTAGGCCTATGATTCTGTTCAGGATAAGCAGTGTAGAGAATGAGTGAGAGTGTTGTATGCATAGAAATATCTTATTTTAGAGGAGTTAGAAGAGATCATCTTAACATCCACACACACTGCTATACACACATAATGTATTTGCTCAGCCATGACCAGATGAATTTCATGGGTAAAGGCATCCACGCCAATGCACTATTCAAATATTCATAAACATAGCGAGACGATGATAGAGACATGCCACAGAAGCCAAAGAAAAAACAAAAAAAGTATTTCTCTCTGTCTCAGGAATGTATTTTGAATTACATATCGCCATCACTCTGTATCACACACACTTCCTCTTTTTCTCAGGCTCTCCCTTTAGAGATGAGATCAGTCTGGCTGTTCTACAGCTGCAGGAGAATAACAGGCTGGAGATTTTGAAGCGAAGGTGGTGGGAAGGAGGGCAGTGCCCCAAAGAAGAGGATCACAGAGCTAAAGGTATGACAATTCTCACACTTAATTTGTCTATCATACCATATACACAGCATGATGTCAAATTGTTTCTCGATAATTAATTCAGGTCTTGGCTCTGTTAATAACAATTGTGTATTTTAGTGTTGCACTTCAAATAAATGCTATTTATACCAATGTCTTTTCCACAATATCCCTGATGGGTAGGGTTAATGAGGTGTCTGAGTGTCTTTGTGTGTTGCAGGTCTGGGAATGGAGAATATTGGTGGGATCTTTGTGGTATTGATCTGTGGATTGATCATCTCTGTGTTTGTGGCGGTGATGGAGTTTGTGTGGTCCACACGGCGCTCTGCTGAAACAGACGAGGTATGATTTCTCTCCTCCCACCCAATACGCAGCTACCACAAACTTTTTTCTCATAGATGTAAAGAAAACCCTGCAACAAAAAACCTTTCCAGGCATCCAACAATGTGATTCTTTTTCAATTCAGAGTGGAAAGATCTGATTATGGATCAATTCTTTATACACATTTGTTATATTTAATTTTATTTACAAAACATACAGTAAGTCTATCAAAACAACTTCTGGGGCAATGACCCCTATGTTTCTTCATTAAAAGGAGTTTTGAATAAAATCATGATTTTTAGACATAATTTAAGAAATAAGAAAAACACAATAAAACAGTATATGTCTGCGTGGTTTTTCCAGAAATCCATTTGATGGAGCTTACACTAGCTGTTTTATTTTTGTGAGGTTGTCAGGTTAATAGTTTATCATTAACCTTTGCTTTCCTGCCATTCTGTTTGTCACAGGTGTCTGTGTGCCAGGAGATGTTGAGCGAGTTTCGGAATGCCGTGTCATGTAAGAAGAGCTCTCGTTTGCGCCGCCGTCGGCCTCTATCGAGCTCTTTAGCCCTGCGCCACCCGGCTCGCCTCAGCCTGGGGGCCTCACGTCCTCTACGCCTCGTCAGAGAGATGCGCCTCAGCAATGGCAAGCTCTACAGTGGTGCCGGGCCATTAACAGGAGGCGCTGGAGGTGCAGGAGGCCCCTCAGAGCTTGGTCCTGGACCTCAGCGTCTCTTAGAGGAGCCTCTGGGGGCCAAGAGCACACCCGCAGGGCCTCTGGGCCCCCCTGCAGTGACTGTGCCTCTGCCACGAGGCTGCACCCATGTAAGAATTTGCCAGGAGTGCCGGCGCATACAGAGCCTACGCACAACCTCGTGCTCGCGCATCCCTCCATCCTCAGCACCGCTGCCTCGCCTAGCTCCGCCCCCACCGCGCTCCTCCTCCAACACAGACAGCGAGGGGGGTGGCGGCCCTAGCCCACGCCGAAGAGGCCACTCCCCTCCTCCGAGAGCCTGTGCACTCCCGCCCCCTCAGAGCACTGCAAATACAGACCTACTGGGAGGCCAGGACTGAGAGAAAGAGAGGGAGAGAGACAGAGACAGAGGGAGGAGATCAAGAAGGGACAGATTAATGGACGTACTGTTCTGCACGGACAGTTCAACATGTGGATCAGGATGACAAAATGTAGAAGAGGGACTTGAATGTTTCAACCGGAGTCTGGTCCTCCCACTTCAACTCCTCTGTGTTTTGTCATGTCCGGATTTGGTATTTTAGATGTGTGGAAATCACTATAGACATATCACATAGAGAGAGAAAGAAAATGGTGGTCTCTTTTCATCCTGCAGTGACACTGGAAGCTGAGGATGAATGAGTAATGCAGTGATATTTCACCTCCCCCTGAACAGCAGCGCCCTGGCACAAAGACTCCCTCGAGCTGAACTTTCTGGCTTCTCCTAAATGAGAGCACACACCATAAAAGAGGATGTTTAATCTATGTTAAATGTACTACAATCTAAAAAAAAAATAATATGATGGGACACTCCAAATAGACTGATCCATTCTCACAGTTTTTTTTTCTTTACTAGGTTTATTATTATTATTATTATTATTATTATTATTATCAATGTTGTTATTTTTATTTACTGTCTACCTTGTTTAATTCCCCAAGCTTACTTTTGCCAGGTTCAAAATGCAAAGTTAAAGAGCTACAGGTGTTTTATAAATTATGGACCATTATTAAGTGCGGATTAATTGTATGTTAAGGCCTGAATACACTCAGGAGACATGACGAACTATTCCTTTGTTATTGTTGCAACAGCATACTGAAGATTATGCACAAGGGTCGACAATTCAGTTTGAAAGGGATGCAAAGGTAAACACGAATTTACTCTGTTTATCAGCACAGTAGTGTCAGTAGGTATGTCTTACGGTTCTGGTAGAGCAGCTTGATTATTCCGTTAATCGTTTTTCTGTCTGTTTTATACTTGAAGTGATAGTTACCATGTTCACCTCAACTGGAGTGAATTGTCTTTATTTTCTTAGAGTGTTTGTGGGGATTCATGATGCAGGTTTTTGCCAAATGTGCATTAAGTTTGGAGTTGTTTCTTAATTTGATCACCTCTGCCTCTTCCTTTTGACCTTATGTGATCTTATTACAAGATTGTTTTGCTCTCTTTTCCCTTCTTAATGCCTTTCTTAATTCACATGATCTTGCTACAGTATAAACCGACCCTTTTAACCTCCTAAGAGGGGCGAACGAACTGCTAACGAGAGCAGAAATATTTCATAACCAAGAAAACTTCATGCCAGCATCTAAACCTTATTTTAAACGCAGTGGTACAGTAGTGTAAAACATAATGTCATAATTATTGCTTTATATGACATAATATTGGGATGAAATGTATTACATTTCTCACACAGTGTTATAGAATGAGACAGTATGTGAGCTTAGTGTATTCAGGCCTTTAGAAATAAAAATGACCAGCTACCATAAAGGGGTGATTGTGTAAATATACAGTTACTGACTGTAGTCGCAACCACAGGATCGCTGACATGGCATGTGGCTTGTTAGTGAGTATCATGTGGTCTAATTATCTACACTAAGTAATTTTATATGTACTAATTGACCTATATGGTGGATCTACCTGACAAATTCATGTAGATATAAACAAACTACCTGGTGACACAGTGTATTGGACCGACATGGTATAAGCAGGAAAAATAGGTAGACATGATCGATAGTCATAGCTGTTCAGCTGGTTGTCAAATCTCCTACTGCCAGATGGTGGTGTTTCAACTGAAAACGTAGTTGCCTCAGCTGGTATAACGTAATCTCTACAGATATGCATATATTTCCCCCTGACGTAACAAAACATTAAATTTAACACTTGTAAGAGTTAATGGCAGGTTATGGCTTGTCCAGAAACCATACATTCCTAAAGAGATCCAAGGGGAATCGAACCATTCTATGTTTTAAATTTCTCTGCTCTATGTTCTTTTTTCAAATTTCTACTACTGTGCAATGGTTTATCAAACGATGGTCATGAATATTAATACGATTATATTGTTGTTATTATAAGTACTTCTACTGAAGTGGAGGAGTCTTTTGGGTTGTATATGAGGGGGTCAAAGTTTAAGTGTAGGGATGAGGGTCTGCTACCGAGTGACCACCTGATGTTAAAGCTACAGTATAGACAAAAAGATTTCTTTGGAATAAAGAAGACATCAATCAGTCTTTATTGATATTGGGTTTTGTGTGTGTGCTTGAAAGAGATTCTGGTGATTTAGGGGTGAAGTTAAAATAAAGATAGACATAATTACAGGCAATGTCATATTTAAAAAAAAAAAAAAGTTTTTTTTGTATTTTTGAGTGGGCAGAAATACTTTTAAATATTGAAAGCATCATGTATAAAACTCACCTTGATATATTTATGGTATTATATATTTTTAGCAAACGAGGGAGTTCTGATGCCTGCTCTTCTCAGTGGACTGAAAAACACCAGCTGAGATTAGGATGCTGTTGCTAGGATACAGAGGCCATCCATTTTTCATTCACTTTCTAATGGTGGTATTTCCAGTTTCCTCCCAGGTTAGTGCTAACAAGTGATCTGCTTTTGTTTGCAAAGTCAATGTTTAAGGAAAGATACACTTAAGGAAATCTGTACACATGGTAAGTAAATGCACACATCAACTTGGTAAGTAGATTTAGATGCAATACTAATTGAATACTTATACAGTGGAACCTCAGATTGCGAGTAACACGGTTTGCAAGTGTTCCGCAAGAAGAGCAAAGATTTTTAATAAATTTTGACTTGTGAGCGTGTCGTGATCCAAACTGAGCCAACGTTTTTTCTCTCTCTTGTGCTGCGGAATTGTGGGTAATCGTCTCCCCTGCTGGATCTTAGTGTGTGTGTGTGAAGCCGAGGGGGGCGGGTGTAAAGGCAAGAGAGAGAGAGAGTGTGCGAAGGGGCACAGTGTCAAATTACGCGCACACACACATAATGACAGGCTGAAATGGAGAGGAATGGATCTTTAACCTCTCTAATGAGACTTTCTTTTGCTTTACACGCGCACACACTTGTATTATAAGAAACAGTACATGTGCGCTGTACAACACTAAATAAAATATGCTTTACGTGCACACACACGTGATCACAGTGTTATAGTAAACAGTACATGTGTACAGTACACGGATGTTGATTATACTAGTAAGAGATGCGCACTAAGACCGAGCAGGGGAGACGATTACCCACAATTCCGCAGCGCAAGAGAGAGAAAAAACATTGGCTCAATTGTGATCACGTGACACTCTGCGTCAAAAGAAGAAGTGCATACGTGCCATGTGATACTCGGTATTCATAAACCATATAAACTCATAAACTCAAAGTCTTGCTCGTTTTTCAAGCCAAAATTTATTAAAAATCTTTGCTCATCTTGTGGAACACTCGCAAACCGCATTACTCGCAATCCGAGGTTCCACTGTACAATGTGAAACTCCATTCTGTAGAACCTTTCAATTAACTACTGTAATGTTCATGGTTTATAAACCTTTTAAACTGGGGTACTCAGAGTGATTGATTGTCACCTGCATTCTGGTCATGCGTCTAGGATCTTTGCTGGACTAAAATCTATGCTTCTTAATTAGAGGTCCTAACCCTGCATTGGTTCCTAAAGTTAATTCATAAACAGCATTTCTACCAGTAATTAGAAGTCTTCTCATTAGATACAGTACTTATACAATGTCTTGAATGACAGAGGGTTTTAGAAAGCTATTCACATTGGTGTGTCATTAGCCTATTAACGATCAATGCTTATTCAGCTACACAATAAAATCTATTGTTTTGAGAAATCTAGAGCTACCCAACTGACAGAGAATGCAATTATAACATTCAGTAAGTATTCAACTGCTTCTAAGAAGGTTAGTTTTTTTTTTTAAAGAAGAACGTTACTGCAATTTAAAAAATGGCTGATGCATTAACGGTAATTGTATTGGCAGATTTAGATTAAGAAGTTAATACGATCTTCAGAAATAAGTTAAGATTCCTAGATTTCCATCAAAATATCATTATGAGAAATCTTTACCTATACCAATCAGCCATGCCTGCAGGGACAAAAGGTCAGCCCAATCCCAGAGAAAAGCTAATAAAAGAAAGGCACTAGAACACCCCAATGCATTACAGCATTACAAGTCTGATCTGTGGAGGCCCCACAGTACCAAAAGGAACTGCCACTGATATCCTGGTTCTAGACACACTCAGAGGCCCTGTGGAGCCATGTCCCAAGGAGCCAGATCTGTCCCAGTAGCACAATGGAAGCCCAAAACCTAGGTTGTTTTAATGTTAATGCTTTCAATGTTATAGCTGATTGGCATCTTTTTAAGATGTACTTGCTGAGATATGCTGCAGTGCAGAAAAGTCTGAAGTAAATGTTCTGAAGCATTTGTTCAGAATACATTCCTCTAAACTAAAATCGTTAGCTAGCTATGGACCCCCAGATGTTCTTTTAGAAACATCATACAGCAGAACTAGAAGATTATTAAAAGATTTACCAAGGTCAAGTCTTTTCCAAAATATTCTGGAATTTAAAATGTTAGGTTATTTTTTTGGAATGCCTGCTATGTAGCCTTCATTATTATTGAGAATTTCTTAATGCCAAAGCAAAAAGTAAACACATCAGTGAAAAAACATGAAATACAATACACGGATTGTGTTGCTTTTCTTTCACTGCATTGCTCTTTTTCAAAAATTAAATGCTGACATAAAATGTGATCCACCTTCAAAAGCAATACCCTTGATCATTAATGAGATGATCAACAAAAACAATGCAGTGAAGGAAAAGCTATGGTTACAGCTGGAAAAGACTGGCATGCTCAATTTAGTTTTGGAGACAAGACTTCTCAACAGTGAAGGATGGTATAGGGCTATATTATAGTTAGAAATTCACACACAAGACTTTTTAAAATTGCTAATGTAAATAATTCAGACCTCTGCCAGTGTTTCAGCTGTTTGGGCATCTAGGGGAAGTTCATCACATCACCTACTGTAGGTCCTAGAATAAAGAATAAAGAAACGTCTTGAGGCATGTCTTCTTTGTACCCTAAATGATGGTGGGACCAGATGAGCAGTGTTAGAGTGGTGCAGTGCGGGGTGTGAAAAGTGCTTTGAGGTAAGTGGGTGCTCATTCGTTTTTGGCTTTGTAGCCAAGCATCAGTGTGTTAAATCTGATGCAGGGAGCTACAGAAGCCAGAGGAGGGAGTATAACAATGGGGTGGTGTGGGAGAACATAGAAAGGTTGAAAACAAGTCGTGCAGCTGCATTCTCGATCAGTTACAGAGGCAGACCTGCCAGGAGCAAGTTGCACTGTGTGGATAGAAATGGATGTATTCTTCTGATGATGTTGAGGGGGAATTGACATGGACATGTCAAATGAACAATATGAAAGAAAAAGCTCAGCACATAGTCCTTGGTTAACCCAGAGTTCTCGGTAAGAAGAGGGTAAAACCTGAGAGTTGTCCATGTCGGTCAAATTGTCCTGACATGGGGATAAATCACCTGGGGTGAACAGCAGCTTAATTTTGCTTTGATTAACTCTTAGCTGATGAACTGCCATCCATGATGAGGTGTCTGCCAGACATGCTGAGATCTGAGCAGAAGTGTATGAGGGACGGAAGGAGGTGATGAATTGAGTGTCATCTACAAACCAGTGGTATGCGAACTCATGTGAACATATGAATTATAATGCAAGAAAAGAGGAAGACCGAGTACTAAGTCTTGTGGGACACCAGTGGATAGTTTGCATGGAGCACTCATCCATGTCACCTGATATGACCGACCTTCCTTAAACAAATTCCCCAAGAATCGGCTCTTAGCAGAGCTGTCTATGTTCTGTCTATATTCTGAAGGATAACTGAAGGAATTAGTTGAAAAAGAAAAAGAAATAAAAACATCAGACTTTAGGATATTACTTCTAAATTCCCTGTTGTCTCAGTGTTTTTATGATAAAAACTCAGAGTAATGGAGAAATCCCTCATTCAGTTAATTTCGGGATTTTTGATTGTGCAGAGTAACAAAACAGTTTTGCATGCTACATTATTGCAGCTTAGTGCTTGGACACCATCAAAGAAGAAAGTCAAAGTAGAAAGTTTTCTAAGCATGCCGGAGCAATGTAATTGGACTTCAAATCTAATGGAAAATGGAAATGGCTTGGAGTGAGGTCAGTGCTGTATGGGGAACGTGGCAATAACTCCCAGCTGAGTTCCTGTAATGTGCAAGTGATGTTTGTGAATGATCGTATGTACAGTTCCCACAGACAGATGCATCTCTTCCTCAAGTTGGCAACCAGTCATTGGTCGATTTTTAAGGATCAGGCATTCTACTCGCTGAATGACAACAACCGCAGTGAGCTCCGAGACAGGATCATCATTCATGGATATATGGCCTTCTTTAAAATGTTTGCACCATTCAAATGTTTTACTGCGGCTAAGAGTCTCATCACCATATGGTGCTTGAAGTCTTCTGTAAATGTCATTCAGATTTACACCTTCATTTAGAAGACATTTCACCAAAGGTTCTGGTTTAACTTGAACACTCCATATACTGTATATGTAATAAATACATTAATAAATAAATTAAGAGTGGTTTAAAGTGCACAACTGTTCACAGTAAACACTTGATCCTAGTTAGAATCGTATTGGATCCACATTGTATCATGGGAGCACTCACTGCATGGCAGGACTTTGGTCGGGATGTCTTTCCATTTCATTGCTCAGTACTACATTATACATTTATACATAATTGTGTATTTATATAAAAATAAATGTATATAAATGAACTTAGTAAAAAGGTACACTTTGGGCAGTTTCCTATGTACATTTTAAAGTATAAAAGTTTGGCTAAACACTTTAGAGAATCTGCCACAGTTCTTCTGGAGACTTTTCCGTTGTACAGTGGAACCTTGGTTTATGAGCATAATTCATTCCGGAAGTGGGCTCGTATTCCAAAACACTCGTAAACCAAATCAAAATTTTCCCATAAGAAATGTTGGAAATTTAAATTATTCATTCCACAACCCAAAAAAATTTATACATAAAAATAATTAGCACAAAATATAAAGTAAAAATAAAACAAATTAACCTGCACTTTAACTTAAAAAAAGGAAAAATAAATCCCGACAGATAAGTGTTTCCAGATAAGTGTGTGTGTGTGTTTAAATCTAAAGTAAGCTCCCCTCTCCCCCATCTCATCTAACACAGTTACCCTTCCTCCACTCTTTTCACACACACACGCACACAAGGGAAACACGGTTTTATCTGAAAAATAAACAAGAAATCTCTCTAATGACATTCGATTGAGCGACACACTAACGGAATCACTGCTGTAAAGTAAAAATAAAACAAATTAACCTGCACTTTACCTTTGAA
>JAQMYJ010000033.1:10282575-10302753 GCA_030014305.1 Clarias laeviceps
ACACAAAATAAAATATGTTTTACGCACACACACACGTGGTCACAGTGTTATAGTAAACAGTACATGCGTGCACGGATATTGATTATACCAGTAAGAGACGAGCACTAATCCAGCAGGGAAGCCAATTACCCACAATTCCGCAGCGCAAGAGAGAAAAACCGTTGACTCAGTTGTGATCACGTGACGCTCGGCATCAAAACAAGAAACGTTTTCCAAGTCAAAATTTTTTAAAAATCTTTGCTCGTCTTGCGAGACACTCGCAAACTTATTGTATGTTTTTTTTTTTCCAGAATGGTCTATTATATAGTATTATTTTCTTTACTTACACACAAACATTTTCTGTAATATTTAATTTGGGTTGGAAAAGTAATATTTACAGTGGGTAGAAAAGAATCACCCACCCCCATAAAATAATTACATATTTACAGTATATCCAGCTGTATTTACTCAGTGCAATGTTTAACATCCAAGTGAAAGATATAACACGGATAAAAAAATCCTTATCCAAATCAGAATCACTGATTTGGATAAGGATTTCCTGATTTTTTTCCTTAATTTATTAGTAGCCAATTCTCACGTTTGGGAAATCCATCATTAGGATACAACTACATGTAGACTACAATTATCAGTCAGGGAGGGCAGAGTTTCCTCTGAATCACATGACACAAGCCAACCGCATCTTTTTAAAACTGTTCGCTCATGTGTAACACACTCAGAGGACAGAAGCAGACACCATGATTGGCTTAGAGCCCAGATTGATGTGAGAGCGCTGACTGCCTCCCATCCCTTCCCTCTGAGACACAGTTAATTCTATCCTGCTGATATTTCACTAAAGATAAAAAAATATATATATTTGGTGGTTTATCTTTTCACTATTATAACTGCTTTTTGATCTGACATTAAATGTTTTCTAGACATTTGTTTGGCCAATAACATGATATTGTGATGATGTAAACCTTTCTTTGACCACTAGAGAGCAGTCTCTGACCATGGACTGCAAGGTTTAACCAAATACTGGCAATGCACAAGTACATTACACAATTTATTGCAAAAGTATCTGATACGATATCTTTAGATGAAAAACAAAAAACATAATTCTATTTATGATTTAAACAACCTAAATATAACTTGCAAGAATCTAAAATGGACAACTACATTTTATTAGAAAAGTGCCAAAAGTATAAAGCCTCCAGGCCTGATCATGAAAGGCTGTGTATAATATGCCCATATATGCACAGTTAATATTTACCATGTTGTACACATAACTTAATTTCATACCCTCCCATCACCCACTACTGCACATTAATTTTATAACTAAAAGCATGTGGAAATTTGACCATTACATAAACGTTTCTTCGCCACTGTTGTCACAATTTGAAAGCACGCAGATGTATTAAATTTCTTTGTGTGCTATAACATCAGGAGTACCCTTTACTGGAACTAAGAGGACAGAACAAGTTCCATGAAAATATGATTTACCAAGTCAGATGTGGAAGAACTTCAGTGGCCTGCACTGGTCCATGACCTCAACGCCACTGAAACCCTACGAGATACTTTAATATCTACTGCACCCGAGACCTCTTCACCCCACAAATATTGCTGCAAGATTTTAATTATTTCCTATACTGTAAAAATTGCACATATAGCAGTTATTGCACATAGTTATTTCCCATTTTGTACTTAAAGTTTGAAGGCAGCAATAAATGCAAAGGGCTATATTTATATTAAATTCAGAAATAAAGTTGATGTCCATTTGACATCTGAAGAGCATCAGCATAAATTAATTTATTCTGCTAATAGGATAGTACCAGTAAAGCCCATACTGTACCTATAAACTTTAATGTGATCGTCTGGAATAAATCAGTGGAAAATAAATCAGATTTTTTTTTCTCCTTTAGGCTATTCATGCCTCCATGTGTTTTTTATGACACTGTTTTCAGACCAGCTGTCTTTCCTGCTTTTTCTACTTCTGTGTGCATTTCTATAGTTATAACTCGGTTTCATTTCGGGTCACATCGGGTAACTAATCAGCACAGATCTCTCTGTAGAGACAATTATTAAGAAGCGGTGGTGGAGCGCCGGATCTTTCCTGATGGATTTACACACCGCACTCTGTTTCTGCTCACATGTACAGATGAACACTTTCATTATATCTCTAGGTTCAATCTCCTTCATGTTTTTGATCCTGCACACATTCTCATCGGATGGAGATTTAATGGAACACCAGTCTTACTGCACATTGTGATGTGGTTGTGTTATTTATGTGTTCATCCTACAGTATATTAATATTGTCAAGATTCTCTCTTAACAATATGGTTTAAAATTCAATACAGAATGTTGTAGACTTCAAAACTATTTTTATTAATAGATTTGTGTGATGATCACATCATAAAAATCAAAGAAGCCATTATCTTTCATCAAACCCACTGTGTCACTGTTTACTTCAATAGTGCTAATTTTTATTCTGGTGCCATATTGCAGTAAAGAATATGGCTTGACTTCTGGCTGAAGTTTGGTGATTGGGACCCATATCAAAAGTTTATAACATTTGCTAGTGAAGATTATGGACATTTTAAAAAGTGTTAGAATATCATGAGGGGTGTTCTACTCAAGCAAGCACACTACAGTGACAAGACTCTTAGCCACAGTAAAACATTTTAATGATGTTTTAAAGAAGGCTGTACATCTGGAATGATGAGGCTGGCTGAGGTGGCTCGGAGCCCACTGCAGTCGTTCCTGTGAACATTCAGCAAGTGGGACGTCTAATCCTTAAAAATCTACGATAATCTAGGATAACTTCTGTTTTTGCAGGACAATGCATAACCTTATAGGAACTTGACTGGGATTATTGCAACATCCCCTATACATTCCTGACCAAGTGATTTCCACATGTTAGGGCTATTAAAGGAGTTCCATAGTTCCGTGGAGGCCAGCATTTCTGATGTCAAGCAGTTTTTAATCTGCACTTTTTTTTCCTGACATGGCTGAAACAGATGTGAATGATTACTGTCCAAATTCTGGTTAATAATATTGTTATCTAATAATATCTTTTTGATTAAAGATGTGTATGGACCTGATCCCTGTATTACTTTTTAACCCCTATAGTGCCAGCCTCCAGTGTAACCATAGTAACAAATAAAACATGGCTGCTTGAATTCAGCAGCTGTGTGAGTCTCATCTGCTCTGTATCTGGCTCATGGGTCATGGAGCATCCAACATTAATCCTCATTTACTGAGTTCTTTCATATAATACAACTTGTTGACAGCTCAAAATGCAGTAAAATGAATAAAGAAAAAGGATTATTATTATTATTATTATTAATAATAATAATAATAATAGATGGCACAGTGTTTGCACCTCCAGGGTCGATGGGTCGATTCCCGCCTTGGGTCTGTGTAAGTGTTCTCCCTGTGCTGAACATTTACACGGGTTTCCTCCAGGTATTCCGGTTTCCTTCCACAGCCCAAAGCAGATTAGCCTAATTGCATGTTGTGTGTGTGTGTGTGTGTGTCCTGTGATGGATTGAAGCTATAGAAAATTAATAAATTAGTCACTCATTCATCGTCTACAGCGCTTTATCCTGTATTCAGGGTTGCGGGGGCCTGTAGCCTATCCCAGGAGACTTGGGGCACGATGCAGGGTACACACACTACAGGCAATTTTGGGAACGTGGACTGTGGGAGGAAACCGGAGTTCCTGGAGGAAACCCACCAAGCACAGGGAGAACATGCAAACTCCATGCACACAGAGACGGGAATCGAACCCAGACCCTGGAGGTGCAAGGCGACAGTGCTAACCACTACACCACCTATGAATAAATTAATGAATTAATAAATAATAGTAATAATAAAAAAAATAATCATTGTCAGGTAAATCCCTAATTAGTGGTGATCAGTTGTAGTTGTACTGTAGTTCCACAGATGTCTTCTGTACATGACAATAAGCGCTATTGCTATTAATAATCTGACCTGCCCTGTCACTTTAAAGTGTATAAATATATATTTTTACATTTTTGTGATTAAATATTATTATTATATATTATATTAAATTATATATATACATATTGTAGGATATATACTAAATACATTTTGTATTAATTTTTGGTTTAACACTATATTAAACATCTTACTTTAAAGTTAAAATTACTGGCTGTATCACACACAGTTAAGTTTGCATGCAGAAGTGATTTATAATACAGAGCATTAGTGGAACGAACTCCTACTGATATGTGAAAATCCTTTTTTTCTTCCTTCCATGCCAACAAAATGGACATCATAAATCAATATATGTGATGGCAAAATTCACAATTTACATTGATAAATAAGCTGTGTGATTGGACTAAATCCATTGTATGGCCGCAATTAAGCGACAATAGTCTGTAACTGCCTTCAAACAAGATTAAATAAACAATAAAATCCCTGTCTGAACTATCTGAACTGTTAAAGTGAACCTTACTAGGAACTGTTTAGACCCAGAGACCTTTATTTGGCTGTATTGTTGTTTATCCTGATACATCTCAGTCATTATGCTTGGGTAAATTATTCATTTGACAGATGAATGAGTGGGGTAATAGTTGTTTCCAAATTGCCAGTAGTGTATGAGTGTGTGTGTACTTGTGCCCTGTGATGGACTGACACCCCATCCACGGAGTACCCCGCCTTGTGATCTAAGTCCTCTGGGATAGGCCCCAGGCCCCCCATGACCCAGTACAGGATAAGTGGTATAGAGAGTGAGTGAGTGAGTGGAAAAAGAGGAAATTAATTGTAATATTTTTTGTGATGGAGGGACATTAGGTTAAAAATATACTGTAGCATAGGACTTATCACTTATTAGTAAAACATCAATTAAAACAATCAAATGTGGCAAACTAAATATTTTAGTTTTAATATTGTTTTGAATGAGGACAGTTTCATATTTCTTTATTAAGAATTTGCTCAGTGCGGCTTTAATGTCTTGTAAAAAATTTCAACAAGTTATTTGAATATAATTTGGTTATTATGATTATTAAATGATGATTATTCTATTAAATAATGATTTTCTGAAGGCAATTCAGTGTATATTCTTTTCAACTGTACTGTCCAATTCCTTCAATAAAAAAGAAGGGGGTAAATAATGATTTTCTGTTTCTCTTTCTGTTTGTGTACAGATGAGGAGCTACTGTCTAAAATGTGTTTAAGACTTAGCTTTTTTTAATTATAATGGATGGGAAAAACATGATAAAGATATAATTCAAGAACACAAACATTTATAACCATTAAATATAAAATGCGAGCTGTAATGTAGCAAGCTGTAACAGCCAACTAGTTCAGTTTTACTCTCACAACCCATAAATCAACATGTAATTATACATCTGTATCAATAATAGACTATAAGAGTTTATAAGGATTTTAAAGCCAAAATAATATTTAATAAAGTCATGATGATAATGTTGTCTTTCATACCAGTAAAGTTAGGATGAGAGCATGAGGAAAAATTAACAAGCAAACAAGTAATTTCCCTAATCATCTCCCAGAAACTACACCATTGCTACACTACAATATATTTATAGCAATGCTCTTTGCATTTAAAGCTGCTGGGAAATATACTATTGTAGTAGCCAAATGATACCAGAATCCCTAGACTCATTCATGTCATAAAGTTACTGTATATAAACTTGAATGTTTGTTAATAGTCAGCTAAGCACATATAATGCTTATAATGATATTGTCATTTCTGTGTAAAAAGTACAGTTTACTGAAGGCATGTTCTGAATGTATTTATAACTATCAATTTCACAGTATTATTTTTTTATTAGAATTCAAACCATAAAAGATTTGACTGTTTCCAAAATAATAAAAACCTGCACGACAATAAGTGGAAAACATACACAGTTGTATCTGTATGATGCTTTGAGTTGTTTAGGTGCATTTTTTTGAGATGCTTTCATGCACCCCTTTGAAACTATTAGGAACATGGCAACCACAAAACTCAGCTAGTGAATTCAGTTATTTAAATGTAGTCTTTGGGTTCTTCTTTGCTTCCTTCATCATCCCTAATAGGCAAGAATTAGAATGTTGAAGACATCATCTCTGAATTTTTATGTCCCTGATTGCTTATAATAATGTATAATAATTTATGCATTTTTATGTCCAGTAAGCTGTAAAGGTTCATACCTATCTGTATGATTACTGTTCAGTGCTCTTTGGATTTCTATACTTCCTTGTCAGTGATGCTTATCAGGCTTTTTCAGAAAAGTCAGTTTTTTCCTGCTCTTTTATATTAGGCTGAATACACACACTGGATTCTGAATTTTAAAAGACCTGTTTTTCTTTTTTTAACCAACTGCATATATTTATGCTAAATAGATGTTTCACTTATTTTTCTATGTCTTGTAATTATACCCGAATTTCCTGGAACAACCATGTAACACATCACATTCCCGGACTCCACATCATTATATTGACACTTTATCTGTGGCTGCATAAAGATTAATGTTTTCCTAAAGGCTGAGGTCACACGATATGATAAGTAGAAGAGGAAGTAAACATTTAGTTAACGATAGACTAAAGTTCACTGAATGATTAAACCATGAATAGGAAGTGTCAAAGGATTAAATGCTTAGTAAATGTTCCCTGGACTTTCCTGTACATATCACATTCAGCTATATTAAAACATTTATGTAGTGATTTGTGGGAATTTTGTGATTTTGTCACTTGTAATTAAGAAGATTGATTTTACTTTTCACCTTAACTTTAACTGTAAGCTGTTCCATACTGTATACTGTAGCAAATGAAAATATATGATGAGAAATATCAGCTTTATTGTAATCAGCGATATTATTATTTCAGGCTGAAGATCACGTACATGTCTGCCTGTCTTTTTGTATGGCAGAACTCTCTGCCTAACTTATTAATACAAAGAAATGTAATTTTGCATATCTTATGCCTTGTTTTACGGTAAATTGCAATCCTTCATCCTCAGCCAAATACACTCCCTGTTTGGTATCCGGAGAGGGAATCACAGATGAAAAATGTAGAAAGTGTTTTCTCTTAAAATTACTCCAGTGTGTTAAAATTCACTTATGCCACTTCAGCACTGTTATTTCAGTATTAAAAATATTAACTAATCCTAGTAAAAATATTCAGTTTAGCTTTTCTAATTAATATTTATTGGTGCAGGTTTTTGATTACATTGAGCAAGTCGCTTATTAGTAGCTTATTTTAAAGTAGATTATTAAATCCGACACATAACTGTCCATAACATCGCTTTTACTCAACATTTTGATTTCACTTATGGTGCAGTGGAACCTTGGATTGTGAGTAAAGCGGTTTGCGAGTGTTCCGCAAGACAAGCAAAAATTAGTAATAAATTTAAAAATGAGTAAGTCTTGGTTTACGAGTACCGAGTATCATGTATCACGCATGCGCTTCTTGTTTTGACACCAAGCGTCACGTGATCACAACTGAGCCAATGGTTTTTCTCTCTCTTGAGCTGCGGAATTGTGGGTAATTGTCTCCCCTACTCTGTCTTAGTGCGCGTCTCTCACTGGTGTAATCAACATCTGTGCACGCGTGTACTGTTTACTGTTTAAGACTGTGACCACGTGTGTGTGCGTAAAGCATCTTTTATTTTGTGTTTGTACATGTGTGTATGTGAAAGTGATCTTTTCACGCGCACGTGTACTGTTTATTTTAACAAACGTGTGTAAGCAAGGGTCATTAGAGAGGTTAAAGATCCATTTTCTCTCTCTTTCAGCCTGCACTGATTCCGTTAGTGTGTCTGTGTGTGAGCACGTCATTAGACATTGTGCCCCTTCTCTCCTCCTCTCGCCTTTACACACACACACACACACACACACACACACACACACACACCTCTGTTGCGATTTTTTTCAAAGGTAAAGTGCAGGTTAATTTGTTTTATTTTTACTTTACAGCTTATAATTATCGAAATAAAATACTACTATTGACATATAAAGCATTAAATGGTCTCGCGCCGCAGTATCTGAGTGAACTGCTAGTCTTACGATCTGCCACGCCTACTTCGATCAAAGGATGCAGGCTGTTTGTCAGTACCTCGTATTATAAACACTACAGCAAGAAGCAGAGCTTTTTCTTACAAAGCCCCGAAGTTCTGAAATAGTCTTCCAAATAGTGTTCGGGATTCAGACACAGTCTCAGTGTTTAAGTCTAGGCTAAAAACCTACTGTATTTATTTAGCCAAGCACTATTATAAATAGATTTGCCTTAGGTAAAGGAGCAGATCTTGGGGACTCATGGACGTAGAGTATTACGGTGAACTGGTATGTTTAGATGCTGTCTTCCCCACTCTCATTGATCACTCAGGTTTGTTGACAGTGAAGTGATCTCTGTGTTTTGTTTACATCTCAGGGAGCCCTCATGTCTGTGTTTCCTTCTGGCTCTCCCTTTTAGTTATGCTGTCATAGTTAGTCCTGCCAGGGTCCCTGCTAGCACTCTACACTAAATATACATTCACTTTATACATTGTGTAACAGTTACCATACCTAACTGTTATCTCTCCTTCTCTTCTGCTCTCTCCTTTTCTCTCTCTTCTCCACTCTCTCTCCCTCTCTCTCTCTTTCCCACTCTCTCTTTCCCCCTCCCTTTCTCTCTGTCGAGCTATACATGTCGCTCCTGAGCTGCCAGTAATCCAGACCCCCTCTGCCCCCTGGACCTGTCAGACCTGTCCTGGTGTCCCGCTTCTCGCAGGAGATCTTGTTGCATGGATGCCCCATGTGGTCCGCCTGGAATGCATGTGGTGACTAGGGACAGTTCCACTTTACCACGAAGGCGGTCCTGGCCTCGGCTGATGCTGACAGCCGTTTCGCTGAGGAGTCATGACTGCAGTTGCTCGATAGTTCAGGATTGGAGTTTCCTATAGTCAACCTGAGCCTCCAATAACGAACTGGAATCCATATTAACTTAAATACATCTCCGAACTTCCAGTCTCACACAGTATGACTGCAGATCAATCCCTGCTATCTGTTTTCACCCAAATGAGGATGATTCCGTGGTGAGTCTGGTTCCTCTCAAGGTTTTCTCCTACTGACATCTCAGGGAGTGGGGAGGGTCTCATTCCTCCTCTCCTCTTATTTTAGCTTCACACACATGCAAACAGAGGTGGAAAAAGTAATAAACTTTTGTTTTCAAGTAAAAGTACTGTTACTTCAGTAAAATTTTACTGATTTACAATTAAAGTTACCATTATAAAAATCTACTCAAGTAAAAGTAAAAAGTAGCTCATTAAAAATTTACTCAGAGTAAAAGTTACCGAGTTACTTTTTTTAACAGTGGGGGTGGGATCGGGGATTCTAGTGTAGTTCAAAAAAGCGGATATAAATCTCAAACTAGTTGTTTTTTAATTGAAGAAACACCTTTAATAAAGCTGTTGCCTTTCTTGTGCTTGAAATCAAAGTGGTCGCTTAAATATGGTGTGACGCTTTGGCCCGGATAGCCGAGGGAAAAAATAGTTAACGTTAAAGAATAATTTTCAAACAAAAAACCTTAATCGGCCTCTTTCTGCGTCACATAATTATAATACAAAACATAAAGTAAAAGTGAAAGGTAAAAGAATAGAGCGTTTCGGCGGTGAGCAGCACACCTGAGCTCCTACTCTGGCAACTCTTAAAAGGGCAACATACATACATAATGTGGTACACAACATAGTAGTGGTCGTTATAATGGACAGGGGATGCCATTTCGCTTTCAGCTGGGTCTGCATCACTGGCATCTGTTGTGTCCATCTCCATCGTTCTTGTGAATTTAGCACGTTTGTTCTCCCTTGCATTATTTGTATTATTTTTCATTTTCATTCATTTATTTTTTTACTCAATAGCAAATATGATTTCAAATGTAGCGAAGTACAATACTTAAAACAAAACATACTTAAGTAAAATTAAAATTACTAATTTTAAAAACTACTTTAAAAAGTAAAAGTACACAAAAAACGACTTAATTACAGTAATGCGAGTAAATGTGATTTGTTACTATCCCCCTCTGCACGCACACACATACACAGCGCGTGCGCACACAAACACACACACATACCATGTACGTGCACAAACACACACACAGCACGTGCGCACATACACACATACACAGCGCACAAACACTAACAGAAACACTTATCTGCCCGGATTTGTTTTAATTGCAGGTTTGCAGGTTAATTTGTTTTATATTTACTTTATATTTCATTTTAATTATTTTTATATATTTATATTTTTGGGTTGTGGAATGAATAATCTGAGTTTCCATTATTTCTTATAAGGAAATTCGCTTTGATTTACGAGTGTTTTGAAACTCTGCTCATAACTTCACCTCTATTCAAAATTGTGATTTCATTTATGGTGCAGGTTTAACTTTAGGCAAATATCAAGGTATAGTTTTAAACTTTCTTCAGGAAGAATAAACATAGATTGATCTGTCCATTCATCTTTGCGGCTTCAGTTTTCATAGTCTACTTGCCTTTTTTTGGAGAAAGCCATGCTGTGGCAGACTTTCGTTTATCTTTGGTTAGGATTGTGGTGACTTGACACTCTATCTATACATGATAAACTATCACGTTGATTGGCTTTGTTGAGTGACACTTATACCTCGCACAACCACCTTGAGGGAAAAAGTGCTATATGCTGTGTGTAATCTGGCACATAACTTTTCATAACATCACTTTTACTCAATTTTTGATTTCACTTATGGAGCAGGTTTAACTTCAGGCAAATGCCTAACTACTGGCAAAGTTTAATTAAATTCAGTCTGGTTTTGCGTGATGCTGTGACAAAATTTGTCTGGACAATTTTTTTTTTCTGAGACTGCTTTCGGGTCCTCCAATGTATGAAACGTAAAGATATCATTGAAAGAACGAGTTCTGACCAGTGTACAGACAAAACCTTTGTTTTATTTATATAGATGTGAATGATTTTGTTTGAAAGGACACAAAAGTCTGGTTTCACCTGCTTTTTGACAGATATTTTCGCTTCTCTTACAGGTTCTATTCTGTACTGTCTATAGTGCTATTGAACTGAAATATATATATGGCCCTTTGACAAATCATGAGCAACATCCATTAATATGAATTATAGTATAAACTATAGCCCATAACTTACTGTACAGTATTAAGGTGTGGGAGCAGGATCCTAATAAACGAGAATGACAGAATTAAGTTGTTGGTACTAGAAAATTAATTGCAACCACATATTAATATGGTGTGATCATTATATTGTGCCTAATAAACGCATACATAAATGGACAACATGGCCTTCATCTTCCGATGTTTGCATTTTGACGCTGTCTTTGATTGGACAGTAGGTGAAAATTGGAGTTAGAATCTGATTCATTTAAACTGCACATAAAACTGTGCTAACTGTAGTAGAATAGTTGCTAATATGTTTTCTTTATCAAAGTACCTTTGATAAAGAAAACATATTATTTATTCATGTAATATAAAGACATACTGCATCTGTTTATGTACAGTGAGAATAGTTAGTGCCTGAGAGGAGGCGCTATACCGCCGCGAGCCAGCAGAGGGCTACAAAGGCGCATAGTGAGAGGAGCCGAGAGAACTTCCCAGAATCCAATCCCGCAGGGTGATTAGGCTGAATTGGCTGCACCTGCCAGGCAGGTCATTTAAGGCTTTCCATGACTCTGTACCTTTTGTATGATAATGGCATACGGTTTGCCTGAGGAAATAGTAAAAATACCCTTGGTGGGGAAGAAATGGGAAATGCTAAAGAAAGAAAGAATTAAAGCATAACCATGAAAAAGAAAGATTCTGAGATAAAGCTAAGACAGAAATTACAAGATCATTCTAAAATAAGAAAAGAGAAAGAAATGTATGATCTAATCTATCTACAAATCTACAAGAAATCTACCCAAATGGGCTGTTTTAAGTTGTTGAAACAGATTCCCTTTTTGATATCTTATTTGTGCCAATTTGGTCAAAAGGGGGGTTGAACAGAGAGATCGAAATCTACTAAGGATTATGAAAATCCTTAAGAGAGTGGACATGCCTTTCCTGTTTGGCAGAAAATTTCTCCTATTTTTGGAAAACAAAAAGTACTAAAAAGTAACTTATGATTGTCTTTCATCAAACAGAGCAAACATTGAGTGTGTTTTGTACATCAGAGTAGCACGTTGTTTGTATACCATAAATGAAAAAGAATAACATTTTATGCATTTTCCCCTGATGCTTTTTTTGCTTGTTGCTGACTTAGAATATTAGACTAGTAACATGTTGTGCCTGTGTACACCTGGCTTTGACCAATAGAGAGCACTGTCTGATCAGTGACTGTACCGCAGTTTAGTGCAAAAGTATTACGCATGTCTCTGGATTTAAAAAAAAAGGAATTTAGTTTTTATGACACAAACAACAGAACACATCCAAAAAAGGAAATACCTAGATGTTTTTTTTACAGACCCAAACTTAAGAAACTTCCTGATCTGACCTGAGAGACATTGTATGACATCTATGAGGATAATAAGGCTTATTACATAATGACATGAAGGCAGAACCTGAATGTAATAGTTTTCTCACCCATCCGTTCACCAGATTTCTCTTGCTGTATCTGCTTATTTCTCCTGGCGTTTGAGTTATAATTAAACACTATTCATTTATATTGATTTATACTTATACAGTAGGTGCAGTGTGACTGATGCAACAGATGGACACATTTTCACTGTGCTGTTTTTGATCGTAAGAATCAGTTTGATTACATTTGTACAAAGTGCTTGTAAAACAAGTTTTCTTCTTGTATTTTAATATTGAAATAAATATTTAGGTACCAGTTGTACTTGTACAGTATGTTGTCAGTTTGTCCAATTCCACCACAAAATAACCCAGGGACCCGATGCCGAGGCCTTCTTGAATCACTTTCACAGGTTACATAAAACTGTGCTGCCATGACATAGGGTAGGAGTTTTTCATGACGTGCTCCACCCCATAAAACTGAGTTTTTTATGTAATGCAGTTCAATTCAAAACTACCCGTTTACATGGGTTGGATTTTCTGATGAAGTTATAACTATCGGTTTTTCCATCATTTGCGCTACATACTGTAGGAAAATCTGATAAGGTAGGATAAATTGTTAGAAACATTTAAGGAATTTCCTTCTGGAATTATTAAAATTCTTTTGAATCTTGAATTGAATCTGGTGAACTGCAGTGTCTGTTTTTGTACAATACATGTGAGCTACTTCTGCGATTTGTTCGGATCTACGAATGTTAAATGTGAACTACGGTCCGTTCATATCTGCAGAAATTCTTAACTTGAGTGTTCGTAAGTCAGGGACTTGCTGTACTTCGCTTTGACCGGGTTTTTCGCAGCGCAGTTGGTGGAAGTTGCATTTCATACTGTATTTCCCCAAACTCTGATAATGTTCTCAAGAAAAGAATGCCAGCACAACATTAAAATTTTTTTTAATCAATTTGTCATGATTGACAGTAAATTTTATTAGATTTATAGTTATTTTATAAAAGAATGAACATAAGTGCATTTGAGTTTTTATATATACTTTCAGCTATTGCCAAGCACTAATTGTAAGTTTCTGGCCCTGTGGCAAGGATCCTTCACCATCACAGAGTGTATGGGGCCAGTGAACTTCTGACTTCAACAGGCGGGTAGATAAAAAAACATCGGAATTATTTCACATTTAATTTATAAAAAAATTAATTGAATCGTTACTATGCGTCTCAGCTCTTGCCACATTCGTTCTGAAACACAGGGATTCGAGCTGGTGCAGCGGGAAAAGGATTTGACCTCAACAGAAAATCAAGAGCTGAACAAACTCCAAAACCAAGCCATGTTTTATCCAAACTCTCCCAGGCATGATTGTTCACCAGCATCCCTACAGTGTCCCGGAGGCTTGAGGTGGATAAAATGCTACAAAACGGCTTTATCAAGGAGTCAACCAGCCCCTGGTTTAGTCCAGTTGTCCTTTTTAACCAAACCTAACGGTTCTCTCTGGCTTTGTAATGAAATTAACCAGGCTGAACCATGTCTCCAAATTCAATGCATACCCACTGCCCTGAGTGGATGACTTCACTGAATGCCTGGAGAAAGCCTGCTTTGTCTTCACACTAGACTTACTGGCTACTGAGCTACTCAGTAGGAGCTACTGGCAAGTGGCACTCACACCAGAAACAAAAGAAAAGACTGCTTTTAGCACTGAATGCAGCCACTGGCAGTACAGGGTACTCTTCGGGTTACACGGATCCCCAGCCACATTCCAATGACTGGACTTTGTGCTTGGGTGACATTGACCCTATGGTGCCGCTTATCTGGACGATGTACATCGTTTACTCGTGGAGCTGGACAGATCACCTTGGACCAACTAACTGGTCCAACAGTGAACCAACAGCTGGGCTAACAGTGAACAAAATGTGAAGGAAGCGCAGTACCTAGGGTACCGAATTGGCTGCAGTCTACTCAAACCGCAAAAAAAAGGTAGCAGCAATGCATATACAGTATACCCCAATCCACAACAAAAAAACAGGAGTGTGTATTCTTAGACATGACTCAAAGTGGATGGCAGAGACGGAGCGCTCATTCCAACTGCTAAAAACTACCTCACCAGCTCCTCCATCCTCCACAACCCTGATTTCGCTTGGCAATTCATTTTGCATTCAGACACCTCTGATATTGGATTTGGGGCTGTGCTTTCACAGGAGTTTGACTGGGAAGAACATCTGGTCCTGTAAGTGAGTAAGAAACTCATACCAGCAGAGCAGAAGTACTGTATGCTGCTATTGAGCGGGAAGCCCTCACCATCAAGTTGATGAGCTCAAGTACTATCTAACAGGATGGCACTTCTCCCTGGTCACAGATCATGCCCCCCCCCTACAGTGGATGTTGAGAGTGAAAGATACCAACCTTCGCATCACCTACCTGTCACTACTGGACCATTCTTCCTCCTTCCAGCGCAGAGCCGAGGCACAAGACAGCAACGTCGCCAACCTTTCCCGGAGCTATGCTCATTTCTCAGCGCTGAGGGTTTTGTGTGTATTGCCTGCATGCAATGCACCACAGTTCAATCCATCCCATTCTGCATCACAGGTTTACTCACTATGCCTACAGTACATCAAGTCAGTTTGGCCCAGTCAGGCTCAAGATTACATATCCAATTGCAAAAGGAGGTCATGTTCATAATCTGACTGTATCTGTCATATGAACTGATATTGGCCACTGTCTGACTTTTTCCAAGCTAAATTACAGAGATGCATTGTCCATGGTTAAGCTTATCCTAGAGTCTTATGTAAGAGGTGTACCCCCTTCTTAAGCCAGCTTATAATGCCTGGAGAAAAGGCTCCATCACATGCTAAACAAAACAACCGTCCCACTTTAGGTTGCTGGTTAAGCACTGACTGATCAGTTGATCTTTTCACAAATGGGATCTGTAAGAGTTTAGCGATTCACTATGTTAATGACGTCAATGTATATGAATTGGTCAAGTTTTTTTCAGCAGAATTGAACTCGTTTATGCCATATTCAGATAAATTAGCTTTGAGGAAATTACTGGCCTTTTAGGTTCTAGGTATGCAGTAAGAACTGGTATGACTGCAGAACACTCATACTGTAAATAGCACTCACTCCAGTCACCACCTAATGAGGACCTGAGATTTTACCCACTGTGGCTTCCCTAGGAAAAGGAAAAAAAAATCTTGGAGCTCAGAGTCTAGAGTAATAAGCAAAGAAAATACACTCAGCTTGAATGCTTTATTTATTATTATTTTTTTTTATAAAAGATTTATCTCAAAGCCAAAATTAAAATCTGAGTGAATTTATCATTCATATATGGAAATATTTATTTTTTTAAATAATTTTTATTATTATTATTTTTTTATATACAGTAAGTCCTTATTTAGATCATGTCAAGTTGTATTAAGCAAATACTCACACTGATGAAATAACCGATGATGCTCAAAAGATCATTAGTCTAAAAGCTTCTACAGTAAATGTCGCCAGGCCAATCACTTATATTTTCACTATATACAATCTATAGAATGATCAGAAAAGAAGTTCAATCATGTTGCTGTTTACTGATTACTAATTTATAACAGTCAATTTTTGTATGTCAAATAAAAATTTAATCAGCAATTTCATAACCTCACCCTTATAACTGAACATTATTAATACATTCACAGATTTAAAAAAAACTTGTGTTAATTGTAATATAGCACTGTAGTCTCTACAGTATGTTAAAGGATAGAGTTTCAGCAAGACTTTCTCCACAAACAGTCTTTCTCCATGTCATTTTGCACAAGGAAATGTTGCAGTAATTATGCAAGAGTAAGTTTCATTTCAAGTATGAAACTTCTCTAAAAGCTAATTCATTACAGTTAAATACGTGTGTGAAACATACAAGAAAAAAGATGTTAAATGAAACACAAGGTCATAACCATTAGAGTGAGTAAAGCTCCATATCCATATAATAACTTTTCATTTAAATCACACAAATGCATTGGCCACCCTGCAAGTTCTATTATAAATCTATATTATAAAGAAAAATGTGCTAAATGTATTATTAGTTTACAGAAAGTGAAGAAAAACAAATATTAGTCTGTTCAAAAAGAAAAAATAACAGTGTCATCATTCATCTTTACAAAGTGATGAATTTACAGTTTAAACAAAATGCTTGAAGTTTAATCTTTCTTGTTTTCTCTGAACTAATATTTAGTTGTATAACCATGGTTTCTGAGAACTGCTTCACATCTGTGCTGCATGGAGTCAACCAACTTCTGGCACCTTTGAACAGGTATTCCAACCCAAGAAACAGCATTTTTTTGTCTCAGAAACAGCATTTTTAATGTCAGGCCACAAGTTTTCTATTGGATTAGGGTCTGGGGATTGGGCTGGCCACTCTACTGTATAACGTTAATCTTGTTGGTCTGGAACCAAGATGCTGCTTGATTACTGGTGTGTCTGGGGTCGTTTTCTTGTTGAAACACCCATTTCAAGGGCATTTCCTCTTCGGCATAAGGCAACATGACCTCTAAGTATTCTGATGTACTCAAATTGATCCATGATCCCTGAAATAATAAATAGGCCCAGCACCATAGTACAAGAAGCATCCCCATATCATGATGCTTGTGCCTCCATGCTTCACTGTCTTCACAGTGTACTGTGGCTTGAATTCAGTGTTTGAATTCAGTGACTGTAGCGCAGTTTAGCAGTATTCAAGAAGGGTGAAAAATAAATGTACTTAGGTAGAGCAGCCTATCATTTTCTGCACTTCTTTGTATGTCTTCCCATCTCTAATGAACTTTTGAATCAAAGTATGCTGTTGTTCTGAACAATGTCTGGAACGACCCATTTAATTTCAGAGAGAAATGCACAGGACAACCTTTTCTGCATTTATCCTTGATTTTTTTTTATCTGCGAATTTGTTTGACACCTATTTTTCACAGAATAATTTACCTCTCTAATTGAACTCCACACTGCTATTATTTTGAACAGGCCCCTTTTCAATTAATGATTCAATTACATGCAACATGACTGTTGGGTCTGTTGTTTTCTATTACTCCACTACACCTACACCTAACCCTAACCCTGGTACACAGGGAAGGACTAAACTCTACTGGGGATAGTGAATGATGTAAAAAGTTCTTTGATGAAATCCTCAACCTAGTGGACATGCTTCCCCTATTTGACAAGACAAAACAAAACAAAATATCCCACAAAAAATCTTATGATTTCATTAAAGAGATCAAATGAAGCAAAATCAATTTGATAAATATTTTACTTTTTAGTGTGGAGCGTTGTCCATATGCCACAAATGGAAAACAATACAATTTATGTCTTCTATTTTGTTTTTTTCACCATTGCTTTTTACTCTTTGCTTACATTATTAGACTAATAGTATAATATATTGCATGTGTAATACTGGATTTGACCAGTAGAGAGCACTGTCTGATCAGTGACTGTAGCGCAGTTTAGCAGTATTCGAGAAGGGTGAAAAATTAATGTACTTATTACACAATGACGCGTCATATGACTATAAAGTAAAAAAAAAAACGAAAAGCGGAATCTGAATGTGATCAGATCAGATTTCTCCCTTAAGGCTGTTGTGCTTCATCTACTCTTTTGTTCACTTCTCCAGCTATTTGTGTTATAACTAACCACTATTCGGGTCACATCGGGTGATTAATCAGCAGCACAGATCTCTCTGTAGAGACGTTATTGAGAAGCAGTGGTGGAGCTCTGGATCTCTCCTGATGGATTTACACACCGTGTACTGCACGCTGTTTCTACTCACATGTACAGGTGAATCTCTCTCTCTCTCTCTACCTCTCATCATTCTGTTTTCTGTAGTTTGAGGAGATGATTTACATTTTACAGCCGTTTATATTTTGAGATCTATTTTGACCCAAGTTCTAGCAGTACATGAAAAGGCCCATCCCAAATTTGTATTTTGTAATTGAATTTGTTAAGTAATTGTCTAATAATCTTCACCTCGGTCACGACATTTTCAGACATTAGACAGGAGCGGCATTTTAGGGACCGTCCACAAATGTCTGTAAGAATGAAGTGTGGGATTCCTTACTTACAGGGTTCTTACTTCCCCGTTTTCAAAATTTTTCTAAAAATGAATAGAATAATAATACATCATGCATGTAGTAATACATAGTTGGTAGGACTTAATTTGAAGTACATATTTACTGCACTTCTTTCAGGACCTTCTTGGTAATGTGACCCTGTGAACTAGTGCTTATATTATCTACTTGCCAATCCCCCATAAGGTGGCACGGTGGTGTAGTGGTGTAGTGTCGCCTTGCACCTCCATGGTCTGGGTTCGATTCCTGGCCACGCACGATTCCCGTCTCTGTGTGCATGCAGTTTGTATGTTCTCCCTGTGCTTCCTCCAGGTGGGTTTCCTCCAGGTATTCCAGTTTCCTCCCAAAGACCTGCAGATTAGGCTAATTGGTACTCCCAAATTGCCCATGATGTGTGTGTGCCCTGCGATGGATTGGCACCCTGTCCAGGGTGTACCCTGCCCTGTGCCCTAAGTCTCCTGGGAGAGGCTCCAGGCTCCCTGTGACCCTGAATACAGGATAAAGCAGTATAGACGATGATTGATTAATCCCCACAATGTCCCTAAATCCCCGCTTCCTGTATAATCTGTATAATGTACAAACACCAAACTAACTTCTCTGTCTCCGAATATTATGTTAATAAGAACACAGTTAGTAATAGCAATGTGGCTTCATTTAGTATAATAGTGTATAAAATTTAACGTTTCACCGCTTTTCCTATTTTATTATCATTATTATTATTATTACTGTTGTTGTTGTTGTTGAAGAATGCTACATTTGTATTTGTGCATGTGCTCTGTGTATTTATTACAGAGTTTTTCTTTTGTTTTGTTTTTGTGCATGGCATATTTATTTCTTCACACAGGAGTATGTTTTGGCCAAGAGCTGATATTACCTGAGATTATAAATTGATGTTATAATTATAATATAACAGTTGAGGGAGATGTGCTGATTAGCCCCCCTCAAAATTCCTTATCCCACACCTCCTATCAGCAGATGGATGTTTAATGGGGCCCTGATTATTACTGTACATCCTGGTGGAAGTACAATGACCAATGCAGAGTCAGTATGAACACCGGTAATTTAGCTCTGGGGCTTAGAAACCTGACTGAGCGTGATACTGGACAATACACTCTGACTGTAGACACTGATAAAGGGATTTTCACTGGTCAAACATCATTGCAGATGTGGGGTGAGTCTAAACAAAGCATGAATTTCTTTTTTCCTCAATCTTGTACAGTCATTTTCTGAACACAAGACAAAGTACTTTTAGCTAATATTTACTATAATTTTTTATGAACAGAAATTGGTATAAAACTATATTTTAATATTAGCAGTTCTTGCATTTGATGAGTATGAAAGTACATCAAATGCAAATACAGATGAGTGTGTTTCTGTTGAGTCAAAACCAGTAAAACATTATTTACTTTAATTGTTTTATTTGATTAATATTTTGAACTCATCGAATGCATCATTTAGGACATTATTTGGTTAAATTCATTTCTATAAAGATCATCCTATAAATAATATGTTACATTACCATTGGGATAGAATGCTCGTGTTCCCTCCACTTGTGCCATTTTCAAGATTCAAGATTCAAAGAACTTTATTAATCCCAGAGGGAAATTGCTTATGCTAGGTTACAGTTGCTCACAG